>MU179350.1:26239-65773 GCA_016767475.1 Suillus weaverae | reverse complement strand
GCACATTCCTCACAAGGCACTACAGTACGTCTCATGAAATAAATATCTGAAGATTTAATCATGCAACTATGTATTTTGCAGGGTTTTGCAGTCAAAAGCCAAAGGCTTCCGTTCCTTGGTCTGCAGTAAGGGAGGCTCAGGATGATTTTATCGAGCCCAAGTTTTTACCTGCCGGTGTGAAGATCAGGGACCTGTCAAAGCTTCAGTTGCATGAAGCCGACAGGTTGTTAGAGTTCTGGCATCAGAGACAAAAGGACGCAGTTCCATCAACATTTGAATTCAAAGGCTGGCAAGACCACGACAAGGAGATGAGAGAACCAGTGAAGAGGACCTCCGGGCAGGCGGAACATGACTTGAACACCAAGGAGGAAGATCGTGATGAAGGTGCTATGGATGGCATGAGATCCGGTCTACCTACTGCAAAGACCAAGGCTCTGGTTAAAAAGCCTACCAGAAGGACAGAACATGGGTCACAACAACTGACCAGGAAGCCAACCGGACGGGTGGAACAGGAGTCAAGTAGTGAGGGGGAGGATGGTGACAAAGGTGCTGACTATGGCACGAGATCCGGCCAGGCGACAGCAAAGGCCAGGGTTCCGGTTAAAAGCACGACCAGAAGGAAGGAACACCCGTCACAACCGACCGGATGGGTGGAGCAGGAGTCAGGTAGTGAGGGGGAGGATGGTGACGAAGGTGCTGAATATGGCATGAGATCCGGTCAGGTGACAGCAAAGGCTGGGGTTCCATTTAAAAATACGACCGGAAGGAAGGAAGACCAATCACGAAAACCAACCGGCAAGCCAACCAGACAGGTGGAGCAGGAGTCAGGCAGTGAGGGGGAGGATGGCGAGGAAGGTGCTGGCGATGGCACCAGACCCAGTCTAATGACTGCCAAGACCAAGGTTCCAGTTGAAAAGTTGACCGGAATGATTGAGCCCGCTATTCCGGCGACAGCAAAGGCCAGGATTCCAGTCAAAAAAACAACCGGCAAGCCGACTGGGAAGTCAAATCGAACAATGGAACACCCATCAAGTGGCGAGGGTAATGGAGGCAATGAAGACATCCATTTGCCGTTTTCAACATCCACATCAATTGGATGGCGAAATAGAACCGACCAATCTGATTCAGAGCAGGAAGATTCTGTCTGGGTGAGGAAGATGCATCGAAAGGAACCTACACCCAAATCAACGGCACCTTCGATGACACAAGCCACTCATAAAACAAGGAAGACACCCGGAGCTCAAGTTGATCACCCCGAGCCAAAGAGATCTGCTAGAACCACCAAGGTGTCTTACAAAGTGAACTACATGCAAAGGCAGTAATCATCGGGATCCATAGAATGTACTATACAAGGGTAGAGTATCAAGCGTATATATATTTACATCATGTTGACAGTCGGTATATTGATATCAGTTGAAATGCTAGCAATAACTCATGGGCAGACTGAAGAACTTCCTGGCTGACAGATGCTTCTTCTGGTGACATTGTACTGTGGGCCCGGTCCATCTCCAACCAGTGTATCGCCAAATGCAAATCGCCTACGGTGCACTGAATCACAAATCCAATGGGTTCCGGTTCACCATTGGCAACTAAATACCAATAAATAACACTAATGTTTGATGGTATGGGAGACCTACATGACAGATCCAGAAGATCATGTACTGGATCCAGAAGACCATGTACCGGATCCGGTGTAGCTGTCCCAAAGCTCATGTCCAGAGGCTGATGATCCAGTTGTATATCCACTGGATTCACAATCAACAAGGTAAGGTACTACAATGTGAAGACGTACTTGACTGATCCAGATGTACTGGATGGAGTGCACCAAATCCCATATCCAAAGGGTGCCCATCCAGTTGGATTGCATTGAGTCCTGGATCCAAAGGGCTATCGTCCGGTGGGAGTTCATTGGATCCCGTATCTAAAGGGTGCCCATCTAGTTGGAGTTCATTGAATGCCGGATCCAAGGGGCCATCGCCTGGTTGAACTGTGTTGAATCCCATATCCAAAGGATGCCCATCCAGGTGTAGTGCATTGAATGCCGGATCCAAGGGGCGAGCGTCCGGTTGGAGTGTATGGAATCCCATGTCTAAAGGGTGCCCATCCAGTTGTAGTTCATTGAATACCGGATCCAAGGGGCGAGCGTCCGGTTGGAGCACATGGAATCCCATGTCTAAAGGGTACACATCCGGTTCAATGTCCACTGGATTGACATGTGAGAATGCAACGAAATTTATGAATGACATACATGAGTGACAGGATGCTGGATCTGTCTGAAAGCCCATGTTCAAAGGAATCTGGTCCAGTTGCATGTCCACTAAAGTCGCATTGAACAGTGTGACACAACACAATGGCAAGACCTACATGACCCAGCCGGAACATCATGCACCGGATCTCTGCAAAAGCCCATGTCCAAAGGCCTCTGGACCACATGCTGATCTGCTGCCAGAAGTGAACCAAAACCCATGTCAAGAGGGTTGTTTTCTATGGACATAACAATCCCTGCATTATATATATTTAATTGTCCTCCACATATCTGGTTGACGCACCTGAGGTACTGGCCGGACAAATGACTGCTGTGTTTGAAGAGCTGTTCATGGTGTCACGTGCATGGCCGGGATCTAACTTGCCTGCTGGTTGAAATCCCATGTCCAATGCTGATATGGATGGTGGAGTTGATGACCGGTTAATATGTGATTGAAGAGGGAATCCCATATCCAATCTGTCGGTCTCTGGTTGACCTGACATCTGGGCACACCTGGTGTCTCCTGACTGGATGCATTCATTGTGCTGTAGCATCTTCAATCGTCTCCTGTCCTTCCACCGGTCGTGAGCTGACAAGACATCTGAGTCTTCAGAAAATTTCAATTGTTAGTCCTGTGTAGCAGCACAACACAACACTCACATTCCCCCATGCTAGTGCAATTCATCCAAGGGTTGCTGTAGATCTGCTCATTACCTTGCAGCTCTAAAATGTTGAACACTACCACTGAATGCTCAGTGCCTTTCAGGTTCTGAAAGTGGTGGGTTGTGTACCTTTGAGGTCGAGAGACAATTGCAAGTTATCCAGATTCTTCTGTGAGGATGATATCTTCTTTCGGCTTGATTGTAGTTTAGTTGGTCTCATCTCTTGGGGATGATATCCTTTTCCGGCGTCGGTTAAATTCTACAGAATATAAGGTCTAAATCTATTGTAAGTGATGGCTGGAATAATGCATTTGTGCTTCCATAGCCCGTGACCGGATGCTTACTCGGAATTTGATAATGATAACATATGGCAAGTTTTCACAGTCATCAAATTCATTCGGAATATCAATCCGGTGTATTGCCTGCACATCCGGCAATCTCCGACATGGCCCGGAGATCCGGTATTAGTAAAATATTCCAGAATTCCCCATTCCCTCCCAGTTCTCTTTGCCAAGCCAACCAGCTGCTGCCCATTGTCTTGTTAAAAACATGTCTTACAACTCCAATACCTCTGCTGCTGCTACAGCAAATCAGGCGCTCATGGTCCTTCTGGACACATTGAATGAAGTGGTTGAACAGGTGCTCTGCTCACAGTCAAAAGAGGATAAAATGAGATTGAGCCGCAACATTGCTTTTCAATTGGTATGTTTCATACTCTGTTATATATTGTGATATGTGATTCTGTTATAGAACAATGCAGTCTGCTCCCACCTCACACTTGCCACCTACATCCCCCTTCACCTGCTGTCCATGGCAGCTGAAGTCCATCATGCTCAAAGGGGCACTGCACACCTGGTGCAAGTGCTAGATTGGAGTCAGGTCGGGCACAATGAGGACATTTGCCGGGGTCATCCCTTATACTCAAAGACTCTTGGTCCGTTGCCTACTGTTACCATTCCTGCTAGCTCATCCTCTGCTCCTGCACCGGCAGGCCCATCCTCTGCACCTGTGCCTGCAGGCCCATCCATTGCTTCTGCACCGGCAGGCTCATCCTCAGCTCCTACACCGGCAGGCCCATCCTCTGCTCCTGCACCGGCAGGCCCATCCTCTGCTCCTGCACCGGCAGGCCCATCCTCTGTCCCTGACCCGGCAGGCCCAAGTACACTGACACTGGCAGGTCCAACATCTTCACCAGCACCAGCACAAACCTTGGTGCCACCAATCGCCACTTTGCTGGGTCCCAGTATTGTCATCAAGATCCCTGGTGGTGCAGTTCCTGGCCCATCAAAACATCGCAAACAACAATTTAGTGTCAGCCCCCCACGTCTGGTCAAGAGGGCAAGGAAAATAGTCAAGTCCAAGCAAATCTTGAGTGACACCGACACTAACAGCGATGGAGTTCGCGTAGATAAAGGACATGATCAGGCAAAGGGCAAAGGAAAGGCAAGGGTGAGGTCACCATCTCTGATGACAGGTGCCACTCCTGCTCTGGAAGTCAAGGTAAGTCTCTTTTCGCATCCTTCATGTGCCTAACGATTCTATGCAGCCACGGCAACTGACACAACATGTGCTCAAAAAGGTACGTTCATTGTTATGTTTTCAGACAACCTTAACATTTTCACGGCTATGACCGGTTGTTGACATCCGGTCTAGGCCCGTGCGACCTTTGAATGCCAGAGACATGGGTGCTGAGGCTGCAGAATACGAGCCGGAGGAAGATGTGGAGTCTATTGGCAATAAACGAAAGGTTGGTGCTCATTCTACCTATTGGTGCATGCCTGATCCGGTTGCAGCCACATCATGACCAGGTCACAGACATGAAACTGGTGGGTCTATCTCATTGCAACACTAGTCAGTGCCACCAATGTAATATTACACAATAGTCCATGTCAGGTGTCCGGCATTTAGGAACAGACAAGGACAAGAAGGGGAAGCGTCCACAGCTAGTGAGACATCCTGCCATTGCCATCCGGACAGATCATACTCATACTCATCCTTCACAGCAACCCATCGGTACATCTCATCAACCGTGCACGAGATGCATCGCAATGGACGTAGAATGTCAGATCTGGCTCACCAAAAAGGGCCTGGTAGCCCAGACTTGTGCGTGTTGCAACCGGTGGAGGATGAAGTGCATCCGGCCAATGCAACTGGATGTGCCTGCAATCACCGTGCCCATACCACCAGTCGCACCCATAACCACTTGCTCGAAGGCTACCATAGTAGTCAAGCAGGCTAAGCAGTCTAGGCAATGCAAAGGCAAGTCTGTCATGTCCGGTTGTGTCCCTACTAAATATCTTTTCAGACACTTGGAAGCCTAGTCCTATCCTGGAGGAACCAGATGCTGATGTTGAGATGCTCGATGATGCTCCTACCATGTCAAGCACCACCCCAGTGCCATCCGATGATGATTTCCCTGAGAACCATTGGATCGAACCCATGGATGATAGTATCCTACCTCCCACACCATTTGAGGAGACACCGGATGAGGTCCGGTACACTCCTGTCTATCTGGCTTGCGCTCAAAGGCCCCCCTCCCCTGCCACCACTTCCATGCCCATTCAGTCTCATCAACCTCCTCGTCATCTAACTAATGCGGAGATCGAGGCCACACTGGCCCAAATTCAGATTGATATGCAGGAGCTATGCATACATGATGATACCATTCACAATGATTTGTCTCATTGTATTGACAAGCTGCATGCTAACTATCTAGAACAATTTGGCCTCCAGAAGGGACTGGTAGATCAGTTGACTTTCCAGGTTGGTGGAATGGTGCGGTACTTGAGGGACCACCAAAGGGCTTCTGCATCATCGGTCACAACTCCACCCGCATTCGATCCACCACCCATTGTCATCCCCGGTACCCCCATATTCCCCAAGTTTGGTTCCATCAGTGCATTAGGTCGCGCTGTTACCAATAATATCTTTACTCCGGATGTGTTCTCTACTGGTGCCGGGCCTGCTGGAGATGGCTCGCGAGTGACAAGGCATGAACAAGCACCTACATCCAGCTCTACCTCCACAATCAATCCGGCCCCCACCAGTGTACCCATTCAGCCAGTTGTGGCACTGCCAGTGCCAACTCACACAGAATCCATGCCTTCTACCAGCACCATTCGCATGATGGTCACAGGGTCACCGAATGTACCTGAGGATGGTCAGTCTGTCTCGGCTCCCTTGCCACAGCGCTTATTTGTGCCTCAATCATGCCGACAAGGTCGGTTGGTCAGTGCTAGGCATGTGAAGAACTCGTCCGGGGATGGGCCCAAGTAATACTAGCATACATGATTCATTTTTTACTTACTTCTTTGTATCAATGTATTACATCGACCGGTGAATGCATTTAACATGCACCAGACAATTGAATGTAAGGTGACCGGATCAATTTGGATGTACCAGATGATACACTTGGGATTGATACACCGTGATAGACAGCTGATGATGGCATTGACCAGATGTCTGGTGTTATAGGATTGTTCCGACAGTTGCTTCCTTGTATGTTACACCTGTCATGCATACTATTTTATATTGTACATTTCTATGCTGATGTCTATTCTATATCCCCTGGGTGCGCATTCATCTGGCTAATTTCTCTCCAGTAACTGACCTTGGCCCACCTGTTTGCACTGGCTACACATCCATCCAGCCAACCCCCGTATCTGGCCAATTCCTCCGGTAACTGGCCTCGGCCCATCCGTGCCATATGGGTACACGCATGTCGGCCCACCCGTATTCTCTGTACACAATTCATTATGTATAATGTCCTATATGGTAGTAAATCCCTATATTAATGTCTATGCTTTAACCCTTGGCCCATCCGTCTACCTCGAGAATACATTCTGTCGGCCCACCTGTTTCCCTCAAGGACACATTCCCTCGGCCTACCCGTCTCTATTGTAAACCAGATTCACCATGATGCCCTATATACTAGTACATTCCTATACTACTGTCTGTATTATATACCCCGGCCCATCCATTTGCCTCGGGTACACACATGACCTTGGCCCACTCATGTATCATGGTACAATTATTGGCATGGGCCCACATGGGATAGCCCATCCCTATTGGTACATTGTCATGTTTGGCTGCCCATCTGAGACGGGTGTATGTTACTGTATTATGTGTGAAATCGTTGAGGTCAACAAAATTAACCGATACTGGCCAACCATGTTCTGCCACTTGCTGACATAGTTCTGACAGCTGGTTTTCAGATGCGATATCTGAACAGATGTGAAGCATAATATGGAGAACTGTGTGACCATATTCTCCTTCCTTATGGATGTGTTCTGCGAGACTGTGGAACATATGAATCAGCTGTGGTGATGGTGGAGAGGGAACAAGATCTTCACAGTCCTCATTTGGACAGGTGTCTGGAATATTCTGCGATGAGAAGCTGAATGAAGTGGGTGGTGACGGTGGGGGTGGTGAAGGGAGTGGGGATGGCGGGGGTGGTCTAGAGTTGTGGTGAGTTGAAGGGGTAACTCTGGCCTTCTCTTTCTCTAAGTTCTTGCATCGCATTGGTCGTGGTTGAGGTTTTGTCACTGCTGGTGGTTTGGCCCTCTTGCTATGAACTTGCGTGGTGGCGGCAGTGGTGATCTTCTTGCTGGAAGTTGTTGCTGTCTGCAACTTTGGGTTAGTACTCTTCTTTGCTACTTTGGAGGTCTGGCTAGTGCTGGTAAGTGCTGAGGTTTGGGTGAGGCATCCTTTGGACTCTGGAAGGCAATATTTAGTGTAGGTAATGCACATTGGAGCGCAAACTCACTCAAATAATCATCAACTCATTTCTTGAAGAGCTCTGCGATATCGGCAGGCAGGCCTCCTTCACTCCCTGGCCCAATCTCCTCCAAGTCAGAGTCTTCATCTGACCTGGGGTCTGTTTCGCTACTATCATCCAACTCAGCATGAGCTGGCAACTTAGCACGGCTAGTGGATATATGCACCTGAGTGGATTTGTTGTGCTTTGAGAGAATGATCTACAAATAATATACTCAACAGTCCAATGATGGGACATCGTCACATACCTTGGTTGAGTTCGGCTTGTCATATCCCGTCCTTCTCCTATAGTTGGTGTGATTTCGTAGGAATTGCTGTAAAAAATCTTTTACGGGCCAGCCGTCCTTAAAGTGTGCTAGGTGTGGGATTTCAAGCATGGCCTATCAGTATTATTAGCGCATATATGCATGTATAATGTAAAAAAAACACATACCACTGTGATTATGGTGCCTAGCAGTGTGGGTGGCTGGTATCTAATGGTGGTCTCGAGTCGCAAACCATTGTCCTTGGCAATTTCAATGATCTTGTACTGCAGAAAGTCTGTGAGGATTCACATAGATAGCAAAAGGAATGCTTACCCGAATCCTTTTGTACACAGTATCCTTATCATCTAAATTCATAGTGTGCTGCAAGTTAAAATGTCGTCCAGCGGTACCATTTGGATGTGGAATTGCGTCCTTCCTCTGACAGGCCCTGAGTTTCTTGCAGGCCTCTTTCTCACCTAGATTTTTTCGCAGTTAGGACACTTGACTTAATGCTAACATAACACTTATGGATTGCGTGTTGTACCTCCTTCTCATTGGCATCAACTTGCCTCTGCAGTGCTTGCAGCTTCTTCTTGGTTCCTAGAGTAGACTGCTTTTTAGTGCATGTCCGAGGCATAGTTAGTAGCAAGTGGTAGGGTTATTTACATGTTGTTTGCATCAACAAGCCAATGTTTGGTTGTATTTAGTGAAGTCACGTGATCTTCGAAACCAACATTTCGAACTTGTTCTATTTGTCTCTTCAGTCAGTACCACTGGGTGCCCCGCTTACACCAATCGCCAAAACGAGCACAATGCATGGCTCCCCTCAGTGGGACAATGTTGGGTGCTTAGGCCCTGATCCACAACCATCCGCCATTAACTTGTGTGTCGGGCAATGAGCACCAGGGCACCCTGGGAACCCTCAAAAATTATTTTATACTAATCTATTTTATTCTAGGGCATGAACTTCCATCAACCCTGCCTTGTGAAGTGCTGGCTGCACTGTAAGTCAGTGTGCTAGCTCCTGTAATTGAACAGCCACCCCCATCAAAAACTTTTTTGACTGGCACCCTCATGGGGTGCTGGCATTTTGAAGGTGTGGGTTTCTAACCCTAACCCTAACCCTAATTGGAACTGGGCTAACACCACAAAAACAGGCTTGTGAGGCAGGAGCATTAGTTGGTACTGTGATAGGCGAGGTGCATAACGAGATTCAAGTGTCTGAGGCAACAACTGATAAAACACTCCCATCATTCCACAGGCTCTCAAAATAAGCTTGTCCACTCTGGTTCTTGCTCCACCATGTGGACCCTCACATCAGATGCAGAGAAGCTATCTTTTGATTCGGACTCAGAAGTTTACAGTAAGTTTTTATTTTATTTACATTTTTACATCAACCTCAACTCTGTATTTACAGGCAGCACACAGTGCTACAACTGCCAGATGACCGCCACCATCGCATCTGTGTCTTCACCCCCTTCATCATCATCCTCAAGCCCGGTCCTTCCAGCAGAGCCCACCCATAATGCCCATAGGCCTTGACGTCAGCTTGAGGAGATTCCAGCCACCATCGGCGAGGGCAACTTTGATTCTCTGGTGGACGTTATCCTTGGCTCGCACAAGCAAGAGCCCGCAAATGACAACCAGCAACTCTCAGGCAGAACACAAGCAATGTATCGACCACAAGAGGCATGCAAAACACAAGCATGTCAAGGGCCCGCAATGGATGGTCAGTCTTTACAACAACAAGCTCAATGGTATCCTTGCAGACAAGATGGTGAGCAGCGACATTTGGGTTCTTTATATTGCATCTCACAGGTGTAGGGTCTCAGAAAACTATCCAAACCATCTCACTGGTCACCTTCCTCATCGAGGTCAAGAGACAACACAGCCCTTATCTTGTCATTGTGCCTCTATCAACAATGATGAACTGGTCTGGCAAATTCACAAAGTGGGTGCTGACGGTGAAAATGATCTCATACAAGGGCAACCCTGCGCGACGTCACAACCTCCAAGGTAACCTGCAGGATGGGCCAGTCCCAGGTTCTGCTCACTACATACGAGTACATCAAGGACCAACCGATTCTCAGCAAACTCAAATGGGTGCATATGATCATTAGTGAGTAGGTTTGAGCATTTCGTCGGTTCTTGGTTGTTCATGCTCGGTATTAGATGAAGGTCATCGCATAAAGAATGCCCAGTCGAAGATTGCACAGATGCTCACACAATACTATCACTCTCGCTACCGCCTCATCCTCACTGGTATCCCCCTTCAGAACAACCTTCCTTAACTTTGGGCCTTCCTCAACTTCATTCTCTCCAAGATCTTCAACTCTGTGAAGTCATTGACAAGTGGTTCAACATGCCATTTGCCAACTTGGGTACAGGAGACAAGATATTTGGAGTCACATATGGGAACATCTACTCTGCCTCACTTTCATCTGTAATATACCCAGCACCATTGAAGGCTGGTTTTGCGAAATTGCTTCTGCGGTCAATGATAGTCCATTCCCCACAACTTTCAACCCTTCCTACAACTCCTTTGACATTTCACAGGTCAGTGAAGATGCTCGCAAGGTTTCTTGAGTAATGTGTTTCCTCTTTGATAGCATCTCTCCCTCCGGTCTGGCACGGTTGAATGAGGGCCAGCAGAAGAGTCTTGCCAGCGAGCCCTAGCCACTGAGTGTTGTTTGACAATGGGCAAACTAGTATCTTCTTGAGACGACCATACTGTACCAATTGAACTACTTGAAGAGCTCTGTTTATGCAGTCTTCGTATTCGAGTTCGTACTAAGTAACCTTGTCAAGTTTAGATCTAATGTACATATGATATAGCTGACTCGCTCGAACATACGAGGAGTTTCTTTGCTTTGTGGATCTCCTGGTGGCACTGTGCATCCGAATACTGTCTCTGCTGTTTTTGATATGAACTTTTTTCCAGAGTGTCATCACAGTTGGGAGATGTGCAAGGATTACTGTGTGCCTTCCGCCCATGAGTTCCTTGATATATGATGCAACTTTGACCCACTCATTGTGGTCAGGGTTATATGACATCACTTGAGGGGGCCAGAGAACGTAGTTGTTGTCTGGTAGGACTGTTTTTGGTGTTATCTTTCATTATTGGATGAGGACTTACAGTCTTCAATAACAGTGTCGTGTGTTGTGAGCTGGGACCAATCTTGGTGGATACTTAGAGATACTTCCCCTTGGACGTCATACTGAAGGACCACTTGCTGAAGGTATGCAGTATATAAGACTTCTTTGTTGAGGTTTCCCCAAGGCTGAACTCTTGACTTCAGTGCTGTTTTGAATTTTTGACAATAGCACTCGAGGAAAAATGTCCATGTGGTCCACACAGGTCCACATTGACGAATGTCATCAGCAATATGAAGCATTCTGTGAATGGGAAGGGTGCAGGCTGGTAATCTTGACTCATGCTGATAGTAGTACCTTGTGGTAATGTCAGTCGTGTATCAGCCAGTCTCGCAATAGATAACTTACTTTTCATACTTGACCACCCAGTTTGCAATTCGCTGTTCCAATTCATCAATCTCTGCATGTGTGATTGAGAACTGTAGCATTTTTTTCATGATCCACACCAACTCACAAAGGTGCTTGTGGTATTTTACGTTCAGAAAGCAACTGCGCAGGAGTGTTGGGGCAAGGTAAATGATCCAGAATGACCATGATTCAGCTGTGAAGCTTGAGTGATCATCTGTGATATTGCCGAGGACTCGGACAAATGCAGCAGGAATGTTTGCAATCACAGCAGCAGTTTCTTCTCCAATTTCAGCCCATATATGATCAGCTATCTGATAGTCTTCTTTTCCAGTATCCATACCCTTGAATTTGCCAGTCCAGTGCTTGACAAGCATCTGGGCAATATTCTCAAGGAAGACGTGCATCCATTCCCATGGAAAGGACTTGGCAAAGTCAATTGACCCTACACACCACCTGTCAGAGAGGTGAAGATAGCCTGCACAGAGACCATTTTTCTTGCCGATCCTCTCCTTCTCTGCAGCAGTCTCTGCTTCATCTATCTCCTGCAACACCTCTTCAAAATGTGCATGACTGCGAAGGGGGAGATGAAGAGGGTCCCAATGTGGGTTCAGAGTATTATGTCGAGTAGGGGGGGTCAATGGGACATAGTAATTAGTCTTGTTTTGAGACTTATTTTGAACACCTGTGATCAGACATGACCAACATGGTGCAAAGCCATTATGGCCACAAATCTCCAGGAGTTTTTCTATTGCAAGAATATCACCCAGTTTGAAAATGTCATAGGCATGGAGCCAGAACATCTCCTTCTCAAGGCTATTGAAGGTGAGAGTGCCATTGGCAAGTTTGGCACACTCATTCTTGAATGGGACAAGAAAAGATGCAATATCTTTTGGTGATTTTGATCCTGGAATGACTCCAAGGCAAATAAGATGTTTGTAGTGAGTGCATATAGTGGGGGGAAAGTTGTAGACCTGAATAAGGATTGGTGTTGCAGATGGGCCCTTGCGATATTGTCCAAACAGTAGATATCCATCAGTTGCCAAAGAAAATGCAATATCATTTTGTCCAGAGAAGTACTTATAGTTTTTCTGGATGCCATCAACCAGTACAAATTTGTCCTGGAGAGACCAGTAGATCTTGCCATCAAACACATCATTGACAGTACTGGGGCTATGGTCATATTGATGGTGGTATAAGAGTTTTTCTACTGTATCTTCTTGGGCAAACAGGCCCTGCAATTGAGGGACCAGGGGCATGTAGGAAAATTGATGTCTTGGCTTCCCTTGAGCATCAAAATGTCTTTCTCCACAGAAGTCACATAGATCACTGTGACTGTACCTTGCAGTATACGCAATACAGGAGTTGATGCAGCAATCTATTTTCATGGGCATGATCATAGTGAGTCGTTTGAAATGCTTGAACATCCTATACTCAGAGCCGATGTCCATTTTGTGACTAAACTTCTCGCACAGTTCATTGAACATTGCATGTGGCATATGACTCTTGATGCGGAGACTGTGAGTGCGGAGATTATCTCTATCCTGCTCTGTCAACAAGGTATTGCCTATATTGTTTTGATTATTTAAATACTTTCCAGTAGCGAGTGGACTCACAAAGCAAGTGATGCAGTGCCTCAACCTCGGCATCTACCTGACCACCTATCACATCTAACTCATCTATATTGTTATTTTCTTCTTCTTCGTCATATAGAACATTTTCATCTGTGTGATTGCTTGCAGTGTCTTCATCAGACTCACTCTGCTCCGAATGATTTGGACTTGGGCCTTCATCAGGCCCACCCATGCTTGCATCACTGTGATCAGATACTCCAAACTAAGGCTCTAGATCTATTGCCTGTGGATCCACTGATGATTCTGTGGGGGAAACAGAGGGTGATATATTGGCCAACTTCGCCTTGTTGTAATGACGGAGTCGCTGGCAATAGCTGAGAAGGTGTCCATGCTCTTTGCATTCAAGTGAGCAATGGCAATATTTCATCTTCTTGTTGGGCATCGTGAAACTAGAATGTGATTGTGGTTGTACACCGTTGTGGCCACAGACTGGCAGTGGATGAGCGAACTAAAACCTACAAGTGATGGAGCATGAGATAATGTGAGCAGCAGTGATCGCCACCAGTCCAACCATGGAATATTCACAAAACATGTGAGAACATGACACAGCGTGGTTTGCAGTAGGGCACATCAAACAATACAATTGTGTATGTGAGTATACACCCAATGATACTAGTAGTACTGTACTTGAATGAGAATGAGTGCAGATGATAACGAGAATTAGAATGAGCAAGCAAGCAAGAGCAGACGATAATGACAACAAGTGAGCAAGGGAGAGCTGACAAGAATGTGGGAGGGTGGACATCTGGTGCTGTGTAGGGCATGTCTCTGGAGCCTTCATAATTCTCCTGCAGAAATCATAAGTCATGTATCACTAAGCATGAGAACAGCAAGACAAACCTCTATACCAGGATCATGATCCTGTGCATGCTGCACAGCAGAGCTGGCCATGTCAGTGTGTGAGCCACCTCACAAAAAGACCTCACTATGGGTGAATTAACATAGGTGGACCAGAACATGCGGTATAGAGAAATGCAACACTAAGAAATTATTCAGTGCTTCTGGCACTGGCCAAGTAAACACTGAAAAATATTCAGTACTTGCAGCACTGACCAAGTGAACACTGAAAAATCAATTTGATTAGTCAGTGTCACAAGTACTGATGGATGCAAGAGGTGGGCAGACTTAAGATTCCAAACACTCACACCCACCAAACCCCCACAGCCAACTAGTGGTCAGGGTCCGAATCTCAGCCACTTTGGCATAACTGCAGCGCCTCAACTGAACAATGGTACAGTTACCTCAAATATGCACAGAATCCTTAGTGAAGTACAAGTGCACCCCCAAAAGTATGGTTGCTCTACACACCTAGATAGTTTATGTTAATACAAATGCATTTATGCAGGTGTGTCAAGCCTACAAAGTTGTGAAGATGAAGTTTGAGTGATTCTCTATTTTTGGTGATGATGCATACTTTCGATTGAGTTGTTGACCATCTAATATAAGGATGCGTCGCGCGTTGACACAGACTCTGAACACTCTTTCACTATCCTCCCACTCTGTAGCCATATCCCATGTTTTAACACCACTTGGACTCTCCTCATTATACCAAGCATTATTATATCTTCGACTATGGATCACTATGAAACATGGTTTCAAGTTCCTGAATTGTCATATGCATCTGGGCCATCATTCATTTCTGAAAGCCAGGTGACCATGATGCAGGCTTCTGATTGGTACCATTGTGACGAAACACCCTCGTTTAATTTTACACTTTCTCCTCTTGAGCCATCTCACGATCCTTATCACTTGTCTGATCCAGCATTAATTGAACATAATTCCAACACCACCAGGACAACAGCCTCCAGCACTAGCCAGGTATGTATGAATTGTTTCTCTCTCACTGTTCATGCTGAGCAATTTATTTAGCTTCCAAGTCTTACTCTCTCTCAACAAGTTTGGCTCCTCAAAACGGCTGATAATGAAGCATTTTTCACTCTGTATCGACATCATGCACTTCAAACAGACATTGACAAAAACAGATTTCAACTACTCCAGTGTCCTGACTGCCCCAAGTGGATCAATACTGGTATCCGCCCTCATATCCCACTCAGCTCAAAAGGACAATTCACAGTGCTGGCAGGTCATTACTGTCGCAAGGCCTGTTGTTGGGCAAAAGCATGTGCCAGCAATGAGGCAGCTTGTAGCTCTCTTATGCTATTAGTGCAGCCATCACAGCCTTCAAGTACACTTTACAATTCTCCCAGGTATGTCCATCTCATCTCATCAGTGTGATAGTGTTTGACACTGTGTCTTTTAGCAAATCAGATATTGCTAGTCCCGCTTCTTCGACAAATGTATCACTTCTGTCACCTTCAAGTTATTCTCCATCATGATGCCCTGGACTTGCATTCAGCTGGGACATTTCTGCAGGTAAAAACATGCAGACTAATTTTCCTTGGCTTTGCACCAAGGATGGACCTGACAAGCTACCTTTTACCATTGATCTCATTGATGGTCAGATGTTTGCATGTGCACCTGCATGCAACTTAGAAGTGCTGTCTCAAGGCCTTTGTTGTAATGCATGCAGTGCACTTGCCCCAAAGGTCGCAAAGCTTGCAGAAGCCACCTCAACATACAGATCTCGAACACGTCATACTTTACTTTCGTGTGAGCAGCTCGTAGCTAACATTGATGAGCACAACAAAGAGCTTAATTGATGGAAACTCAAGGTATGTCTCATTTTTAATGTGCAATCATACAAACACTTACTATTCATACAGTCTCTCAATGACAGACGCAAGCTAGCATGCTTGCTCACAGACATTGACTCTCATTCTGCTCTTGTGATGGCACTCGCACAATCCGACATTCCATGGTTAAAACACCTCCTGCAGACTCTGATTTGCAATGGAGCTAGCATTCACACGATTCCCCGCAAGATTGAAGAAGCACTTGAATGCGGGTATTGCCCACGTGGGCATAGTAGCAAAGCTTATGACTTAGCACTCCTCATTTCTCGCATTGGAGGAGGAAGCCTCCTCTTTGCTCTTGGCTGTCACATGTGTATTCCCTCCCTTCACTCCCTCCATAGTAATCTCAGCTTCATTGTCATCACACTGACAATTGGTCTTATCTCTAGTGAAATGATTGGCAAGAACATTGTCAATGTTGCTATTGAACCTCACTACAATGCTGGTCTCATTGCACATCGAGGAGTCAGTCTCTTGACCGACGAGGTTGCCTTAGAGGAAGCTGCAGTCTATTTCCCTGATTGTAACAGTGTCGGTGGGCTTTGCTGGAAGCATTTGCACACCATTGATGCTTCACTCAATACTTACAAGTCCACAATCAATATTGCTGAGAAACTCAAGACAGGTGATGTCCACCTCAGAAAGGAGATGACTGTCATTGTTGCACACTGCTTTGGAGAGGATGGCATTTACCCACTCCTTGCTGCACCTACATGCAAGACAGAGGATGCTGCAGACTGGGAGTTTATTTTTACAGAGGTCATCGAGATGTGGTACAGACATGGGACCGACGAAAAGGTTGGCCCTGTATGGTCGTTTGCCACTAATGGAGATGCAACACGAAGAAAAGCTGGCCACAAGATGTTTGTCAAATTCAAGCTCAAACATACTTCCCCGTTATACAGTATCCTCTCAAATCTTCCGGGCCTCAATCTCTACACCTGTAGTCAGTCTATAACACTTGATTTTGATTACAAACACATATTCAAACATAAGTTTTAGTGTTTTGTTTGATGTGAGCTCTGACAAGTGTTGTATTCATAGGGTTCTGCACTCTTCTATGTTCAACTGCAGGTGTCTACCTAAACAATGGACGTTGCATCAATTCGAAGATGCTCAAGTGTTATCTATCGTGGCTTGATGGTGTTGACGAGTTGAAAGCACGCAAGCTTCTCTTTCCAGATGACCCTCAAGACGACCCTCGAGCAGTCGAGCTCATGTCTGCCATCATTCAGCTTGGTACTATTGATCCAACTCAGCCACCATTCACAGATGTTGGCAGTCCCCCAGATGTCAACATCATTGCAGATTTTGAAGCAATCAAGCTGCTCAGTCATCTCTTGAAGAACCTATTGGAACCATTTATCAATGTTGAGCTCTCCCTGTCTGAGCAGGTTTCCCATCTTAGTGCACTCGCACACATGCTTTTCACCTTATATTGAACACACTGTTGCAAGCTTATGCCTAATCAACTATATTACGATGTGCAGATGCTCGTCAAGAACCTCATTTTCTGTATTGCCAAGCAGCAAAAGCTTGATGTAGCTGCTCCCTTCCACCTTCTCAATGTTGGTGATGATCCAATTGAACTCCTTTTTGCATTCCTTTGTATGTGTGGTGGCCACAATAGTGCTATCAATTTCAAGCAGGCAATAGATCGCCTTCGTGCCACTTGTGACATTGGCAGAGTTTACTCTCACAACCCTGATCTCCAACATGGTCATCGTCGCCTCAAGCTTATACATTCAGAGGGTGTTGATCATATTAATTGTGCTATGTGGAAAGGGAATGCCATTGCAGGCGGCTGCAACCTCCAGGCTTCATGGCTCAAGGGTCGTGAGGATGCCATCTACATTCTGCAGGCCACACAGATGCACCACAAAAGCTATGACTTTTCAATTCTTTTTTCTTCTGGCATTGATATGTTGTGTGTCTTCAGAGAGGGTAGATATCCAGGCATCAGCGAGGATGGAGATGAAGAAGTGCTCAACAATGGACTGCTCGCTATGAATCTGCCTCCCCCCCCTGCTCTCTGCTCCTACAACGATGATGTCAATGCAGAAGAACTAGTACACAGCGAAGTCAATGGTGATGACAGCGACGGTGACCCTACATTTGAAGATCTGCTGACAGACAAATTTGATCCTTCTTGACCTCCTGATAATGATGCTGCAGGTGATGAACATGATGCTGCAGGTGATGAACATGATGCTGACCTGGAGCAACTTGAATCAGCCACTACACCCCCTTAAGGACAAGGTATTCGCCCTGCAGACTACCTGTGGTGCAAGAAGAAATGGATCCATAAGCAGAGCATCTGTTGTATCATCATTAACACCAATTTCACACCATAAGTCGCAGATGTGGCTGTTCCATGTTCGTGGATTTACCCAAGTCAACAAGAGATTCAATATCGAAGCAGAGTCCACTGCTGCTGGCGATGACTTCATTGTCGGCAACCTCTTTCTGACCCTTATTCACACTCCCAATGTTGTCTCTCTCACTCTTGTCCATTCAACCAATATCAGCGACAATGGAATATCTCATGGTTCCATCAAAAGTGAGACCCTCTTATCACAGAAGTCCAACATTAAGCTGTCAGGCGAGATCATGATCCTTTTTCCTTTGTTTTTCGATGCTTCAGATACCCCTGCATCCCCACCAACTTCACCAGCACTTATGTGGGTCTGGAATGGAGCATACCTCAAGATGTGGTCTCTGATCCCAGGTACTGAACTCAAGACCGAGCAGGTGGTCACTATGACTGTCTATGGCCATCTTACTGAACACATCAATCCATGAATTGTAACAGCCTTGCAGCACCTAAGTGAAGACCAAGCATGCGAGGTCAACTCAAGAGGACTTTTGTGGGCTGTAGATGATCATGCATTGCAAGCTGCTATCGAGCTACTATGGAAGAATTTCATTGACTCCAAGGTTCCTGTTTCATCTCCTGCTACCCTCAATCATCAATGTGCTGGCTTCCCTCATCAAAAGCTTGATGGTAAGCTTGTCACTCGTTAGGTATACTCATACTGATATTTGTACTTGCTAGGTTCATTGGGGCTCATTTCATCCCTTGGCACACAATTCATCACTGTTTCAAAGACAAAGGTTAATGAAACTGTTTGCCCTCTGTGCAACACCAAGACAAAGGACATTTGTTTGCACATGGGCACCCACATCTTGCGCTCCATGCATGGTGTTTATGAGGTACTCATTACCCCCATCGGCAACTCTTTCCCCTGTGGTTTCTGTGGTTCCTCAGGCAATGCTGACTGCGCTGTCAAACTCAAGATGACAGCACAAACAAAGCAACTTGAAACAAAGTGTGCACATCAAGACAGCTTCAAGTATGGCAATGTGGACAAGGGCTCTGAGAATTGTCCTTGTCGAAACATTCCCATCATTTGCACGCTCTGCACTCACCTTGGTAGGGAAACTGACTGGTGAGAGGCTGTTTGGAGATACAATATGGAGGAGCACCTTGATCGTCATCACAGCAAGTATGCCCACCCTGGTAAACTGTATGGGTTGCTGCTCCCAGATGCTATGCTGCTCACGCCATTGGAGGAGAAGAAGCTCGGTGTCCTTCCCCACCCTGAGTTCAAGCTTGTTGAGAATGAGAACATGCATCCAGGCAACACTCCCGCGCACAAACGCAAATGTGCTGCTGCAGAAGCCTTCGCAAACGCAGCTGCTGCCGCTCCAAAGAAGAAGCTTCGAGGTCATCTGTCAATGTCAAAGTAAACTGTGACACATTCATTTATCCATGTTTTGCAATGCCTTCGCTACTAGTATGCCTCTTACCTTTGCTATACTCCTCATGCACATGACTTAGAATCTGTTCTCATTGCTTTCATTGATACTGTTGGTGCAAGTCTTTCTGTTACTTCCATACTAGTATGACTGGTTTTGGGGTCCTGATTGTGCAGGTTCCAAAGAAAATTTCTCATGCTAGATAAGGTAATTTCCCATGTTACAATCACAGTCACACCCCCCATCCCCCCCTGCCATCTAAACACATGTTGGTGTCAGAATCCTTAGTTCCGCCCATCTCTTGGATGGACGTGACTCTCACATGAATGCTAAAAATAACAGGTTCTTTTTCAGTGACGTAGTCACTGGGATTTGTCACTCAGTGTTTCTCACATTTACTTTCAGGGTATTTACTTCCCACAGTGAACTTGAACCAACCTTTGAAGAAGCACTGATCACAAGCAAATTGACAGTCCAGCCCAAGCTGACAAATATGGCACTGCCACCACGCCACACGCCACCTAAACTGAGAAGGATGCGACCCCAGCCAGCAGCATCATCTGCCATCAATCCTTCATCCAAATGGAACAGATCGCGTGGAGGGATGGAGGACAAGTAATTGATGTCTGGAGGAGGAAAAATCAAGTGTTTTTGAGCTGTGAACAAGCTCCAGCTGCTGCTTGGTCAGCCAAGGTGAGCCCAATTCACGCACCAGGGAACATACCGGATGGACTGCAAATCTCCCACACTAGGACTGTCAATTTACTGTCTGGACACAGCTGATGTTTTGGTGGGGATGTGTCTTTTCCTCCGCAAAAAATTGACCTTGCAGCTGATGGACTGTCAATTGACAGTCCTCAGATTTGCAGTCCAGGCAATGTCGCTACTGGGTGCCACCCAATTTGGCATACAGGTATGTGTCAGTATTTGCTCCTTTCCTTGTCCTCCTATCCTCACCATCACCTCCACATGTAGCATCCACGACCATACTCGTCCTCGTCCTCTCCTCACCATTAGCATCTACAACCATACTGCCCATCCACCTCAATTCAATAAAGCACCTCACCATGGGCATCAATGACCTATGGGATGTACATATTCATGCAGTTTCAGTTGGTAGCTATGCCTCACCTCCATTTTTGCAGATGCTTGAGCCTGCCACAACAACGGTGCCAATTGTGTCACTTGCCCTCTCAGACCACTACATAGGACCTGCACCCCACTCTCCCTATGTTGTGGGCATTGACGCAAGGTTAGTTTTGCATGTTGACTGTGCTCGTGTTTGGTGACTCACTACTCTGCAGCGGATGGTTTGAACAATGTCAGCAAGGAAAATGGCACCATGTGCATGCACAGACTGGGATGAACCCTGCCCTTCAAACCTTTCTGTTTTGTCTTTCTCAACTCGCGCAGTACCCAGTAAAGCTCATTTTCTGTTATGATGGCAATCAGCGGCCCAAGATCAAAAGAGGCCATCATGTGTCTACAAAGGACCACTGGATGGTGGATCCTACTCAACATATCCTAAACATGTTCAGCACACAATAGATCACGGTATGTTGTTTTTCTTTTAGCCTTTGTTTGCCATCATTGTTTCTCCCTACCTAGGCTGCTGGAGAAGCTGAAGCACAACTGGGGTTGATGAACCATGCAGGAGTCATTGATGCTGTCATGACTGACAATAGTGATGTGTTCATGTTTGGTGCTCACATGGTCCTTTGAAAGTAAGGTCACCATGTCTTTCCTGCTGGCACTTTCAAAGCATTTTTTTCTAGCTCGACATTTTCTACAGATGCAACCATCAAGCTGTACACCACCAGTTCCATCCAGGAATTGGTGGAGCCTCGCCTTACTGGTGATGCATTCACGACAATTGCAATTTGCTGCAGAGGCGATTATGATAAGGTAATGAGCAGTCATGAATCGTTCGTCTTACTGACATCTCTGTTTAGAAGGGCCTTCCAGGGTGTGGTCATGAGACAGCTCTTGGCTTCGTTCACTGCATGGACACCACCACACTATGTGATGCTGTGTGTGGTGACAACTCACCTGACCAGTCTCTGCAACACTGGTGGGACACTGCTCAGCACCACCTTATGAGTGATCCCACAGGTCGAATGTGCCAAGCTCACCCTGCCCTTGCTTGCTCCCTCCCAGATTCATTTCCTGATCTGCATGTCATAGATTTGTATGTGAAACCTGCTGTCACTCCACTCATGGAACTGCCTGTTCTACATTCTCCAGCACCACCTGACCTTGCTCCGCTGGCCCTGCTTATCCACAACCTCCTTGGTTGGGAAGCAAAAAGACTTGTTAGTGCATTTTGTTCTACTGTCTGGCCTGTGGTTGTGTTGCATGAGGTCCTCAAGGACCTTGCCAAAACCTCCCCTGCAAGTGACGAGGTCAGTTAAAATTTTGCATTTGCCTGTAGATATACTGATGGATGCTGCCCAAGGGTAGTGTTTCACTGCTGTGCAAGGCAGCCAAAAAAGATCCTTGCAGGGGTTGCAGGGCATGACAATGATGTGCCCATTGGTGATCTTGTGCAAGCAACCCTCCAGCTGCTTCCAGCTGGAAGTTCCAATGGTCCAGATGATAGGACTCTGTTGAACGAGTATATTTGAGTATGGATGGCTGACCGAATCTACGACTGTTGGGTACAAATAATGTTCTCTTCATCTCCTTCTTCTTCCACTTCACATGCACATGATTTGATTAACCTCACAGATTACATGATGCCCTGTCCTCCATTGTCTGCAGCTATCACTACCACTGCCATCTCTGTCACTGCTACCTTGTCCTCTCTGGGTGTCATAGATCTCACAGGAGACAAAGAAGAGGGTGATGTTATTGATCTTACAGGTGAAGGTGGAGATACTGAAATAATTAATCTTACTCTCTGATTGTCTGTGTATTTGTATCTTGTTCTTGCAATTCTTTGTTCTTGCAATTCTTTCATCATTACATGTTCGTCTACAGTTGTATTAGGCTACTCTCAAGCACAATGACAAGTTCTACCACAAGCATGGCAAGGGTCCTTCCTTGGCCAGTTAGGATTCATGTAGTGCTCTCACTGCTCCCAAGGATTGTCGTTCCATGACAGCAGGTACTTGAAAATGGTACCTGGATTGTCGATGTTTTCAGCCCATCCTCCCCAGTCACAAATGTTCCAAAAGTCCCATCTGCACACTTTGTATAAAAACTGACACCCTCCCCATCGGAATGAATGAGTACCATAGGGACGTGGATCTACTCTGATGTCCAGGAGGTTGTTATGAAAACACTTGAGAAAAGAATCGGAGGTCTAGACTAGACTAAGCAGAAGGTAGTGCAAAAAAGCAAAGTAAACACACCATTCCATCTGTGGGGTTCACACTGATACTGTCTGTGCCGATTTTCTTTTGGAAAACAAAACCATCCAGGTTCTCGCACCTCTCTCTTGCCAACACCCACCAAACTGCAAACATATGCACAAGGCACATCCATGGATGTTCCTCATCAGGATATACATAGAATGGTGCAATCCCTGTGCAGTCATGAGCTATACTACTGTGCTCACTGAGTAAAGCACACACCTCCATACTGATGTGTTTTTCTAAACGGCAGCTTGAGTTTCACATGGAAGTCAGCAGGTTGAACCTTTGTTGTGTCCTGCAGGAATTGTTCTGCAGATGCATCTTGCCAGTTACCTTCAATTACCTTGTCCCTGACTTGAATAGTGACATCTGCCCAAGTGATTTGAAGGGCCTCGTCATAATGCAAGAGGCAGATCATTGATACAAGGTAAAGTAACAGAAGCATCATGCAGATCACAAATCCTGCCCACTCGGCTGGATTTTCAGCCTCCCATTTGCGGGATGTTGGTCCATATTCCTTTTGTGGTGTTGCCCATGTGAAATCCCAAAGGTGCTTCATGGTTGCCTCGTCCATAGCTCGAGCACTTGTGACAGCTTTGCCAGACTGAACCTGGAGGACAATGAGTGGGATGTCAGCAGTTTTGATATGCAAGTGCACTTACCTTTCTCTGACGAAGGCTGACCATGTATTGGGAGACAGTTACAGAAAGTGATGGGTTCCCAATGTGCTTTCCAGCAACTGTTGGGTACTCAGACCATGGCTGTGTGCCTAGCTTATGATCATGACCATATTTGTGACTGACAGCAGCCCTCATCTTCTGCATCATGCCATATGTTGCACGTGGAACACTAGGAGCCTTTGCTTGGCCAGTCCAGATATCATTTTCGTTACACCTGTAGATTAGTTCAGTCATATTGCAGTGTACCATGTCAGATCAGAATTGAGGATTGTCAGACTTACTTATCCATGATCCAGAGTGCAATCCAAGTTGGAAATTCAGCTGGGAGGTCAGGGAAGAGGCTATCAACATCACTGGCAGATTGAACCTTGTCTATTGCTGTGCAAAAATCTTTAAATTGACTCCAATACCTGCACAGCATGTTAATGACATGGTTTCAGAGACAAAATGAGACATACCGCTGATAATCCGAAAGAGTGGTGTCTACCATAACACCAGCTGATGCTGTTTCGAGGCTTGAAGAGAGTTGGTCATGGTCCACTAGTCTGGCAGCTGTTTTCTTGGATTTTGACAGTAGAGGAACAGCCTCATCAGTGACTCTGACAGGACACAAGGCACCACATGCAGCCTGATTGTCAACATCAAAACTGTTGAGTAGTGACTCAACCTCCTCATCCTGGTCTTCAATGGCAGCTTCAATACTGATACCTTGAGACTCGTCAAGATAAACAGCAGCACCTTTAAGTTGAGTTAGAGACATTGTGGGTGCAGGATTATTGAAAAAAAAATTACAAATTATTGCCAGAACATGCTGCCAATGACTCGGAGCAGAGGCAACAGCAACTTGGTTCAAGTTGCATGCTAGCATCACCTCTGTCGAAGCTATGGCAGAGTCTGGCAATCAGATGCTTTGCCTCCCTGTTGTCGGCCAGGAGTACACTCCTGGAGTACCACTTGCTACATATCAATTTTTAGTGTAAGCAGATGAGCCCCTAGGATGCGACGTGGCACACTGAACACTCACCAACAGGACTCAAAGGACCACAAAGAATGATGTAAAGGAGAAGCTGAAGCAATACAGGAAGCCAATCAGTGGCAATCGAGAGGAGGTCATACAGCGCCTTTGCAAGTTTTCCAGTGACAAGGCTGACTGGCTGAGGTGCAGGGCTGCTCAATCTAACCTATTCTAGCATCTGACCTATAATCATGTCAGCTTGTTCCAACCAAAGCTCAAATGAAAGTGGGGGGAACATACCTCTCAGATGACATTGTCCCACAAGTGGATTGAGGACACATTTGGATGTGCGAAACAAATGGTCACTTACAAGAGCAAGAAGGGGGCAGATCACACACAATGTGCCCTGAAGGATAATGATCGTACTGCAAACACACACTGGGTAAGCTTCTCTATTAAAAAATCAATCACTCACTGCTGCATTTCATATTTTATGGTAGCCAAGGCAGTCTTCAAAGCTTTTGGAATGCTGGCTGACCTCAGTTGTGCACCATCTGTCCCAAAATGCAGGTGCACAATGGAGGATGGGGTGCTGGGAGAAGACAAGTCATTGCCGGAGACTCTTGGTTCCCTACAGGAAAAGGTGTGTGAAAGTTGATTGGAAGATTAATGAGCCACTCATCTGAAACCCACTATAAAACCCACTATTAACTGTGACTTAGGATTCATTTGCTGTCCGCATGCACAGTGTCAAGCGCAATGTATTTTTGGTCAGGGATGATATCTACAACATCGAGGGCAATCTCAACAATGTGACATCCCACATCATGGATTTGAAGACACTCATCTTGAATGGGCAATGCCCTGCACTGCCACAACCAGTGATATCTGTGAACACTGCTCCCCGCTGCAATGAAGTTAATGTTGAACGACCTAGTATGGTTTGCACTGCCCAAAGTCCCACTGTGTCAGCACCTCACTCCAAGTCCCATGTTTTGCCTCACCATAAGCTTGGGGTCGCAATGCTTGATGGTGAACGGTTCAAATATGACAAGACAAAAGTCCTAGAGCCACTGACAATCCATTTCTCTCAGGATATTGACCAGTTGTTTGATGAGTGGGAGAGTTTGAACTTATTCTGTGTCGGTGGCCGTGGGATTCCTATCAAACACTGGGGCAAGTTCTACAAGAGAGCCAAGGGTGTCAAGAGTATAGCATGGGATGCTCTGCGAGTGGAACGGGGCAACTAGAAGGTGTGTTCTCTGTTTCCAGGTGCTATCTGTTACATTCTGGCATCTGAGGGAATCCAGATTCACACAGTTCATTGCTGAAGAACATCAGAAATATCCGGACAATGACTCTTTCTGGCAGGCCTTCAGTGATGAGAATGGGAAGAATTTGTCTTATCAGCAACTCTTGAACCGTCTTGCAGAGTATCAGCTTTCAGCAGCAGCTCAAGATGCCAATGATGCACGAACATTCTTTTATGGCAACCTCAATCATCCCATGGCTTGTGGCGCTTTTCATTACACCAAGGCTGGCAAGACCTATTTATTGAGCAAGGATATCACTATTGCAAAAAAATGGCGCGAGCTGCTAGCAATGTGCCCTGACATTGTCGAACAATGCCAGGCAGACCAAGTCATCCCTCCCAGTTCACTTCCTCAGTGACCATGTCCACCCCAACACTCAGGAGCAGGTTCTTTATCATATTTACCTACACCTACTTCTACTATCCCCTTACTTGCTTCAATCTCTGTCTCTGGCATCTCTCCAATCATGATACTCACTAATTCCAAGGTTCATAGTTCCATTATTTTCATTCTAATTAACTACTGTACACAATAGTACGAGCTACATAATCTCAATGAATAACCATCTGCTATCTCTAAAACACGTCTGGTGGGTGGCCCAGATTGGCAGTTCTTCATGGCGGGCAGCGCCGCCGCTCGTCCATTTCAGCATGCCTCGCAAGGATGGAGATGCCTGCAACAGGGTGCACCAGTGCACTCTCCATGAACAAGGCCACCGCCCACAGTGCTGATGCCACATGCTCCATGACAGAGAGACTCAAAATCATCCCAGCACCACTCGAGACCATCCCAGATTTCCATGAGGGAGTCTTCGCGGATGGAAACACCGGCATCAGTGCGACGATGCACATGAGGTCCCAGTGAGCACTGCGTGAATGGCACGACATACATCAGACACAGCAAGGGCAAGCAAAAAATAATGGGAAGAAAGGAGGTAAGAAAGCGAGGTGCGCGAGTGGCCAAGAGGATCTTGCAAAGAATTGACAGGGAAATTGGACGACACTGGAGAAGTGGCAGTAGGCGAGGAGCATGATGAAGCAGACATAGAGGAAGGGAGCACTGCCAGATGCAGATGCACAGTATTGAGGAGGGAGCGTGCTTTGGAATGCAACAAGGTCATCCTTGTCACTGGGGGATAATCAGATAATGTCACTCAGGTATGGCATGTGCTTATGGATATAGGCAACCACTGCACAAGGCAGTGTGGACACCTTCATGTACATATGCATACCAGGAAACTCTGGCATGGACAAGTGCATCGATCCTTGGCCACCGTGTAGCACAGAATGATTGGTCAGAACTGCAGAGTGTGTAAACTTGGGAAAGCATTGTGTCATGCATAGTCTGAATATGGACAATCCGTCAATACTACGAAAAGGTGGAGTGAATGATGGGGACGCACAAATAAAACATGTCTGATCCTGTGCCCAAAACAGCAGTTCTTTGTCAGGACAACGGCGGTGCTCATCCGTTTCAGCCTGTCTTGCAATCTGTGTCGTTGATTGTCAGTGGTTGAGGTCCAGGTGGAGCGCATTGGCAATTGAGCCCGAGAAAGACACCTGGCCTTCCCAACAAGTAAGCCTTATTAAACTTGGTGATTACGTGTCTCACCAAGTTTAATAAGGCTTGGATGTTGTAATTCTCCAACACCAGCATTAAATCACGCCCCAAATACCCATTTTACCTTACAGCTCTCCTCTCCTACCCCACCCAAAAGAGTAAGCCCTGTTCAGCTATACATCCCGCCCTCTCCCAGCGTGCGGCACTTCCCACAATCTCCCCGACTTATCCAAACCTTGTCAAAGGGCAGCTTCCCACACCTTTTCCTCCTTTCCTCCATACACTCAACGTTGCAGGGTGGTACAACACATGATTGCCAACAACCTAAGTAGCTGGACACTACCCTAGACACTGTCCTACCCCCTCCAACACATTCACTCTCCCCCAATACCACATCCTGCCACCATATCTGCCTGCATGCTGTCCTTGTCCCCACTGCATTCCACTCACACTATCCACCATGCCCCACAGAATGGGGGCTTCTAGGCTTCTAGGCTGAAAGGCCTCTCAAGGTCTATCATATCCCATCACTTCAGAGGGAGGCTTCGCCAGACACATGGGCTGACAGCTGGCAAGCAAGGTCAGCGTCTCGAAGCAGCAGCAGCAAGCCGCCAGGCCCAGGTTCAAGGTATCTAGCGTGTTTCCTCCTTTTTATCACTATTATACTAATTTCTTACACAGAGATGTCAGCCGAGGACCGTGAGATGGTTGGAATGATGATGGTGGACTATGATATGGATCTTGACCAACTACCATATACAGCGCCCCCAGGAGACGAGGGCTTGGACATGAGTCATGCAGGAGGTGAATACGAAGCGTTCGAGGGGCTTGCTCATGAAGTCACTGGGATCAGTGGATGGTATGTCATTTTTTTGCTGCCCACAGTTTCTCATTCACACTTGGGTTCCAGCCACTATGTAGACCCTCATACTTGCTCCAACCACATTGAAAACAAGACCAATCACTGGAACATTCAAATGGACCTACTCGTGGAGGCGTATCTAGACTACCGCTACCGTGACTCAGGAGATGGCATGCCACACCATGGAATGCCTCCATCACCTTCTGATGATGATGGCCAATGTGTTTCGCTGAGCGAAATTGAGCTCATTGATATCTTTAGTACATGTTGCCCTTGTTGTTTGTCATTGCTGATGTACTTGTACAGCGCGAAGGTGCTTGTCCCTTCGATCGCAGCCCCACCACCAGTATCCTAATGAAGCTTTGATCCACCATGGGTATCTTGGATGTGCACCATTGTATCCAACTGTCGCTATTTCTCTGTGCACTCTTGCTGCATACTGCCAGACACACTGAGTATGTCCCACATTTAGTTTTCAAGCGCAGTGCAAAATGCTCTGCTTCCTTCATGATGTAAGCATGTTGCTCATCTATTATGTCAACTTATAATGGGATTTCAACAGATTCCTTACCAACCTTACCTCACTACCCAATTATTGGCTGCTTTCGATGTCTATTTGCAAATCCTTCAGTGCATCGATCAATGTCTTTGCACAGCTCTGAAACGCGACATGCCTAATTGGCATCTTCTAAATGCGTGTCCTGCATGCTTTTACAAGCTGGAGGATGAGCCCGACCTTGATTTTGACTGGCTTGTAACAATGGATGGCAACAACAGCTTGAAGAGGTGGGACTCGACAATATATGGGATGAATGCATGAGTTGACTCTCGTAAGGTTCAATCAGATTTTTGGATTGATCCAAACACTGTCGACAAATTCAACGGTGAAGTCAGAGCGCATGCGGTGAGTATTGAGTAATTGTACCCTAATTTTCTCACCATATTGTATAGGCTACGCCCAATCAAGGCGACGATGCCTTGGTTGATAATACAGCAGTTGAAACTAACCCTGCTCCATTCAGTTGTGCAGATTGGTGGAAAAATGCGGGCCCAGAAATGTGGAAGAAAATGTTTTCTGTCTTTGATGAATCAGGCATCTTCATCGCAGCATGCCGCCATTGCTTCATACTTTGAGCTTGTGACATGATCCAAAGTGGTGAATTGTAAGTCCGTCACTCATCAATTGAATTTCATTTACTACTTATGTATTAGGGCGAAATATCCACTTGCTATCATTGACAAGTTTCTTGCTGTCTATGGCAAGGGTGGTGCTTGTGCTTACGATATCGGGTGTGCGTTTACGAAGACACTAGGTAATAGTTCTTTAGGGTCATGAGCACACCAGCTCAGATTTCGTCTTATGGTTGGGGCCTTTCACAGGCATGCTCACAATCGTAAATGTCAACTCAACTGGCATCCAATGTATATTCCTGGAACTGGACATAGTGAAGGAGAGGGGTGCGAACATATCTTTTCAGCATCAAATGCACTCGCTCGTGGCACCCAGCATGCAAGCATGTTTCATTGGCATCAGGTAATCGAGCAACACTTTGCATTTTGGAATGATGATAAATATGCCGCTCTTAGTATGATTTTCTCTGTGTCTCAATCACAATGCTAATATTCATAAGGCAATTTTCTCTGGAACCACTATTATGAGGCCCTGAAATCGGTTCATACACTCACTGTCGAACTGTCCGCCATCAAAGCTGAGCTGGATATTACCGATGATGACTTCCCTCAGTACATCCTTCAAGAATGTGCTTATCTGGATAGCTTGAAACAACCGCCTACAAGAGACCAAATTTGCATGTGATACATTGAGGCACTCGATGAATTAGCCAAACAAAAGTTAGTTGTCCATTTTGTCTGCTATTGTAAATATTCCCAGCATTAATCAACTTAGGATTTGTTGGGATTCCATGCGTGAATTTGCCAACAACGCTCTTACAGGAATTGCAACCGGCAGTTTGGAGCAGATCAACAAAGCCCTAGCCCAAGCTTGGATTCGCATTGATTCATGATATGCAAAATTACAGCATGCTAAAATGCTAGTGGCGCATGTTGAACACCAACTCGCTGTGGAGGGACAGTGGGAGATAGGTGGCAACAAATACAACCGATTCAAGATGGAAGCTTGTCTTGGCAAGTATCGCACTGCGCTCGATGATTTGGAGCACCTTGTAGTCATGTGATTATTCGAGCTTTCCAAATTGTCATTGTCAGGGACAGGTGAGTTGTTTATCGAGATTCAGTTTCTCTCTAATTGTTTTGTAGGGTACAAACTGCATCAACAGATCAGCAAGGCTTTGCAATGGCGTTCGGAAGCTATTCGGAATGCAATCAATCGCTATAATGTTCAAGCTGTAGCTTTAAATCCCCTGCATCCGAAGATTTCATGGAAAGATATCACTGATTACAGCTTTCTAGGCGAGTTCGATCTTTTAAGACACTCGCACACCAATATTCATAGCAAGGATTGGGCAAAACCAGCCCATCGAGAAGCAACTACAAAATACTTCAAGCTTTGTCGAGCACATGAAGAACTTACGCGACTTAATGTCAAAATTCGTTGCTTACGCACTGCTATTCACGCTGAACAAGTCCAAACAACTGCCGTGATAGAGGATCTCTGGCTTTCAGACCTGAAACTTGCTGAGGAGCTGCAGTGCCAATGGTGTTCACCTGCCACCATCAATGCTGTCCATTTGCATCGCTTAGATCGCATTGAATGCCTCGCTGGATTCTCAGGTGTCAGGGGTGTTGGTGTCCATGTCCAACTTACTTCAACAACTCCCACCCAGAATCCATCAATGACCATCAATGCCCACACAGAATCAGGCAAGCTTATTCCTCCCTCCCCAACTTGCCACAGATGACATTAGTGCAATTATTAGTTCTGACTACACTGACATGGAAGCTATTGATCGCGAGGAGCACAACATAATCACAGAGGACATGGCTGACTTTTTACATTCTATCATTGACTAACATGTGCATGTTATCTTTTCGACATGTACTTAGTATACATGTAGTTGAATAAATCTCAATGACTCTTGACATCCCTGCCGCACAGTACACTTCAATGACTCTTGACATCCCCATTGCACAGCCGACTGTAATGACTCTCATCGCCACACAGTATGAGTGTCATGAACTACGACACCCTCTTTGTGGAGGGGGTGATCTGGATGAATGAAAGCATCTTGTGCTAACGATGCCCTCAAGGGACTCCGATCTGCCTCTGGTAATACTTGGTGGATCTGGATGAATGAAAGCATCTTGTGCTAATAATGCCCTCAAGGGACTCCGATCTGCCTCTGGTAATGGTTGGTGGATCTGCCAGTGGATGAATGAAAGCATCTTGTGCTAACAATGCCCTCAAGGGACTCTGATCTGCCTCTTGTAGTGTTTGGTGGATCTGGATGAATGAAAGCATCTTGTGCTAATGATACCCTCAAGGGACTCTGATCTGCCTCTGGTAATGCTTGGTGCCTGTGCAATTCAGGATTTGAATCATTATTTGAAGTGTTCATACCATAAATCTCTTTTATGTCTCATTGTAAATACAAGTCCCAAATTGGCAGTGCCAGTGTGCACTGTGTGTTGCACCGCATGAAGAACACATTGTCATTTCATGTACCCTCAAACAACCCATCGCCAATTGTACAAGCACATCCAGCCTTGTTTTTGGAGATGGACTATTCTACCAACGTGTTCAGAAATCTGTTCGCCAACCAAGGTAGAGTTCACATAAATCAACTTTGTGCAGTGTTCAAGTCATTCACTCCACATTATCTAATCATTTACTAGCCCATTTATGTTCCAAACTACAAATAATCTTCGTTATGTCTGCTACTAGTACTACTGCTCCCATGTCTCCAACACAGTCCAAACCTGGATCACAGAGTCCACGCCGGTTCACAATGTCCGGACTCGCTGCGCTACATGACTCCAATTTTGCTCAAGGTTTCAGTAACAACAAGCATCAGGCTGCCGCCAGAGCATTACTTAGGCATGACGTCCAGATAGACAGCACTCATTATCAAACCAAGACATTTGATGGCCTTCATCCCTCATACATAGCATTCCAACCTGTCCAACAGCCCGAGTCAGAGAGAACTCTCTCTCAGAAAGAACTATGTGAGGCAGTGCTGCAAGATGTGTTTGATGCAGTGAGTGGACTTGTTTTTTTCATGGCTCAATCTCATATTCTTTAGATCACTATGCAGGACTGTCTTGATGGCGGTATCTCTCTACTTATTTGATGCACAGGATCTGATGCAATCTCACTGGAGAAAATTCCTTTGGACCTCTATGTTACACCCCGAGAGATGCATGAAGCGCCTCAGCAGATTGGAGGAGATGTCACTGTATTGGTTCAAGTGTTTGCTCAAGAATTTGCAATCCCGCATCTCGAGCATTTCACCAAGTGTTGTGCCATCGAAAAGATTAAAGCACCAAAGTATTGTAAGTCCAATTGATTTTTTCCCACTTTCAATACCACTAACATACCCTCGAAGTTCCCGCCACTCACGTTAACACCAAGGGTCCACAATACCTCCCTGCACCCGTCGTTCCTACTGGGGCTTGTATTCTCTGCTCTGCACAGGCACCCTAATCCTTCTTGAAGAACTTGCAAACTTCATCCCCTGCTGTTGCAGGCTTGAAGAAGCCGACTTCGGCAGCAATTTGTGAGGGAGCCGAATGGGTGGCGAGTGTTGCCACAAAAATGAACCCATTAACTTCATGTTCGCAAATTCATCAACACTGGCCAGCAGATGTCTTCACTGCCAATAGCGACCCTGGCCCAACTTTTTCAGCACAGTCAGAACTCTATCATGATGTTCACAAATTTGAACCTCTGTTGATTAGTATCGGACCCAATACCAACACTGCCCTTGACTGGTTCAAAATGGAAGATGAAATTTTACCCAAGCTACATTTGTTAGTTTCAACAGTGCATAGCAGTCGGTGGGAGTCAGTCTTTAGGTCCCAGAAGTGGGATTTGACTTATGAGCAAGCTTCGGTTTTATCAAGGGCACTTCTCGCAGACCTTCGAGGAGTGCCACTTGACCATGAGATTGTCAAGGTTAGTGGTATATTTGTGGGTGGTGCATATCTGCATGCTAACGGATCACTAGCGTAAATCATCTGTGCTCTCCGTCATTCTAAAGTGGCTCGCTATTTTGGTCTTTTTATGTGCACTTTACCTCTTTGGATTGTTTGTATTGTAGATCACATTGGACTTATTAGTTTGCAACAACAGATCAATTTACTGTGGCACCTTAGATCGCGGATCAGAGAGACAATTTAATGTCTCTGTGTGTTAAATATTCAGACTCGCATGCTACTTGTGCTGACTTGCTTTTGCTTCCCCTCCTGCAGACAATGGTATCTCAATCTTTCTATACTAGCAAGAATGACTCGAGGCATGTTCGGATGCAGCACCCTCACATCCATCCAAAAGTCACCATGAGCAAAGAGGCACATGCCATGCTTATGGCTGGACGATGTGCCAAATCTTGTCAGTTTAAGGTTGCTCTTGATGAGGCTTGGAACCAGCTCGGCGACGTGACAAAGACCATTGCATCAGCCCACCATAAGAGCATTCACTGTGTACAGAATGAATTATATATCGGTCATGGAATACTATGCTCGAGGCGCACTAAGCCGAATATGTGGAACACATTCTGCTGGAAAAAAAAACCAAGACAGCGAGAATTGTAAGTTTGGTTGTTTCCTCACACTATGAATGCACTAGTAATACTACGTCTTACAGGGAACCAGGGTCAAGACACACTCAAACAACTAGTTCGCAAGCATAAGGATGAGTATTCTGCACTCTCAAAGGAAGAATGAGAAGTCCTACTGAAAGAGTATGCCAATTGGACGAAGATGAAGATGACCGGCACATGGACCTCCACCAAGTCCAAGATTATTGATATCACACAGACCTTAAAGGCTGTGGAGAATGAGGTACGTTTCCCCCTTAGTTTTGTATTTCACAGTTTCACTAATACTATTAATTAACACTAGCTCAATAGCCTGTGTTGTCGTACAGGTGCAGAAACTATCCTATACACAACCCGTGGGTCAACCAATCTTCCCCTCTGCGGTGTAACCTTCATGACCGAAGGTGTTGAGCACTTCATGCACTCTGTGATGAGCATCAACAATCAAGACTTGGTCAGTAAAATGGAGGGCTTTGCCATCCAAGGAATAAAAGGTATGAGCAGCTTTTTTGTTTTATTTTCTTACTCTAATTTAATCTACAACTAGGGGCCGTGAAAAATCACCAAGATCATGTCTCTGATGCACACTCGGCCATCCGCAAGATAATTAACAGTGGTCTTCATAAGTTTTTCCCCCTTCTCCATGATGTATTGACTTAACACACTAAACTATAGGGAAGATCACTGGGGACCCTCGTGTCAACATGCAATGGACTCACTATTTCCGCAACATCGTTCGATGTTACCAAGTTATGATAGTGGGATGGCCCGACAACATCCCATTCGTAAACCTTAGCAAAGTGTCTAGGGCTCTCCCAGAGCTCGAAAGGCTTTTTGATTTGTGGGATACACATATTACGTGCTGGAAGACTTTGACAGATGAAGAATTCATGAAGATGTGTCAGGAGTGCAACAAGAAGCTCAAGAGTGGTGAGATCAAAGACATTCCCTGATGGACTCGATCTGACAAAGGAACAAAGTGCAAGAGGCCAGCAGCTACTAATAGTAACGATGGAAACACAGCTCAGTGCAAGAAGTACAAAAGTGCTGAGACTATCGAGGACAGCGACAAGGAGAATGATGAGGACAACAATGAGGACAACGGTGAGGACAATGGCAGGGAGAGAACTCCCCCACCCTCTCCTCATCAGCCGTCTAACGCTACTCCCAACCTCACCTTTGAGCCATCCATCCCCACTCCCAACCTCACCTTTGAGCCATCCATTGCCACTCCCAACTTCTTTGCTCCTCATGCGACTGGGAGTTCCCTTGATGCCAACACTCATTTTACCTTCCCTCCTTATGTGCCTGACAGTTCCCTTGACAGCAACAATCATCCTAACAGTCTTACACAACTTGGTGCCTTCAATTGTGAAGCTGCATTAAATAGGTTGGATCAAATCTATGGCTCAGGCTCTGCGCCATCATTATCAGCTGATGTTGACAATTCCATGTTTGACTTCACTAATATCAATATGTTTGGCTCGACATTTTAACTCAGTATCTTCTTCAAAGCCTTTCAGGGCACCATCTTTTTCTACCTGTTCAAGTCTATACTTTGATCCTTGCACTTTGTAGATGATTTATGATTCACACATGTGGTAGTAGTAGCATAATGTAGCGTGATTTTATTAACTTTGCAAGAAAAAAAACCTGGGTGATATCAGCCGCTTCATCTGATCCTGTATCCCCTCCCTAAGTTCTGCGCAAGTGCATGTACAACACCACTGCACAAATGTAGTGAAAAGTCTGTGATTACTAGTGATGGAAAAGTCCAGTTCAGTCCGGTTCTCTAAGAAATTCAGAGAACCAAGAACCGGACCTATGGTTCAGTCCTCTCAGTAAACAGAACCGTGAACCAGACCATCAGTTCAGTCCAATAATGGTCCAGTTCTGGTTCAGTGAGGGTTCGAACCAAGAACCGAACCGAACAAAAAAAGTCAAAAAACTTGATTCTTGGCTTGTAAACATAGTGATAGTAGGTAAACTTCTACTACATTAGTTTACTTTCCTCGTCATCTTCATCATCTTTGTCACGCAGTGCAGCAATCAATGAATCTAGATGTTGTTCAGCATCACTAGCGGCTGAGATGTGACCATTGTGATATGCACTCTTCAGCAGCTGCAAGCTCTCAAACACATCCTTCTTGAGATGGTTGCGTTGTTTCGTTCCAGTTAGCCCACCACTTGAAAAAGCCCGTTCTGATGCTGTACTACTACCCTGGATAGCCAGATAATCTCTGGCCATGCGTGAAAGTGTTGGATATAATGACTGGTGATGCTGCAGTAATTAAGCTAGGTTAGATACAAACGGACTCGCAATGATAAGAAAAACTTACACCCCACCAACCTACAACATCTTCGGTTTGCTCGAGGGGACTCTGGAAGTATGCTGTGAGTTCGGCACGAGGCTTAGCCTGCACACGATCAGACACTTGACGGGCTTGCACAGCAGCAAGGACCCATGAATGGCCATATTGGCCATGTCCAGCTGGTACTTGTTCTGTGTTTGGATCCGCAGACACTGAGATGGTGGGGACATAGTACTCGTCAAACTATTGAAATGAGTCAGCAGAAATCAGAGACAAAACTCCAACACTTACAATTTGTTCGAAGCTTTTGAGTCCGATGTCAAATGACTCTTTGTCCCACTGATGTTCAGCATACGTGAGCTTCATGTTAGGATCGAGTGCTGCAAATATAAGACATTAGCACTGCAGTAACAGATCAATAGAAGTAAAAACAATACCGAGACAAATAAAATATGTGCTGGTGTCCTTTGTCTTGTCATACCATTTCGCAACATTGGCCAGTCCCTTTTGAAGAGTGTCATGTACAGGAGAAAATTGAGGGAGGGCGGCCATGTTTTCCCATGATTTCTGTAAAAATTCAAGGACCAGAATGGTGCGCCAGACAGAAGGATCATGAGAGCTCGAAAATGTTTGCGTTGCACTTGCTGGTTCCTATAAGTACCATTAGCACACGACAACGTAGTTAGTAAGGCTAAACAATACCTGAAGGACTTCATGAGCCAATTTCATCTTCTCCCAGTCTTTTTTGTCGAGCCGAAAATCTGCATAGCATTTGCCTTTAATGTTAGGGACTTCGTCACTGTCATCTGCAAGCTTTACAAAAACATTGACACCCTATGAAGAACAATGAACCAATGAATACACAACACAGAGACGCTATGTACCTTCTGCAGTAACAGCATTCGCACAATGAAATTGTGCATGGAAGCCCATCGAGTTCGTACCCATTGCATGAGCTCGAGGACAGGGATATCAGCTTGCTTGCATGACTGGGCAAAGAAGGCCCGAGCCTGAGGCGATGCATGGATCTATGAGAAATAGTTAGTAGATTGTCAGGTAAGTCATTTGTGCAAGTGACGAACCTGTTTTACAAGCGCCAGAGCCTTCCCAATTGAATCACCAACTCCGAACTCCTCATCGTTGTCATCATCATTCTCGCACTCTTCCTCTCCTTCGTTGTCGACCCCCTCCAAGCTTGCATCCAATGCATCGAAATCTATGCTACTGCCATCCAGCTCCGAGTTTCTCAATGCCGCTCTGATCTTCTTCAAAAGTTTTCAACTCGATGTTGGTGAGATGGCCATGAGGAAATGCCCAGCAGCAAGATTGATTGTATGCTCCATACATCTGTCATTGGCATGTGAGATGGCGCCAGCGCTCAAAATAATAAGGTAGAAATCATATCATACCTAATATGTCCTTCTACTGGATCCCATTGTTTCGCACCTGACTCATTGTCATGGTTGATGGTGTTGGCAAATGCTGTGAGGCACGTGTCATTGCTGGCAGCATTATCACACGTAAACCATCCAATCTAAATGCTTATCAGTGTCATGTACAAGTAGAGCAAGGAGATGGACTCACTTTTTTATGAAGACTATAGCGGTCGACAGTGCGCACAAGGAGGTTGGCCATATTTGCACCTGAATGGCGTCCTTCGATTGGACTAAAGGCAAGTTGTTCAGTTTTAAGCTTCCAATCATTGGGATTTTCAGGTGGTGAGTGTATATAATGACCGGTCACAGAAAGAAATGGGTCGCCAGGGTCAGAAGTCCAAGCGTCAAAAGTAAATGAGACTTTGCCAGGTATGTCCTGCACCATTCATATTAATGTGCGCACATTTGCATTAATAAGTGTGCATACCTTGAGAATTTCTTTGACTCGAACTTCGGTAGCCTTCGCTTTCTTGAGAATTTCCTCACGAAGGGTCTTGCGGTGTGGAATGTCCTTGTCGGACAATGTCGGGCGGACATATGTTAACAGGCGACGAAAGGGTCCCTTGTCCACTAGTTGGAATGCCTGAATTCTGATTAATGGTATATTATTGTGTTAACAACAAACACTTACTTTGTCTTCGCATACGACAAGCTCAACAATGTAGTCAAGAAGACCACTGGTAGTAAAAGTTGGTGCTCGTGGCTGGTGGACTACAACACCATCAAGACTACCTTGACTAAATTGTGCGATTAGTAATGAGACTCGGAGACAAATCACACCAGTGTTGATGCAAAAACATACCGCTCAAGACTTCCATCAGACTTTGGACACGCTCGTGGATTCATAGGAATTTGTAATGTCTTGCACCGTGTTTCATAAACGCTGAAGTGGTCTGGATTTCTGATATATTTCTGTCAGCAATAGTAGTCAGTAACAATGCGGAGCACTTACCTTGCAATATGAGTGCGAAGCGTAGACATACCATCCTTAAAGAAACAATGTCAAGCTGCAACACCCTTCTTTCTACAGAATGAAGGTTAAAATCGGCATCAACAAGTAAGTAGTTTGAAAGAGACAACTCACTCGCAAACTGTGCAGATATGTCCAGACTCGAGGGAACTAGTATGTGGGTCCAAGTAGTCATCCTTCTTGACAAAAATTGTGCGAACATCTGCAGTGCGATCACTTTTAGAGCGAGTCGTGCCAGCTTCGCGGTCTGCATCTCCCATGGCCTTGGTTATTGCATATGAGGCTCCACATTGCCTTCAATTTCAGTGTCAGCAGCACCATCCGAATCATGCCCTGCATCATCCGAGTCACCAGATGCACTGGACTCTGCAATGGTCTTGCACACAATTCGTCATTTGGTGGCTGGATCATCTGTTGCTTTTCGCTTGCCATGAGTCGAACTGGACAAGGCAACATTGTCGGGATCCAGGATTTTTGTTGAAGGTCGAGGTGCACGAGTGCTGCGCCAAGCACTAGTGAAGAGACTGTGTAGTACTGGAGTAGACTTAGCAGGCTTAGGGTCTGTGCTGGTTTGCTTTTTGTTTTGGTCCTTTTTCGCTGTATTTTTGGGTGCCTTTTTTAGAGGGTCATGTGGAGGAGCAGCTCGCTGGTGGGCGGCCATGTTTTTCGATGGTTTTTGTAGATCTTCTCGGCCTGGAATTGTGGGTGCGCCCGTTTGATCTCTCGAGCTTGGCTCGGGAAATATCCTTTTGTAAATTGTTTGATAAATTACCTGTGACTCAGTGATTGAAATTTGAGGATCTCAAGTAGCGTTGTCAAGGTGTTGGAGTCGCAGATGGTACC
>MU179350.1:0-25884 GCA_016767475.1 Suillus weaverae | reverse complement strand
TTATCTTGGCACACATGTACAACTCTTGTTATCATCTTGGTCCATGTGCTATGGTACTATACAGTCTCACCTTCGACACTCAGCCACAGATCCTCAATAGTCATATATCACAGTGCATTTTTTGTTGTATCACCTCAGTGTTGTCTTGCACTTGCTGATAGGGCTGTTCACCATACACCGTACAACGGAACCTTATGGCGCCGTAATACAGTTGCCGTACCCATACCGTTGGCTACTTAGAGCTTGAATTGACGGTACGGGGTACGGGGTATAAAGGCCCCGTATGTTGCCATATGTGTATGGCCATAATACGGTGTGAGTTCTGTCTTACTTCGAAACAAGTTGTTCCGGACCTGATCCTCACACTAGATGCAACTCCCCACAGCGCTGGTAAGTCTTCTACTACAATCTACAATCAGTCATATGCTAACATGTTCTATGTCATGTCTAGATCATGTTTTGTTCAATTCTTTTGCGCCAATCATGGAGGAACTATGACCAGCGGTGGCACAGATGGTCCCTTCATCATCTCCTACTGTTGCAGGCCCTTCAGAGAATGCCAGGCAGTCTCCAACGAAGTTCAACTTCACAGCAAGGTACAAGAAGCGTTCGAACACTTTGATAGATGAATTCAAGCAATACTTGAAGCTCCCGCAGGAAGATTTCGACACTTGTGACCCCATTCTGTGGTGGGCAGGTCGCCGTGCACAATTTCCAAATCTTTCTCGTCTCGCACGGGATATTCTTTCAATCCCTGGTGAGTGCCGTTTACTCTATTTGAACCATTCATATCTAATTATTGCCTTTGCACTGTTTGCAGGGTCTGCTGTGGCTGTTGAACAGATTTTTTCTGGGAATTGAGACACAGTCTCTATGTGGCGTGTGAGCCTCAAGCCTGAGACCATTAGGATGCTAAGGCTGGTGAAGGCGAAGCTTTGTTTGGCTTGTGCTGTGGTCAAAGAGCTCAATTAATGCACCATATGTACCGTATGCTACCGTATGCAGCCATAAACTACCCTGTACCGTACCGTCAGTATAATATTTTGCAACCGTAATAGACGGTTGTTTTTCAACTACATACGGTGGCACACCATATACAGTACGGCCGTACACCGTATATGGTATGGTGAACAGCCCTACTTGCTGAGGTGAGTATCTCAGTAATTTTTCCATCATTCTTGTAACTCACATGTAACCTAGCTTGTTTCTCTCATTCTGAGGCTATACTGTCATAAGTATTGATACAAAGCAAGGGATGGTAGAACAGTAATTATGCATACTGGCCTAGGATTGCCAGCCCCCATACATGTATGCATACAGGTGGAGAATCACTTGAGGAAGCATACAGGAAGCACACAGGTGGGAGCTGGTCTTCTCGGACTTCTCCGACCGTCTTAATTTGGATGTACTGAACCATTTGTCTAAAGATAGAATTAGCTGGACTTCTCGGACTTCTCGGACCATCTTAATTTGGATGTACCGAACCATTTGTCTAAAGATAGACTTAGCATGGTGTGCTTCTCAGGGGTTCCTGTGGCTTTGCATGATCAGCATGTCCCAAAGAGGACAGCGCCTAGGTCAGTGGCCTTTGATGGCTTCTTTGAAGCTTCATCTGGTTCTTTCACTAGTTCTTTGGCTTCTTGGCTTGTGGAGTTTCAACCAACATGTCTGTCCCTCAACGTCGAGCACCACCACAGTGACCCAGCCAGTAATCAGTCCTACTTCCATTACTCAGTCTTAGTACTTAGTAATACTTACTTCATGTCCTCCTGCAAGTATCAGTATCATAACCTCTTCAATGCAAATGTCAATGCACTGCCCGGAAGCAGCCTTTTAAATTGTTTCTGGGAAAAAAAACATAGTAGCGCAGGTCTGCATTCACATACAGGTCTGCTTTCACATACTATATTTTCTCCCAACCAACTTAGATAGTGTTGACTCTGTCAAGCGAGATTGTAGCCATTGTAGTGTAACTTAAACATAATATCACGTGATTTCAGCCAAACAAATTTTCACTAAGTGACAAGTTGCAGCCTGAGTGTGGTTTTGAACCAAATATCACATGATTTCAGCTAAAAGAATTTTCACCAAGTCCACCATGCGACAACAGTGTGTGATGTATGAGCATTCACGTTGATGTTCAAGTGGGAAGCAATCATATATTTTTCAACATCAAAACAGCACTGGGGCATTATGATACAAAGGTATGAATTATGTGAATACTACCAAGCAGACTGCACGCTATGTCAAAAAAGGCACTACAAGAAATGGGCCTGCAGTAGAATGACGGTATGCCCACAGAACTGGTACATTACATCAAAAAGTACAAGAAGTGAACCCACAGTCAAACAACAAAATACGCTGCTCACAGAGCTGATTTGTGTGGCCTGAATCAACACACCAACACACCAATCAAATATGTAAAAGAAGGATGGACTTACTTTCTTGCCCTGTTTTGGGTGCCGATGTTATTGGTCTCCATTAGGTGTGTTGATGGCACATGCACACAACAGCTACGTCGGATTGTATGGTTCAATATATCTTCGGGGGGCTCTGTGATCTGGGAGGAAAGGGAGCATATTGTGGTGGGTGGGGGCTGAGGGGGCTCAGATGCAGCCTGAGGTGTAGGAGCCACAGCAGGAGCCTCAGAAGGGTCCAGAGGCATGGGTGGCAGAGTAGGTGCTGCAAGGGGTAAAGTGGGTGTCATCAGAGGTGATGCAGGCACAGGAGGTAGAGAAGGCACCACAGGGGGTGGAATGGATGATGGAGGTATTACAGTAATGCCACCAAAACAGGGGGAGAGAACACTGGAAGCTTCTCTGTGCTGCTCGATGGGCTCCCTGATGCAAGATGAGCAATGGTGCTCCAAAAACAGGGGGGGAGAGAACACCGGAAGCTGAATCCGACCAGACACATGTTCTCTGTTCCATGAGGAGATAGGTGAATCTGGGTCCTTGTGGGAAGGATAAAATGGCATTAGAAGTGATTGTTGGCTAGCCTTGATATTGTCTTCAGCTGCGATTATGTAAAGTGTATTGTCAGACATTGCAAAAGGCTTGCTTGAGAAACTCAAGAGCCCCAGTGACTCATCAAATGCTTGATCTAGCGCTGTGTAATCCTGAGAAGATTGGTGGATCTCATTAGGAATCATGTTTTGCTCTGCAGAGAAAAGGTGGGGATACTGCATGGCAGAGTGGCCAAAGTCAACTGATGGGGTGATGCTGTGAGACAACTGAGAGTCCAATGGCAAAAGTTTGGCAAGGTCTGGCAGAATAGAGTTGGTATCAGGTTGCTGGGGAAGCAGTTGAGGAAGCGGTTGAGTAGTGAAACCCCCCTTTAGGAAGGTGGTGAATGGTTCAACTATGCATGCGTGATGATCTGGAAGTGTCTTGCGAAAGTTGAGGCCAGTGGACCCCTTCTCATGGTGGAAGCTGTAGATAGTATTAGAAAACAGAGGTGGTATGAATGTTGCCATATATTCTTACCTGAAAACATGAACTTCTCCACCCACACATGGGTCTGGTCCACCAAGATAAATGCTCCCATACCAGCCAGTGGTCTCTTGGATGGTCTTGAGAAGCTGGCCAACTACAGTGCCAAGGCCTTCGATGTACCTGCATGAAGGTGAGCCACATATGACACAGTTTTTTGACTACTTACTGCAAATGTGTGGACCCATTGGGATTGCACAGAGCACTGAGTTTTGCTTTCACCTTCTTTGCATGGCACTCACACTCCATTCTCGCTTCCAACTCCATTTTCTTTACATATTTGTCTACACGAGCGGTCATCGACTTGGCTGCTTCCATGCGAAGTGTGGACATACAATTCTGCTGGGTGTATTCACCATTCTTCATGTGAGATGTGATTTCTTCCTTGACTGAGGAGCCAGCATGATACTCAGTATGCATGAAATGTTCAACTGCAGATGGTCCACGTGTGTAATCAGCTGAGGAGCCCATCCACTTCTTGATGGTTTTGGTGAACTGTGTCATTCAACTACGTCCAGCAGCTGAAGCACTGCAGTACATGTAAGAGTGTAGTTGCTGGTATTATTATAGGCATAAGTAACCAAACATGAAATTCGCAAAAAAAAACACTTACGGCCTTGTGTCACTTGATATGGAGTCCTAACTCATTGGATTGCTCCATTGGGAGCTCTTCTTCCACAAGTGCAACACCTGTTTCTGGGTCTTTGAAGTGCACTGTGATTTCAGGTCACTTCGCAAACCATTTGATGTTCACACCCAACAAGTACGAATTCACTTCACCCTGCAGCTGGCTCAATTGAAAGCCATCCAGCTTCCCTGACAGCCATGTTGACTGTTCATGCGACATCCATGAGACTCCAGGCATCTAATCAACCAATATTAAACTCAAATGAATGCTGTAAGTCTGGATTTGTCACTTACCTGGTGTTTTTTTGCTCTATACTCCATGATGGTGACCCAGAGTTTAGCATACAGACTTACTCAGGATGGAATTTGAACCTTGTTCTACAATCAACCAATGAGCTCCCAGCAATAGGTGGAACTCACCGAAATGTATTAAAACTGTCAATCAAACCATCAATCATGACAGTGTGTTACCCACATAATGTTTACCCGCCTGTATTACTCCTGCTTTACCAGTTCGTTTAAAATGAATGTTTTCCCCATCAAGGAGCAGACATTCAATTTGTCTGAACTTGTAAGTGCGGTTGAACTTATCCATACTCAGAATGGTGTGTGTTTGCAAGTCTGTTAGCCTTGATCACTAATAATATTGAGAATGGTTGCTTTTAGTTACCTACAATATTGACCCGGAGGAGTTATTGACAGGTCGTTGTCCTGCTTGTGAATTGCGTGCACACCAACACACATGTTATCTCTGTGGTGCTGACATCGCTAGACACAATGATCCACCTCCAGACAGTAAGTCTTCTAAATTGACCTTTGTTTGACTGTCTAATCATGGAACAGACTCAGTGGATGTAACCTTGAGTGATGACAAGTCGTCAGTAAGCAACACTGAGAACAAGATGACTCCTCCCGCTATTACCACCACCACCAGTATCCCAGCTCCCACTGTTCCAGCACCACCTGCTATTACTACCACCACCAGTATCCTAGCTCCCACTGTTCCAGTTCTTGGTCCTGCCACTCCTGTTGTGGCCAGCCAGAGCTCATGTGCATCTACTTGCTGGTATACTATTACAGTGGGATGTGAAACTGGCGTCTTTAAAGGCTGGTGAGTACCTTACACTTGGGCTTCACAAAAATCTCAATATCATTTCCAGGTATAATGTCCATTTGCATGTCATCGGCGTTCCAGGTGCTTGCTTCGCATGCCACTCCTCCCATGCTGCTGCTGAGGCTGTGTATCTTGAGGCTATCCCTGATGGTGCAGTCATGCAGGTACTGCCCTAGGATCATGTCATCCCATGCTGTATATATGACATAATGTACTGTTGCTTGCTCTTGAATGTTATTTTGTTGTTGCTCTGTGATACCTCATTCTCTGCTTAAATTTGTGTTGCTTGATTTTCAATATAATAAGTGTCCCGAAGTTGTGGCAGTGATGGTGTGAAATCAGTTGAACCTAGAGTGCTTTGTTTGTCCTCAAGCAAGGTTCAAATTTCGGCTCACACATCTACCACTTTACTCTATAATTCAATGGGCTGACATTGTAAACCCTCACCAGAATGTCAAGCTGCATGAAAACATTCCAAGCACAAATATTATACCTTGTAAGTGCTCTATTATTCATATCTGAGTCGCTATTCATTTTAAAGTCAACTATATCAAGGCACATAGGGCATGAACAAATTCAAGTGTGACATAGGTGGAGAAAGTGGCAGGGTGCTAACCAGGCAATTTTATTATAATGACCCTCTAAATAATTCATGCTCAGTTTACATAGGCTACACTAGATGCCTTTCAGGCAATGGAAGAAATGTGGAGCTGAACTTACACAGGCAGCTGAAATCACAATGGATGCAAAGATTGTGTCATTGTGGTTCTCCAAGATGTGGATGAACGAGGCTGGAATACTGTTAGACTAGGGTTCATGAAGGAGGTTGTGGAGGTGCAGGACTTTGTGAAGGAAGCTGACACACTGGCAAGTTCCATTGGCAATATTGGTCCTTGCACTGCACAACTCATAACAGAATGCTCACGTCTGCTTTGCCTTGCCTGTCTCTAGTTAGCATCAGAAGAGCAAATACTTGATCTCATGGATCAAGGACAGGATGTCCTCAATGACGCATTGCTTAATGACAAGTTAGTATGGCAAGCAGGTTAATTACATACATTAAACAGAATTAGTCACTGCCACACGCACTTCTTTTTTGAGTTTCTCGTCAGCACCATGGTCAAAGGCCATCAAGGTCGAAAACTCACAAGATTAGAGAAACAATTTTACGAGGAAAATAGTGATCGACATGCTGCTCAAGACCAGGCTGCAAAATGCCAGCATAATATTGACAACACTCAAGATATTCATGCACACACTTCTGTGGATGTCACCAACATGAACCGACATTTTATCAAAACAACATATTTCCAAGCTACAAAAATCATGCCTGTGCTGAGTACAGAGGTTATCCCTTCTGACACAAATGTTGGAGGTGCTGAGACTTTCAATTTTGATGCCACTGTAGACAATGCTTACATGGATTTTCTGCTGGAACAAAATACCGATGGTGAGCCAGTGAAAAGCAAAAGAAAATGTACCACAGGGGTGAGTACTTTAGCCAATCTCCCTTTTATGATGCACATAGCTCACTACATTCCAGGATGATCCACAAAAACTTTGGGTGCCAGAGAGAGATTCTTTTTTGAAGGAATTCATCAGACTTGAGGCACATGGAGATGTGCCTTGGAGCCATACATGTCATGGCCTACCAGGTTGTGTGAATGAACCTACAGTCCATTGCAGGGATTGTGAAGGACTTCAGATTTACTGTCAGTCCTGCATTGTGACACTTCATACTCCAATACCTTTGCATAATGTTGAGGCAATTTTTCCCCTTCCACATTTTTGCTTTAATTCACAGGGTATCATATAGGTTCGGACAGGCACATACTTCCAGCAGACCCCCCTTTGTGATCTGGCCTTACACATTCAACTTGGCCGCCCAGCAGGCATCCTGTGCTGCAACCCTGCTCCTGCATTCGACAATGATTTACTGTCTTAGATATCAATGGAATACATAGTGTTGCACTCCTCTTTTGCAACTGTGCAACTGCCCAGAGACATATGGTCCAACTATTGCACACATGCTGGTATCCTGCCACAACAACCAATCCATGAACAGCTGCCACCTTCCAACTTCTAGATCATTTTCAGATGTACACTTTTGAATCCAAAGGCTCTGCCTTCGAATATTATCAGGCCCTATATCACTTATCAGACAATACAGGGATGAAACCACTGAAGGTATGTATTGATTCTTTTAATTTCTCTCCAATCAACTCAGAGCAATTCAAGGACCATTATGAATCACTCTTATGAATGAGTCGACAGTATTGACATCTATTAGCTCTCAAGCAAGCTGGCTGCACACATGATGTCAGTGGAGTGCATAGTACACAATCTGGGGAACTTGCTGTCCCATGTCATGATTGCCCACAACCCAGAAAAAACCTCCCATCAGATTGGGAGAGTGCTCCTCTCAATGTGTGGTAAGTCTTCCCCCACTGCATACTCTACTGTAATCTTACCTAGACATAGGTGGCTACATGCCCTATTTCTGGGGATTGATGCCAACTTTTGAATGTGTTGCCATAATAAGTCATCAGAACAAGCTGATCCAAGCCTGAGCAAGGGGTGGGCATACTTTGTAGAGGAATCTGGGTTCAAGGTGCTGTTGGCTGAGCATGCTGGACAAACTCAAGAGGTAACATGCAGCCATCTTCCTGTTTTTTCTCAACTTGTGCTGATTCTCTGCCTCGCAGAAAAGTTCTTGTGGGAGTCACAATGCTGTGAACCTCACAGATTCTAAGAATGTGTGTGGCCTTGCAGCAACAGGTATTGGCGTGGCTGTCTGTGCCAGGCACAATTTCAAGCAGCCATCTGCTGTTGGTGATCTCTAGAAGGGTGAGAAGTCAGTATTGAATTTGTTTCAATGTATGCTCACTAACAAATTATTAGATACGTGAATATGGATTATCTATTCTTCTCTACCTTGATGCATTCAAATGACCTCTTGGTTCTTAATGTCTCATATGATATTGCATGCCAGTGGAGTAAACACCTCTGGACGCGCATGACATGCTATCCATCAAATCTCCATTTTCCTGCTGCCAACAAGAAAATCACATTTCTTGTGCCTAAGTTTCACCTCCCAGCACACATTCCTACTTGTCAAACAACCTTCTCATTCAATCTCATCAAAGGCATGGCCAGAACTGATGGCGAGGCACCAAAGAGAGGATGGTCCAATATCAATCCTGTTGTGACCAGTACCCGTGAGTTGGGCCCTGGCTCAAGGCGAGATACTCTCGACAACCATTTTAGTGATTGGAATTGGTGCAAGGTCTGCAATTTTGGTATGTCCGTTTACTTTCTTGTGGGTACTGGTATCTGATACCTCCTATAGGGCCCTTTCTGTTGCAAAAGTTGAAGGAAGCCATTCCTCAGTGGGACCGACATGCTTCTGACCTGGTGGACTTTGAGGAGGCTATTCCCACCAAGAGTCTTACAGTATGGTGTCAAATGGTGGAAGAGTGGGAGGCTGACCAGACTAAACCTAATCTATTTGAATCGACTGTAGTCCCTGTCACTCAAGCTTCTGTTTGACTTGAACTCCTGCAGGCTGAATCAGATCAGCTTAAAGGTGGCTTGGATGTCTCCATGCATGCAGAAGTGTCGCCAAGTGTATTGATAGTAGCTGGACTGGATCTGGAGGCATAGCAGTAAGTACAATATTCATTCTGCATGTGGAAACAGACAACTAATCTAGTCTTTATTAGGTGCCGCCTTGCTGCTGAAACTGCAGCGATTAGTGTCCACTTGACTGACATGCAGCTTTTGACCTTACAGCAGCAGACGAATTCATTGCGTCGCCGACTGAAGCACTGGGTCAAAATACAAACTCTCTATATGCCTTGTGTTGCACGACTATGAGAAACCACCAACTCAGGTCCCAACTCTGAGGAAGAATCAGTCCACAACATAAAGCTGTGGCTGCCTTCTGCCATTGTTAAACTCTCCATGCCTTGTGATGTCAACCTCACCCACATTGAATGGAAGCTCCATGTCACTCAGGTGCATGAAGGCCTACATGAAGTTCATCAACACCTGTGTCTCAAGCACCACCTTACCAGCTTGAAGAGAGATTGAATTACCAGCCAGCATGCTCATACAAGGTTGTGAGGTATCATTGACACTGTCCAAAAGAAGATTGATGCCACTGCAACTAAGTACAATGTTGCTTGGGGTGTGCTCGAGGTTCTAGCTAAGGCGCTCCCAGAGGTAGACTGGCTGAATCAGTTCCTGAAGTTAGAGAAGGAGGATATATGAGGCATGATGGAAGAGCAAGCAGCAAGTGAATCCCAGACTGAGGGGCGGAGATTGGTGGCTATCTCATGGATATGGAAGCAGCGTCATGGTGTGGGGCAAGAGGAATTATCTGACAGTGTGTAATCTACTATTCGGGCAAAATCTTACCCTTATAAGTTGAATGCTTCCTAGTGATGCACATAGAGTGATGCAAAGCATACATATGGACCAACAGATGTTCTGAGGAGGTCAAGCTCCTACAAGAGGAAATGAGGCAGATGTCAGCATTTTTGGAGTGGCAAATGGCTTGGTGGGAGGACCATGCTACCCCCAAGATGTGGCTCAACGAAATGGAGAATGAAGGTGTGAGTGCATATGCTCACCAGCAGGCTGCTATCCATCAAGCAATGCTGGATTCAATGTGTGTCCATCTGGAGTATCATGCCTAGTCTTATCGCACAATCACTTACTTTCTCATCTGTTGTTTCACCTGTGTAGGACATTATTCCATATGTTTTTGCTATCCTGAATTATCTTTCTGGTCAGATCTCTGATACTCTAGGAAGCCCAGGGAGAAGCACCAAGGCACACTCAGAGGGCTGGACATGCTTAAAATAGCAGACAAAACATAGTATTAATGAGATCTCTGTCCCGATACTATAGGAAGCATGAGGGGAAGCACCAAAACATAGTACTAATAGATCTCTGTCTTGATACTCTAGGAAGCACATGGGGAAGCACCAAAGGGTACTCAAAAGGGCAGGTATTGATTCCCCAGCAAAGTATGCATAATAAGAAGCATGGGGGATGACTGTCCAGTATGCATAACTAGCCTTCTACTATAGCCAGGTAGTATTAATACTCCTGCCAGGGTGTGATGTCATTCTAGCCTCAACTGAGTTATGAGCCATAGGCTCAGAAACACAACAGGATCAAGAAATTTGAACTTGATAAGCTCACCAGGACCAACCATATATGCTCACTGCTACTTTAATCTTCTTGATCATCCTTTAAATAGACCACTATGGGAAAACTTAATCATATTATTGACTTGACCAGCACCATCACTTACTCTAGTTGGTGCAGGTTTTTTTTTTAAATTATTGTTTGTTGCCCTTTGGGGCAAGGCCCTATGGTGGACACTATGTATGGTGGTTATTCTATTTCTATTTATATATGCATTGTCCTTGGGATGTTGATGCTATGCAATGGTCCATGTGGGGGTAGGGACAGAAATGCTGTCTTAGGGCATGGGGTGGATAATACAGTGTGTTGGTTCCTTTCCTCTCCCTTGCATCCTCTACTTCTTGTCTACTTGTTGCTGCATTACTTCTCATCTAGGGGTGTGATGTCTCCAAAGGTCTGTGTCATTCATTTTGTCCATGTGGTATATTTAAGTGTGGCCCTGATCCCTTTGCCTTTGCTCAGCAGATACTTGATGTTGAGCTGACATGGTCCTACTTCCAGTCTGAGTATGGTATATTGTCTTGTGTACTTGGGGCATACTAACAGATAATGGTGGACCAACTCTTTGTGTGCATTGCAGTCTGGGCATGTCACTGATGGTGCTCTGGCTATATGGTAGAGGTGCTTGTTAAGGGTGATGTGTCCTGTGTGCAGTTGGAAAATTAGTGAGCCATGCTTTCTTGGTATGTCTATGATTTTACATACAAACTTGTTGGATGGGGCTGATTGGTCAATAGATTGGAGGTGAGCAAAGTGCAGGGATTCTTTCATGATAGTGACAGTCTTGTTCTTTATTTTGCTCTGGAATTGTTGTTTCAGTGTGGATTTGCTTAGTGGAAGGGTTCTGATTGTTCTATCTTTTTCCAAGAGTGATGCTGGGAGCTCATCCAGAGGTGAGGAATCACCTGCTACTGCCTTCTTGGCTTCCTCATCTGCCACTTCATTCCCTGGGATGCCCTTGACCCAGTGTCCATCTGACTATAAGTTTCCATCCATCATTGTGGGGTAGTAGGGTGCAGAGGTCATTGTGTAATGTATCTGCTAGATGGTATCTGGGTCTTGATTGGAACACCGTCATGGCTAGAATTGTGGCATGGTTGTCTACCTCCAGTGCCATTATGTGTTCTTTCTTTCTCCTCTTTCAATATCTAGATCATCAGAATCATCCCTGCTAGTTCTGCCTCATAAACTGTATGTTCATCACTGCTTCCCAGGTGTATCTGCTTCCTCTTGACTACCTGCTCACCTCTCATCAGCACTGCCACTCCTCCCACTCCTCTGTAGTGAGTGTTTCATCTTCTGCTGCTTGTTTTGCTAATTCTGCAATGCAGAGTTTGACATCCAGTTTCCACTTTGGGTAGTGCCTGACTGGCTTGATCTTCTCTACTTTGGATAAGTCTATCTGGAATTCATTCATCAGCTTGTGTGATGGTGAGGGATGCTGCTTTCTCCTCTGGAATTGCCTCTTCTTGTGGTACTTGTATGCTGATCTGATTTCTTTTGCCAGAGGGTGTGGTGTGGGGGTCAACACCAATCTTAGAGCAGCATGAAAGTATGTCTTTCTTAAGGTCTGTTGGAAGGAGAGTACATTAGTGTGAGTATCTAGTATATCAGTAGCAGTTGATCTTAATCCTTCTGTTACTAGCAATGTACATAACCATGCACTGGACTCTGGCCATCTGAGACATGAATCCCCTTGCATCTCTTCCTCCTCCTTCTTGCCCCTTCCCTTTCACGATTAGTCCTGCACACCACATATCCACCACATACATCATTTTTAAAAGGATAATACTTTTGAACAGTCTCTTCATCAGTTTCCTATGGATGCCCTTTGTCAGTCATATTATTCTTTTGCAGATCATAGTACACTTTGTCCCTTTTGCCATTGCATGGGCAGCATGCTCCTTGAAATTAAGGTTCTGGTCAATGATTATGCTGAGGAACCTGTGTGATTTGGACAGTTGTATGGTGTGGTTCCTGATAGTGATTGAGAGGTGAGGGAATGAGATAGTCTTGCTGTGGTTATTCGGGTCTTTGATTCTCTTGCTAGACAGACATATCAGTGCAGTTTTCTCTAACTTAAACTCAGTGTTATATTGTTCACTCCACTCTAGGGCGCCTTCTCACTTCTCCATCATGTGTTTCAGCTTCTCATTTGATTCTGCATATGTCTTTCCTCTTGCTGCTAGCACTACATTGTTGAGGAATCCAAGACTTAGTTCTCCCTGCCTGGGGTTCGGGTCAGTAGTACATCTGAGTTATAAAAAATGAATCCTAGCAGCAATAACAGGCATCCTTGGTCTATGCTGTTGGTAACATTGAATAGGTTGGATTAGTAGTTGTCAAAGAAAAGATAAGTTAAGCAGTTTTCTAGACATCTTCTATACCAACTGACATACTCCTTTGGGATTCTGGCCTTCCTGAGATTATGCATGAGTTTGTTGACCATCACACTTGGAAAGGCTGCTTTGATGTCTAGGAATAGCAGTAAGACATGGTTATTCTGCAATGTCCATGAGTCAGTGATGAATTTTGTGAGCAGGTGAAGTGAGTCTGTTGTTGAGCGGCCTGAACATCCACTGAAGTGCATAGATGGGAGTAGTTGATATTGTTCTGCAATATATGTTAGATCATCTACTATATATGAAGACAAAATCTTAGCCATTGTATTGAGAAGCATGATTGGTCAGTAGGCTTTGGGGATACTGTAGTCTGGTCTGCCCAGTTTCCTTAGCATGATGGTGGACAAGCATTTCTTGTTGTTTGGGTAGACTCCTAGAGTGAATGTGGCCCTGAAGACTGGTCCCATAAAAGGCACTAGCTGTTTCACACAACACATAAACACTATGTTGCTGATGCTATTTAGCCCCAGGGCCTTGAAGGCAGAGAGTCTCTTAACTGCACAGTGGATCTGTGCATCAGTTATCAGCTCAAATTTGCAAACTGGAGGTGGGTATTCAAAATTGGGGTCTACATGGTCATTCTCTGGCAGCAGCTAGAAGAAGACATTGTAGAGGAGCTTGCTCTTTTGTTCATTGCCTTGTGTGGTACCATTCAGTCCATTTGCTTATGGATCTTGAAGTGTCTTGATTCTGGTGTGGATTTGATCAGCAGGGGTGTTTGCTATGTACTTATGAAGTGTCCATATTTCTTCCAATGTTCCTCCTTTGTATGCTTGATGTTCTCTGAAAACTGGTTGTGGGCTACCCTGTACTCCTCATGTATGGGGTTGTTCCTTTGTGCAAGCATGCTCTTGGCTTTGCAGCCCAACTTGTGTACTGTCTTGCATTATAGATCCAGGTCCTTGGTCCACTACCTCTTGGTATACAGGGAGGATTTGGGTTTGGGGACCTTTTTCTTGACTGTGTTGGCTATACATTTTGTTAGGTTGTGAATACTGTGTCAAAGTGTTCCTGACTGGTTAATTCTTTTGGTTGAGGAATTGAGCTGAGTTTGTCAGTTAGCATCTCATGGAACTCATTCCAGTTAACCTTGTGGAAGTTGAGCTTTGGTATGATCTGCATGTATTCTGGCTGGAGATTTAGCTTGCCGATTATTAGGAAATGATTAGTGATAACCAGGCACAGGTGGTACTCAATGCTACATTGGCTGAAGGAGTGTTCGAGTTGGGCAGAACAAAATACATTGTCAGGGTGAGTGTGATTCTTGGTGTTGGATGCTTTGAGTGTTGCGATTGCCAGGGGGAATACCTGTACTAAATGTGCCATATGGTTATCTGGCATGAATGAAACTGGGATGTTCTTAATCAGTATGTTGAAAGATCTGACCTTTATTACCACCTCGGTGCCAAAGTGTTCCAGGAATTTACGTCAGTTCATTGGTGTGTTGAACCATATTGCAGATTCAGCCAAGTTGAGTTTGTAAAGCACACCTCTATGTGGGAGCCTTTTTGCAGACAGGAATATCAATCCTTCTGGGATTTCCACTTTGTCTTTGGTCAGAATTTCTATCACAAGTGCAGCTTTTGCAACTAATTGAGCCTCCATGAGATCCTTCAGTGAGTTGGTAAATAGTAGGGATCTTCTGTCAAGAAGGATTTGTCAGGCTTGCACCTCACTTTTCACTAGTGCTTTGGTTATTAGTGGGGGGCTGTTAGCTTTCATAACTGCCACATAAGAGTGTGATCTGTCAGATCCCTGTATCTCGTTGGGTGTGTTGAGTGGTTGGGTAGCATGTGTGTTTGTTATTTTTGTCACCTTGACTAGTTCTTCAGTTTATGACTGGATGTTCACATGCACCTCTGTGATCACTTTTTCCATCTCTCTCTTGTACTTCACTAAGATGTCCTCTAGCTGGTCTACTTTCTCATCCAGGGTTGCAATGGGGCCACCCAGTAGGGCTTTGACTTTGTCTGCGATGTGCTCTATATTGATGTCCTTCTGTGCTTCATATATGACGAATACAGAAGTGCATATGATATCTGTGTGTGTAGCGCCCAGGTTGGCCATTGCTCCGAATTCTAACAGTGCTGCCAAAATGACTATAAGTGGGTTGCCAGCTGTGGGTAGAGTGAGACCATGCATAGTGAGCATCTTCCTTACAGTTGATAGGCTGTTGACATTCATTTTTATACTGGCTCCTATTACATGGTCCTCAATAGTTTTGCTGGTGGAGAGAAGTGACTTGTTCACTGTTGTCTTGTGGTTCATTCTGTTGGTTTGTGTGAGAGCAGAAGTGCTGGCTGGGTTATTGGCTGGCATGATGGATTGGATGGGCTTGATTGATGGTGTTCTTGTTGATCTTCTAGGTTAGGGTTTTGTTGAGCGCAAGGTGCTGTTGGGTGTCCTTGATGCTGTTGAATGTGTTATTGGTATTTGTTTTCCAGGGTCCTCACAGGGGTGCCACTTGGTATATGTCAAAGAAGTGTTTTTGTTGGTGCAGGTCAGTCAGGCTTGCACTTGCTGGTGAAGGGTTATGAAACTACTGCAGTGTGGGCACAGATCCTAATGACTTTGCTAAGTATGTGAGCATATTCCATATCCCTATTGCAGTAGGTCAACCCACAGCTGACAAATGAAAGAGTATGACGGATTCAATTAAGGAGGATGCACAAGCTAAGGCCATCATTGAGCATAAGCTTTTCCCTGACATCAAGAATATGCTTAATAAAGCTCTGTTGACTCACAAACAATGGAATGTCTTAGCACAGCATTTCTTGTGCCTTGATGTCACTTTGCAGTTTGAGCTTCATTTGCAGCTGTTCTTGGAAAAACTCAAGGATGTGAAAGATGCTCCTTGATACCTTGGGATACTGGAAAATGGTCGACAATGCTTTATAGAGATAGGCATAGTATTCACAGATGAGGAAGCCATATTCATGCTGTTGAATGGGTTACTCAAGACACCACAATGAATTGTTTTCTGAGGACTCACCATTGGAATGTATGCTAACTCCTCTATATCCGCTTCTGGCATCTCATCAACTATATCTCCTCCTGCCCTACCAAAGATCACCTTTCAAACCATCACAACTTCCTTTTTGAAAGAAGCCAATCGCCAATGCAGCCAGCTTAAGATGGCTAAACCTGGATCTGAATATGTGAATGCTACCAGTAGATTGTATGCATCAGGTGAATCAAGGAATAATCCTGTGAATGACATTAGAATGCACAAATATAACTCTAAGGGAATGCCATGTAACAACTCCATCTGTATAGGCTTACCTTGCTCCTTAATACATAACAGAGAGCATTGTCTCCAGCCTAGAGAGGGTGCTGAGGACACCAAGAGTTCCTGGGGGAGAAAGCTAAGCAAGGCCAAGAAAGATGTCACTGTATCAGCAGTAGAGTTGAAGCCTGACATATAGCAATCACCTTCCTCTACCTCTACCAAGTCAACCCCACGATGGAAGCTTGCCTATGTGACAATCACAGAGATCAGTTCAGATGATTCGACAATGAGTGCTGATAACTTAGTATGCATAGCAAGACAGACCTTGTCCACCATCTTAGACTCAGGAGCCACACCTATGTTTATTACTGATTGTGATGTCTTCTGGATGTATTCTGAGAAAGCCAAGGTGACTGTAAAGACTACAAACCACGGCACATTGTTCACTTCAGGTCATGGTGATTGTGTGGCGGAACTTACCATTAATAGTCAAGTTTACTGAGTCTGTCTCACACACTGCCTCCATGCACTTGGCACCATCATCAATCTTCTGTCTGTTGGCCACATACTGCAAAAAGGCTGGGAGTACAACTTCAAGCCATGTCCTGCACACTGTGAGTTGGTCTATAATAACTCCTTATTTGGCAGTCTTTCCAAGGCCAGGAATCTCTTTTTCCTTGACCTCAAGTTCCTTACTCCAGACATGCTATCTATCTACACAAAAGCTCCACAAGAAGTCTCTGTTTTTGCCCATGTTCCATTGTCCTAGGATCTTTGGCATGTGCAGATAGGTCATCCTGGAGGAGATGCTGTTAGACCTCTTCCCATATTTGCAACTGGGGTAAAAGTTAATGTCTCCACTGCCTTGCAGTGCTGTGAACCTTGCATCATGGCTAAGCACCTTCAAAAACATTGTCCACCTTCAGAGACTCCACATGCTGCATGCATGCTAGACCTCATACATTCAGACCTTTGTGGTCCATTCTCCATCATGGACTCCTATTAAACATAAGTAAGTAAACAAGTAGATGAACAAAAAAAAACACCTACCTTGAGGACATTACACATAAGCCAGATCTTCTTCCAGTCAGCCCAATCAAGCTTGAGGTTGCTGTATGATTTGTTGTGTAACATTGGGACTTTAGGACTCTTGTCAGCAAGAAGAGTGAAGTGGTTGATGGCCTGAATAAACATTAGAAATTTAGACATAGGTTGAATTATGTCTCACTTACCAGATGAAACAACAGAAACTATTTGAGGCATTTGAACAAAGATGCCCAGTGCATTCTCACCAAGGCCAAAATCTCATGAATGGGGATACCCTCTTCCTCACAGGACTTCTTCAGGAATGCTCTAGCTTGGGGGATTTGTGAATCTAAATTTTGCATCACAAAACAACTCAATGACAAAAACTAAGACTTCACCTATTCAATGAGAGTAAGTGCCTTTCCAATGGCATCTGCAACATCAAAACCATCCTCAGTTATAGCTTCAGGATCATCCTCCAATGTAGTAAGCTGTTTGGTTAAGCTGTCAATGTCAGTCTCATCACCATTATCAATAGCACAGCAGATCTTTTTGAGTAATGTAGCTTAAAGGGTGGGTGCGACTGCATCAACAAAGTGATGGGCAGCGAGATTGAGGATGTGTTTTTGATATTAGATGCAGCAAGAACCTGAAAACCAATGAGTGCCACCCTCATCAATGACCTTTACTACTTCTTTCATGACGGTGTCATTGTTTGAGGCATTATCCATCCAACCTGTATATACAAGTAAAGCTAGTATAATGTTAATGTGAAACATTTGAAAACAACTCACCTTCTTGTAAATGTTGAATCTATCAATGGTCTCAACAAGTATGCAACCAATGTTATGACCACTGTGGTTGCCTTCAACACAGCTGAAATCAAGCTGCTTATTTTTCAACTCCCACTGCAGCAGCTTGTCAGGAGGGTTTCAAATGTAATACCCAGTGACAGAAAAAAATGATTCACCAATAATCATCATCCACAAGTCAAATGTCATGGAAACTACGTGGTCAACATGCTATCAAAATGTTTTCAAGAACTGGTCACAATATAAATAGAAAAAACAAACCGCCAGACATTCCTTGATAGTTTGAATAGTAGAGGTTACTCAAGCCTTGATGGTATCCATTAACTTCATACATTGCAGGATATATTTTTTGATAAGAGATGGACATACATACTGCAGCAAACATTGAAATGCTGGCTTGTCTATTAGCTGGATGGCCTTGTCTTTGATCACGATAAGCTCCATGATGTATTCCAGTAGGCCATCCTTAGTAAATGCAGGCAGCCTCAAGACAAGGCTGGCATCAAGAGTCATTTACATCACTGCAAGATCTTTGTTAGGTGGGATTGCACAAGGGTACATTATAATGCCCCTTGCCTCACACCATTGTTTGTATACCTGGAAATGAGTTTTATTGTTGTAAACAACATGTGTCCACAATGTTGAGGTGCCACCATGGAACATGTGCTTTTGGCTAGGTTTACCAGCAGCCCTTACACAAAGTAAGAAACAATTGAAAAATAGATCAAAAACTTGAAACTTACTTACATAGGTTGCAGACCTACCCATCAGAGGTGTGAGTGAATATGGTATGGAGATCTGCTGTACATTCACTTTTGGAGACCTAAACATGAGCATCAGTTAAGATGTTAGTGAAGGAAGACAATCAACATGAAAGATACATACAGTCTGAGTGGCAACTTCATTTTTGGACTTAGCATCATTGGTGTCGTCTAAGTCTTTGACATCACATTGAGGGACCAGCTCATTGGCAGATGATTCTCCTGGATGGATGTCCTTGTCTTTGTCTTGAGAGGAGACAAAAATTGCATAGCGACTTTCTTGGGTGCCAGATAGTCTGTAGTGCTTGATAATGCATGCTTTTATATGCCTGAAAATGAAGACAGCCCACAGGCATTGTCAGCATCATGAATATGAGCCAAGGGCTTTGAGGGATGGCCAGACCACCGAGAACCAGCTGTGACTGTTGCTGGAGTGTATTTAGCTTTGAGTAGAACAGAGTAGGCATCTCTTGTAGATGTAGTTGATGTTGATGGCTGGGTGGAAGGTGGGATTTGGGGAAGTGGTACATCATCATCAGGATCATTGAAGAAAGTGATATCAGAAGCATTCTTGAGAGAGCCATCAGCATTAAGCACACAGGAGTCTTGAGACATTGTCAGAGAGATAACTCACATTTTTTGTCAGTACCTCATTTTGTACATGGAGCAGGGAGAAAACATCCACATGCCCCAGAACAAAGACTTGAGAGCCAGTGGAGGATCATAACTATTTAGGAAGTAGGCAAGAATATTGCTAATTTGATTAGTTGGTACTTACCTTCAAAAATGCTAAAGATTGCCTGATTAACCTAGAGCACAAATCCTGAAGATGACAGTCTGATGTTGAGGCCAATGTTGTCGAAGTCAAAGTTGAAGTTGACAAGGATTTGGAATGGTTTGGGAAGGTCAAACCAAAATAGAATGGTCCAAGAATATGTAGAACTGAGAACTGCCTTCCAGTCCAGTTCTGGCTGATGCAAGAACCATGGATCAAACCATGGAGAACTAAAGTGCATGGCCGTATATTCTTTATTGCCTTTGACTGCTTGAAACACAAACTCCTCATTGAGAACAAGAACATGTTTGTGCATCGAGCCAATTTCAAACTTGACTAGGAGGAAAAGCATTTGTTCACGGCCTCTGAGTGTGCAAACTGGACCTGGCAGTGCATGGATCAGGGGGCTGTTGTTGTCGACTTTAATATTGTGAATAGAATGTAAGGTTTGTGGCTTCTCGGCTCTGTTGTCTGGCGGCAAAATGTGGTATGACGAATAGAAATCTAAGATAATGCCCATACTGCCATTGAAGAGACCTTTGCCTATGTTCTTGTGTAGGACGATGCACACTCCAACTTTGAGTTGGACAATTGAGCCAACAGGCACTGACAATAAGAGTTGTTTTTGGTCTGTGGATTGGGCCAGGTCAAAGGCGGAGTATGTTGTAGCTTGACCGTTGATTCTGTCCAGCCTTAGTGTACAATACAGGTGGTCAGTCTCCAGATGAGGTAGGTAGGACACTGGGATTGGTGAAGGTTAATCAACTCAACTTAAGGTCTTCTTAGTGATAAGAGGGTGAATGACACAGGTGTTGATATGATGGTCAAAGTGTGATGCCTAGTCTGCTATGCTTGCAATAGACAAGTGCATTCGACCCAAGGGGAAGCAAGTAGACAAATCCATGAGCATGCAATAGGACGATGAGTGTGGGAATGTCGCACGTGATGAGTGCAGGAACACGCAAAAGCACGAGAATGTGACAGAGGTGTATTCTTGTGAGGGCTCAAGGATGGTAAGATGGTAGATGGAGTGTTATTAGCTTCTAAGTCTAGCTACAGACATGATGGGAGGAACATAAGGTGGTGAGAATGTCAAAAATGCGGAGCTATATATGTCTCTAACTGTGCTGAACCGAGCCGAGTATGAGATAAAGTATGTAATGCTGTGTAAGTCAGGGCCCATGCTATAATATGGTGCAATAATAGATAAAATGCAAAATTACATACCAGTGAGACTTGCTGGACTATGGATGGATGCTTCTGGATGAAGTGTGACAAAAGCACAGGAAAGTGCGTGCATCTGTGCATCACTAAGCGTGGGAATGTCATGCGTACATTGTACAAGAAAGTGTTGCCTCTGGAATTGTGATAGTGTGCAAGAGCATGAGACTTGTCCTGAGGACTTGAGCTGGGATTTAAGGGAGGAATGAGAGATACTGAGAGGGAGGGCCTGTACAGGTGTGAGGCTCTACATCGGCCTTTGTTGCTTGGCCAGCAGTGCTTGTGACTGGGGTGTGATATTATTCATTCTGATGTCTTTGAGTATGTTGAGTAACCATTATATGACGGAATGTTAGTCATTGGCAGTGACAGTTAGGACAAACATACCTTCTTCATTCTGCTGATATACAGTGGTTAGCCTGATGTGATTTTCTTTGAAGGCGGCATCCCATGCTGGAGATTGGAAAGCAAACTGGATAGATTTACCTTCCAAGAGTATTGGGGGAAATTGGAGAAAATCACCTGACATTATGACCTACAAGATGTGTTAGAAGGATAGGGATTAGTGCAAGTCTCCTATGCGGATTCCTCCAAAGGGGAGTTCAGTTTTGCACAAGTTTCGTACGATAAAGTCTAAATGGGTCAGAAATATGAGGGTTATCATCAATACTGTGATCCATTAAACATAATGCATCAAGCAATATCAGATGAGGTATACCTTCGTCAATGATCAATACTTTGCATTCCAGCCACTGTGTTGAAGTGGCAGTACTATCCTTGATCTTTTGAAGAGCTCATTCTGGACACATCTCTGAGCTGGTTAGACCAGCCCAGGAATGGATGGTTTGACCTAACATTGTAAGAAAGGGAGCTGGAAGGTGAGAAAGACTCACCCTGGAGCCTATTTGCAGCAGCTCCAGTGCTTGCTGTGATACCTAACTGGGATGGTTTAAGGAGTGTTGATAGAACCTCAATGATCTTTAGGAGGGTGAAGGTCTTGCTGGTTCCTAGAAATTGTTAGGTGAGAAGGTGGACATGGATTAGGCTTACCTGGATCACCAGTGAGGAAGAAACTGTTGAGATCCTCAGCCAATCTTAGGGCTGTCAGTTGTTTGGAATCCAGCATGGATGTGTTACATCTGCTTCTTTAGGTTTCGAGAACATTATGTGTAATGAGTGTGTGGTGAGAAGGTCGTGGGGGGTGTTGGCAAGCATATTGGAAGTGTAGAATGAGAGGAACAGATGGAGAGGAAGAAGAGAGAAAGAGGATATCAAATAGAGGAAGTGTGATGATGTGAAGACTGTCATAGTAAGGGCACTGTTGAGGCAGGATATGCTTATGATATGGTGGCCTTGGGTGAAGGAAAAATTGGAGACATGACTACAAGATGTGTCCAACTGGTAGACGGATGTCTTCCTTGAATTACAAGGAAAAGGTCTCTATGAAAGGGTGGCCAAGGCATAAAGCAATGTTAGATGTCGAGGTTGGCATTGAAGTTTGCATCTGACATTCCCCAGCTCAATTTGATGACTATATGATCTACAAGACATCCACTGACGTCACCGGGAGACTGACATCTTCCTTGAATTACAAGGAAAAGGTCACTGAGTACTGAAGGGCAGCCAATGCGTAAAACATAGTTAGATGTTGAGGTTGACTTTGAAGTTTGCATCCAACATTCCAAAGCTCAATTAGGCAACTATATGAAATTTCGCTTAAATTAGTTCTCATCACTTGTTCCTCCCCAACATTGTCACATACCCAACACCACTCTGACTTCTTGTTGGAAATTCCAGCAAGTCACATTTACTGTGACTACATACCATTGTCAACAACAACTGCTTCATGTCGATATCACACAGGGCCAACTTGCAACCTCCTTGGAATCGATCATCGATCACCCATCGCCAACACCCTCTAAACTTCTTGTTGGAAATTCCAGCAAGTCATTTCTGCGTCAAATGGAAACCTAATGCCCCACTATCCTAACAATGTTAATGTCAGGGCTCCAAGCTCCAAGCCCCACAAAAAGGTTCCAGTCATGTCAGTGCCTCATCCTATCCAGGTGGAGATGTGTGCTTCTGGTGTGTCAAACTGTAACCCTGACTAACAGGTCCTCATCTCCATTCTCTAGAAATGACCCTGCATCATCATCAACAGGAGCTGCATCAACATTGTCGGGAGCTCTAGTTTGGGCAGAGAATCCTTGGGAGAAGACTGCCCCAGTACCTACAACACACAAATGTGGCCCTAAAGGTATGTTGACTGAATGTCTACCATTTCCTATCTAATTCATTCACTCCAGTCATTGACTACTGCAACAAGCCAGGCCAATTCTGGCCTGATGGCCAAAAACCTCCTTGCAAAGGAAAGAGTCCAACATCATCATTGTAGACACTGAGCTCCCAGATGCCATCTGCCTGGGCAAAATGAAATTTGATTCATTGCCCTCCACATTAGAATGGACACTTGCCCAAGGGAAGCTTCTTTCTTCCCAGTGTGTATCCTCAAAATCTCCCACTTTGTGGTGTTTAGTATTGATTTTAAATAGAAAGTATTGTGCTATGGTAAGAAATCTTGTTGACTTGCAAGAGAAATACTGATTGGAAGGCAGGTGACTCTCTCAATCTCTGAGCTGGGCAATACAGCTCTTTTATTCAAAAGATACAGAAGTGGCTCACTGTGCATTTCAAGGGCCCATTCAAAGATGAAGGAAACATGCTCCCACACGCCATCCAACAAGACTCTGTCTCCTGCGGACTATTTGCCCTAAACACAATCACTCACAATGTTTTTGGTGATCCCCTTGGCATCCCGAATCCTGCGTCTACATGAGCATTGTGGTTCAAGCAGATTGCTTGCCCTTATATCCACAAGCCACCACAACAAAGTGCTACTACATTAACATCTATGGTAGTGGCCCCCCCTCCTCTTTCAACACCATTGGACAGCTTGCTGATGGGTCAAACTGAAGGAGACAACAAGCAAAAAGAAAGGCAGCAGCAACTGATCAAGAATCACAAGGACAGAGTGGTGTCATGGGCAGCAGACATCACATGTCTCAAGAAAGAGAAAGAGAAGCAGGAGCACAGTGAGATCAAGAGACAGAAGGAGATCAAACAGTTGAAGGAGGTCCAGAGCATGGAGGTCAGATGGTTGGAGGAGATTGAGAGCATGGAGGTCAAACAGTTGGAGGAGATCAAGAGGCAGAAGGAGCTCAACCTCAAGCAAGACCATCTCAAATGTGAACATCTCAAACAGGAACATCACGAATGGGAACATCTCAAGCACGAACATCTCGAGCAAGACCATCTCAAACATGAACATCTCGAATGGGAACATCTTAAGCATGAATGTCTTGAGCAAGACCATCTCAAACATGAACATCTCGAATGGGAACATCTTAAGCATGAATGTCTTGAGCAAGACCATCTCAAACATGACCATCCTGAGCATGAATGCATTGAGCAAGAACATCTTGAATGTGAGCAAGACTGTCTTGAACATGAATGTCTCAAGCACAAACATCTCAAGCAAGAACATCTCAAATGTGAATGTCTCAAACATGAGCAAGACCGTCTCAAATGTGAACATCTTGAGCATGAACATCTCAAGCGTGAATACCTTGAACAACACCACCTCAAACAAGCTTGCCTCAAACATGAGCACCTTCACCAATAATCACCCAAGGCAACTCAATGCGCTCAAACAGAGCATGCCATCCTGGTGTAGAGCATGGTGTCAGAGTGGGTCTGTACCCATGCAAAGTATGTCCACTAAAATCTGCACTTGTCCAAACCATCTCTGACGCTCTCTGCATCAGACCCAATGTTTTTACCTTTGGACCCATTGGACTTCGCATGCACTCATCCAAACCTATGTCCAGTCCTGTCCTGCCTAACCCCACTGGTGCATAGCTCATTATTTCCATTGACTCGAGCAGTCTGCAGTGTTATTACATGTGTACTCACACAGCCACTGCACCTCATGGCCTTTACATATCATCAGACCCGATATTTCACTACTGTTCTTGCCTGTACACTTCTGGACTTTCACGTACTTAGTTAAATAGGGCTAGGATGACCACATACCATACCATCTAGTAGGAGGGAGAATTCCCCAATACTTGGTCATCTCATGCTGAGTATATAGTTGGCCTTAGTCAAATATACTTGGTTGTTGTTCATTTCACCTCTAGACTTTGCATCTAATCATTCCCTCATTGTTCCCTTACCTTTGCACACTAGTCCCGACACTTTCCTTACATTCCCTACACTTTCCCACACTCTCCACTCCCCAAACCTTTGGACCTGCTGATCTTTGGACATCGGACTTCACTATTTACCTTCAGACTTCGTGCTTTGACCTTTGGACTTCATCCTCTTGCATAATACTTACAAATCAGACTTACACTAGACAGCAGACCCCTTTAGGGTTGAACACTCTTGCTTACATGTGAAGCAGACTAGGCAGAGCAAAAGACACAACATACTGCTTAGGTGGATATTATATATTCACTCGATCAGGTTGAATACTCTTCACCAGATGATAACATGGATGTTGATGCGAAGTAGCCTCAAACCCAACAACTATGGTCACAGATCCATCTTATCGTCGTACATGTGCACCCTTTGTTGCACACCGATCATGTTGTTCAATATCCCCTCCTCCCCACAAATCTTCTTATCCTTCTCAGAGACCACTATCTCCTACCCAACCATTGATATATAGACACTACACCCTGTCTTGGTTCAACCGTCACCTGCCTGCTTGTTGTCCTTATTCCACCCCTAGTTGTAGTATTTGACCTAGTAAAGTGGCAACTACCATCTTTCTACTTGTTAGGATGCACGGCAATTACCAGTCCACTCATTTGACCATGGCAATGGCACTTACCAGTCCCCATTTTGGGTGAATGTTTTGGCTTTCACAGCCACATTTTTGGGATCTTTGAAACTCAGCTATCACAAATGTATTTTCCACATTTGTCAGATGTTTTATTCTGCAATTTTGGCCTCCAAAAGCGGAAATTCACAAAACACATTCTATTTTGGTCACCTCCTGATGTCAGGCCTCCCCACATTATTCCCACACTCTGCATTTTCGCATTTTTGGCCACCTACTGTGGGAATTCACAAAAGCACGTTCTATTTTGGTCACCTCCTGATGTCAGGCCTCCCCACATCATTCCCACACTCCGCATTTTCA
>MU179349.1:102962-232416 GCA_016767475.1 Suillus weaverae | reverse complement strand
AGAGCGATGTAGGGGAGTTTCGATAGGCACTGGATCGAATCATGCTTGCGAGTGATGAACCCCAAGTCTTGCTCATTGGAATTCTCCCCCGCTTTGTCGGAAATAAACATCTGTGATACGCGGTTGATGTCATCAGAGCCAAGGGCAGGATCGTCGAAATATATCGGAATCATCTTGTCGACGAGCGGCTGCAGACGACAACATTGTACCGCGCTTGTGCGATGCCAGTGTCGCAAAGTCCACTCTTCGGAAGTGCATCTAGCACTATACAGCGGTGACAATCTTAGAGATGGTATCGTTTGACAACGCCTAGAAGCTTACCTCGGCGAATTGACGTCAGTTTGATCGGGAACTCGCGGTGAGATAAACTCTGTCATAGGAACCCAATGCGAGAAATTGATGTAGGCATGCTGAAAAGCTGTCTTGCCCTCAGCCGTCTTCGACCAGAACGTCTTGCCAAAAAGGTATTTCAGGAAATCGATGACGGAGACCTTCTGGCAGTCTATCAGTTCGGCATCCTCACTTCCGTTATAGTGTAGATCCTGAATCACGCCTGCGGAGGGGTCCTGGCGGATAAAGAGATCCTTAGCGAGAAGCAGCAAAAGCCTGCTGGCCAGCTCTCCGCTCTGTCCTATCTCGACCATCCCACCATCAACCTTTCTCTTCAAGACGCTCAAAGCGAGCTCCAGATTGGTAGGCATCCCATGGAGTAGAATTGCTGCAACGCAAGACAGAAGGGGCTCCGATGGATAACCGGTGAAAGCCCACATCCTATCTTCGGTCGTCGAGAAGCATATGCGTAGGTGACTAGCCACCGCTTTTTCGAGATAAGAAACAGCATCGGGGTGACCAAAGGAAATGTCGAGACCGAATCTCTGAGACAGGACAGCGAGAGCCTGGTTTGTATCGCTCGGGTCAAATATTTTCGATTTACAGAGTTTCTGGGCAGCCAGTTTCAAAATCCCAGCAATAACACATTTTTCCACGAGTGACTTCCACCTATTCATGGTGATCAACGAAACTGAAAACGAGGATAAAAATATGTACAGGGACAAACAGTGGACGACCGAATCCAACGATATGATCGAACCTTGCGACATTATTCGCCGATATATCAGACAGAGGATCTGCATTCTGGTCCCAACCAAGATGTGTATAAGGCCGGTATACAAGTTGGCCGGCTACCGCTACACGCAAAGAATCATCTGCCAGATTGTGTGAAGGTTGGAAACAGGCGACGTGGAAAAGGTACTTACGGATCACCTGAGGGGCTGAAAAATCTGCTACTTGCGAAGTCGTGGATGCAAAAACGACCCAGACTGATGCGTCGTTGTCCTGGCAGTAGCAGTTGATCGTCCTGCCAAGGATATGTGATGGGCGAAAACCCTTGATACTCATGATGCTCAGAGGGTGGGCCTCGTCGAATGTTATCACGAGTTTGGGATCATTATCCGAAACCTTGTCCTTGTCCTTCTCAGGAAATATACGTTGCAGAACCCTCAGCATGCCGTCATAAGATTTCTTGACGAATGATTCGCCTTCCAATTTCGGCGCCTTGATCTTCTCATCTGTTCACGCACGGTGTGAGCTTAGGTGGCCGCCTTGTGCAAAATAGAACAATTACCTGTGAGAGATATACTCCCTAACTTTGTGGCGGTCTCCTCTGCTGTTGGCGCAACGGGGTTCGCATCGGTTTTCTCTTCGGGTTCGAGCTTCGACATTTTGATCTTGTTAAGGGTCTGTTGCAAACTTCTTTAGTCCGCCTGTCAAAAGACTATGATTTCCCCTGCTCACCTCCTCATATTGAGATTGAACTTTCTGAAAGAACTCCGTACGAGCTTCCGAGCGCATGTTGCACATTTCGTCGTTCCATGACTTGATTGCAGGATCAGGACTGCCAGAGCACAGCCGAGGTAACTTGCTGGTCAGATCCTGCTCGAGCGTCTGGAATATGGCTGTAAAGAAGGAAAAACAACGGGCGGCATACTCTGCCCGAGTGCAGCCCATATCTTCCGTCAATATGCGTGCAGGTACTAGGTCTCGCGTAGGGAAGCCTGGATCACTTGGATCACGAAGGTTCATGTACAAAACGATGACACCTTTGTTCCGGAGCTAACTCGATACTTTAGCCACCCGATATGAACATGCACTTTATAATCCTGACCTCTGTCATCAGTCTCGATTTCCCTGTGCCCGAACTTTGTACGATAGAACAGAATTTAGCATAGTATGGCCTCTCCAGGCCGTTTCCCTTGAACTTCATGTTGTTGTTTTTCAGGTACTCGTAGAAACCGTCCACAGCCTTCCCAATGTAAGGTCTGACGAATGATTCGTAAAGGAAGTCTGGCCGGTCCTCATCTAGAATACAGCTGAGGTGAGATATAACTGCATATGTCACAGGATAAAAATCTCTGACCTCGAGCCGAGCGCGCGGGGGAATCACTGACTTGGGGTATCTGAAATATTTCTGTGTTGTCAGCAATTGTCAGCAGAAGGACATCTATGTCGCTAGCACGAACACTCACCGAGGTCAGCGATTTGGGAGAACGAACGCGTCTGACAGGCGTGGCGGATCATTTCCCGTAGTTTAGGGTGTTGCTGTAGTGTTTCCTTCGTCGATCCCATGCCCACATCAAGATTATCCTTCAGGTGTTCGCGTTTGAGCAAGGTACTAGCCACCATAACCACTTGTGTCATCACTTGTGTCATGATCAAAACAAGCAGTGGTTCTGTGGTGGTAGCATCAGCCCCTTCTTCTTCAATGACCATCTCCAAGTCGTCAGGGTGAACTCTTTTGAGTACAGTTTGATCGATCTCCTCACGGTGTTTCAATGTGAGCGGCAGGAGTGTCATGGGAAGATCTTGTGATCTTGATGAGCCTGACATGGCGCCGACTCGGAGCGTCAAGTCGATGTATATATAAATGATTGAAATCTTGAAGGGATTGAGACACTGATGCAGATGATTCAAGCGGCGCGTCTGAGGTCACTGTCTTAATATTCCGCGCTTCTGCGCCACATCCCTAGGAGTATCACTTCTAATAAGTATACCATCTTAATTTTGGTAGTTCGAAACACTAGGCTTACCGCAGTCGTTGTGGTGAGCGTCGAACTCTGAATCAGTCGCCACACCGCCAAATAGTGCAGTACTAGCTTGTAGACTAAAGTACATCCGACTTGTTAGCTGCAGGCCTTGTGCAGGCCAGTTACTTATTCAGGCGGTTACTATAATTGCCTCGTGTGTCCCAAGCTTATTACCTCAAGTCCACGCACCGGAACACTTGTCTGAAAGCCATAATCACTCCCCATTCAACCCATCACCGCAAACTTTCAAAGCATGTCCTCCAATAAAGGCGGCCCAAATCCCTATAACAACGGCGCTCCTCCAAAGTGAGATCACTATAGTTTTTGCGCGGGAAAGAGGCTAGAGGACTCATGGATGGGTCACACCAGATACCTCAACGATTTTAGCAAAGCCCTTGCGAGCGAGGTTCGCATCTTACTGGCAGAGGTAGGAAAGCTTAGGGATGAGCGCAGGCAGCTTCAATTGTACGCATCCACTCTTTATCTGCCCAATGTGCGCAGCTGACTCCCAACGCGAACAGCGAAATTGCCGAGCTTATGGCCGTTAAATCCAAACATGGCGCAGGAGGTGAATATTCTCCTGATTGGAGGCCACCTGTAAGTGCTATGGGATCTCGAGGCATCACCAAACTCTGATGTGCTTGTAGCCCCAGGAACCGCCTCCACCTCCACCTCCTGCAGCTTCCCCTCCTCCAGAAGAAGGCTTAGCCGGCCCAGCCCGCCCAGCCTGGAGGGTCGTCCACAAGCCACAAAGACGAGAAAGGCCAGCTCCCAAGAGTCTTCCTGCTCCGGCTCCCGTTCCTGCGATCGAACCTCCAAAGCCAAATCTGCCCGCATGGGCGCAATGGAGGCGTATGTGTTATGTCACTTCTGATTCACACCTCATGATTGAATCGATTTCCATGTTTCAGCAAATCCTGCGCACACACCAGCACCGATGCCTGCGCCTGTTTCTCCCAGGCCTGTGACACCAGCTGCACGTCCCGGTCTTTTCGGTACGTCAACGTGTTCCACGATTATGCCATATTAACTTTTCGTTGACTTCAATTCCAGGTCCACCAACTCCCCCACCGAAGTAAAGGAAATCTAACAATTATAGAGTTCATCCATCTATATCAACCGGTGTTTATATCCTCCATCTACTATCATCATTTTGCATGCTCTTGGAAGTTTACTTGTCATCGTTACCTCTGAATTGTATAATGTCCGGACCCACTGCGGACAATTTATTTATAATCTTGGCTACTACACAATTAATGATCTAAGTGCCTATTCCTGCGGCGTGATATATTCCACTTGTGAACGTGAAGATGAGGCATCGGTGTACAGTGCAATGAAGTTGGAGATGATTCTAGTTGATAGCACACGTTACGAAAAGAGTGGAAAAAAGATACTGCGAGAGTTGCGTGTCATGCAGAGGGAGATGCCGGTAGCCTGTAGATGTCATCAATACTGAGAGTCACACTACAGCCCTGAAGACACTGACCCATCGCCAAACTTCCAAGGCTGACGCAATACACGGCAATCGGCTCTTCATCGTTATCGCCATCCCTGCGCACCGCGAAGCGCACAAAGATCAAATCAAACATGTCACCAACACAGTCGAATGGAAGGCTCAGTACTTCCTGCCAAACAGGGTTGAAGCCATTGTTCTTGACTGAATTGGTGCGTCTGGACAGCAGTCGGCCAGTAGAACTAGTTGAGGAGGGTGAAGGGGTTGCAGAAGAAGAAGATGATTGATAATATGAGGCGTGGGCCCAGTCGGGAACATGGATTGAAACTTCGACGTATGGGTCCACCATAGACTTATCCATGATCTCATGCCCGAGTGAGTCTTTCGGACGAGGTAGCTGTTGAGCAGAGATGACCTATAAAAACATAAGAGTGGCGCACACCAAGCATAGCGAGAGAAATACATACCACTATGTCAAGCGAATGTTGAGTATGACGAGATAGCAACGCCTTGTCATGTGTACGGAGGGCCAGGGGTTTTAAGACGTAGCCCGCTCGTCCGTTGCGCTGGAACATGGCATGGTTGATCATGTAACCTAGATCTAGACGACAATCAGCACCAATTGACAATAGCCAGTCTTGGAAGTGTACCGAACGTCTGCCAGTTTATAGCCACGAGCTGCGCACCGGCAGCCCAATACCGATGAGGCAAGTAGTTGGACGAGTTCACCCTTAAGCCTTTTGGATATATTCGAACCAAATGTGTCCTATTGTGCTTGATGAGATCCACCATTCCTTGCTTCATCACCTTGTTCGCTGTCTTCTCTGAGAGAGAGAACATGTGTTCCGGTGCGTAGTGCTCTTTCTTGTTAATACCTCGGCACTTCACACCAACGGTGTATACAAGGAGGCTCGCAACAGCAGTCGACATCTTAACTTTGCTGACGTTGCGGAATTCCGGTCGAGCAGGGGGCTCAGACGTCGTCACAGTCGGCACAGCAAGAGCAGCTACGCCAGGCATATTGCGGGAATGTCCACTGCGAACACGATCGAATAGACTGCGGGCCCTCTTCAAATCGTCCTTTACCTCTATCGCATCCATGAGCTCCGAAAAAAGTAGACTTGTTGCGCGTATCTCACCATTGATAGCGTCCATTTCAAAGACCCTTGGCTTTATCCGCTCGTCCCTAATGTCTTGAACAACGTCCGAGTCTGCGGATGTTTCGGTGGAAGAGGACTCCGTGTCGACGCTGACTTCTTTCGTACGAATAGATTCGTTCTCTGAGACATAAAGGTTCTTTGCCTAGAGGTGGCGATGTTGTAAATAGCAGACTCCACCCATATGAGAAAAAATCCACCTTCAACAGCACCTTCCCCTTCAAGTGCTCCGGACTTGGGAGAACTTTTAACGTCGGGCGATTTTCCACAGGTGCACTGACAAGCGCATCTTGGAATACATCGCGCATAACCTCCACCATCATCTCCTGTTGCAGCACCGAACAGTGGATTTCGGCAGATATGATGACGGGGTACGGAGACGTAACAAAAGCGTACTTTGCGATGGCTTCGCACACTTCTCTCACTGGAACTTTAGAAGTGAACGTCTTGCCATGGAATATCATCGGCCCACTGTCGCCATCGTAAACATCGACTGTAACAGACGTATGTAGAATGAGTTAAAGAAACTCCAGAAAAGATTGCACTTACTCTCAACGCTACGGCAACTGTGCAGAAGAGCCCGGATGTAGCCCTCGATTGTACTAGAACCAACGAGTTGGTGGCCGATAAGATATGTATTGTGCGAGGAAGAGACAAGGTACTCCGAAAGTGGACGCGTCATATCATGCCATACTTTCCCCTGCTGCTCTATGAAAGCTGAATTGTCGGAAGACAAAAGAAATGAGGTAAAACCATCAAGTGACATGACCAATCTGGGAGACTGAGAAGATGCGGAAAGTTTGTGAGTTATGTAGGCCACTGATACGTTGATGGGGGCTGTGAGGGGCTGTGAGAACACAGCCTCGGACGGGGGGGAAGTAGATAACGGAGGAGAAAGTAATCTTGTGGGCGGAGATGCGGGTCCTTCGGGCGAGGGTGGAGAGTGTGGTGGGCTGGCGTCCAACGAACCATCCGATTTCTTAACGTAATGCGTGAACAGTTTTAAGAGTTCAGGGCGAGATAGCGTAGACTGAACGATAATCAGTTTCGCAAAGCTGGATTAAAACGAAGAACATGCCTTCTGAGTATCACGCATGAAATGCTCAAAGATACTAAAATCAAATTGCCCGTCGTTATTGTAGCATAGTTTCTTGTACAACAGGGTGATGTCTGGGCGCGCCTTGAGCAGTTTGACGAAGCGCTGAAAGTCAGAGAAGTTAAGGAAACCCTGGCACTTCGTATCTGCTTGCTGCGCAGTTGTGAGCTTTTTGTGCGAGAAAAATGAATTTTCTCCACCTTGAACAGTCGCTTTAGCTCCTCTGTCGAAGTGTTGACATTTAGGCGTCTGCAGAGTTTCTCCACTTCGTCAAAGCGCAACTTCTGGTCGCTCGACTCGTCCGATGCCTTCCAGTACTGCTTCTCCCAGATCGCATGTCTGATCTCTTCATTCCCAATACCCGTCATAAGCTCTTGGCGTATTGCATAAAGCTTCCTCAGCGTGATGTCCCACATGCGGAATACATCCTCAGTTGAGGAGATCAAGTGAAGGGTTTTATAGGCGCCATTGAGAATGTAGATGATGGTAATCCATCTGTCTTCGTAATCCTGCGCAAGTTGGAATTGTTGGCGATAATAGCGGGCATCAGATGAGAAGCGAAGCTCCTTGATATTCTCGATAGGGACTGCAATGGTTCAGTGTCAACAGCCTAGAGGAGGGTTGCAGGCCAAAGTACGTACTGATTCGCAGTTTCTTGGATTGCCAAATGATCTGACCTTGATCAGGATCGAGTTTAAATATATAACTTTTCTGTTTTCCAGGAGAGACTTTTGTCATCTGTACTCCTTCTCTTAGCAGTAGAGGAACAGTTCCGTCGGCCATGTATGACTTTTCAGCGATGCGTCGTGTGGGTGGTTTGACATCAGAGCTCGTTGTACCTGGTAAATCGGGCACGACAAGCGTCGCCGTCGGTCGCTCTTCTGATGAAGGGACTGCGCTATGCGTACTCCCCATACTCGTTGAGTCGGAAAGAGGGGGAGATAAATCAGAATGATCATCCTTCCTATTACGGCGAGCATCTTGACTCCTCGATCGAATAGACTTGACAATTGGAGCCGTTTTCGCCTTGAGAAAACCTATCATAGAAACTCCTGGCGTCCCATTCCCATCACTCAAGTTCTTCTTGTGCAAGGCCATTCCCCTGTCTGGAGACGGATCTGGTGCAACAATTTGCAGTGCTTCCTGCGCAGCCAGCGTGGGTATGCCAGTACTTGTCAACAAGCCTTTGGCACGTTGCAGAATGTGTTTCGGAGTGGTTATCTGCGTCTCTAGAGCAGGTCTGGGTCTATTGCGGTCGCCCATGGCAAGTTGTCTAAGGTCAAATAAGGATGCTTTGACGAGAATGTGGAACCCACAGGCATGTGTGATATTTCTAGCAAAGTTATAATGGAAGCTACAAGCCTTGGCGGTCGGAGACGGCGTACTGCGCACTGCCTAGATTGATGGATCTAGAGCACTGCAAATTGGCACTCATGTGCCACGTTTGCAACGCTGGCGGCACGAGGAAGGGTACAAAACTCAAATGTAGTAAGTAAAATCTATGTCTATATATACAAGTTATAATTATAGTTAGTTGAATAGTACAGGTCCCTGTGGTTGAATTACTGTGTACTTCGATCAAGTTGTGATGAGTCTGGGATATTGTGAGGAGACGATCCATGATCAAGTAAAAATTACAGTAAGAGACGGAATATCTAGGGCTACATGTGCATGAATGTTATGCTGTGTCAGGTGTGAGTTGTGAGAAGACGCATGTGGCGATGACCAATGAGTCAAGTCCACGACTTCGCGCGCTTAACGAAAGTCGACAATGACCTCAGCCAACCACACGTCATCATAGACGTTCCAAAGCGCCGAAAGCATGAGGCGATTAAAGCCAATTCCGCCAATTCCGAAGCGCCAACTGGCGCCATGCTGTGCAGGGGGGTAACCTTGCAGTTCCTGTGGAAATGCTGTGAATGGGAACACGACCAGAACTGGCGAAAGGACAAACCTCCATGAAGCGCGAGAATGCGCGTGAAACTTGGACAGCGAGTTGCCCGCGGGTGAGAGGACCAGCCGGAGTATAAATATCAAAGGGGTGACTGCGATCAAGATGCTCATATCCGGGCCACTAAAGTGAAGATGGAGATCAGGTAACAGGAAATAATTCATGACATGAGTTAATTTACCAAGATCTTGAGATTGACTCTGCGAAGGCCAAGGGATCCGCTCATTTGAGCACCAACGCCATCATTCGCACCGACGAGCATACGTTCCAGTGCACCTCCTGAACGAGCCAACAGTTCACACATAGGAACGCCAAGACCACGTGAGGGGGCCCCATGAAGGTCAAATGTGACGGCAGGACAGGGAGGGGAACGACGAGATGTCGGCACCTTTGATAATGGCGCCTGAGGCAAGCGCCGGTGGGTGGGCGGCATAGCTTGAGCGAAGGGTGGTTGATTTGCAGAGCAGGCACCAGCAAGGGCAGTATATGATGAGTGAATGTTGCTGGGAACGGGGGGATGAAGAGGGTTCATGTAAGACATTGTAGAAAGTTATGCGTGTGCAGGGAAAGAGAGATTATTGGGATGAGTACTTGGTGACGACAGGACATGTAAAACTAACCTTCAATTTATACCACTGTATGTCAAAGAGCGAAACCAACTCATATGGGTGGCTCGAGGAAAAACCATCAAAGGTACGTAGTCAAAGCGATTGCTGCAGATTGTGTAAACCAAAAGAAATCTATCTTTGTGGAAGGTGCCTTACGAACGGTCTTTTGTGCGTCATGAACTCTTTGACTTGCGCTTTAATCCGAGTTCTTTCATAAATGTCTGCTTTGAAGATAGCGCCTCCTATTGCTTTGAGCATAGACGTATGTGATGTGAGAAGGATAAGTTGACACGAGGCAGTCTCTCGGGAGGTCTTCTGTGAATTCCCACAGTAGTTACTATGATACTTACACCCTCGATAAGATCACAATCGTGAGTGTCATAGAAATATTGATGGACGACTCAAGTATACAATATTTATAAGAGTTGGACTCTGGATATGTCAATCGCTACGAAAATTCAAGTCGTACAACAACATCATGGACTTTAACTGATACAATCATTCTACAGCTTTCTTCTTCTTCTCTTCAATGATTACAACATTGTCCGCAGGCACACCCTTCAATGGACCAGCTCCGCCTTCAATAAGCTCCAAAACGTCGTCTGACACATCTCCTTGCACTACGATCTCATCCTGTCCCTGGGCATTCTTGGTGACGGATGCCCCAGTAGCGAACTTCTGAGCAAGGAATTTAGCAGCTTTCTTCAGCTCAATGTCTACACATAATTCATTCCATTTAGTGAGATACCCACGAAGCTATAAACATACCAAATGCCTCAAGGCCATGGATAGCTGTAACATGTTTCCGTTTGTTACGCTCGATGCGTTTAATCGACACTTGCGACGCCTGGATGAATTTGAGTGATGAATGTGTGATCCAGGTAACTCGAAAACGTACCATCTTTTTCTTAAGCGCAGCATCCGCCTTTGCCTCAGCCTTTGCCTCCTTTTTCGCACTGTCCTTCTCAAGTTTTGCCTGTGCCTCCAAGCTGAGGGTACCGATTTTTGACTGGAGAGCCTCTTGAAGATCATCGCGATTAGCAGAAACAACTTGAAGTACTGAGACGGAATGCTTACCATCTGAGTAGTACTTATCAAAAAGCTGAGGGTGTGCTCCCTGGAGCCATTCCTTGCATCTCTTCAAGCTGGAGCCAAATTCACAGTATTCAGGAGGAAAAGTGCAGACTAAGACATGGACGTACATCAGCAATACTGGTCAAAGAATGAAAATCATGTTTACTTTGGCAGTACAAGACCTCTAACGGACGAACAGCCTGTGGCTCTTGTTGGTCTGAGGAAGACATGATATCGGCAGACACGTGACTTATAGGCTTGGATCACGATTTTTGATCTAAACACCCCTGGCTGCTAGACAAGCCATCATGAACCTAGTAATTAGGTCCTCCTGCAAATACTATCAACTGTGCCGCGTGGTTTGTGACACTATTAGTATGTAGCTTCCGAGCCTTCGAAAGAAATTTCTTGGCAACTTCTTCCTTGAGATTTTTCCGACTCGAAATCTTTCTAACATTTGTGTATGTAAAATTATAACAGGGGTGCGCTCAGATGCAACCCAGACGCATGTAAGCGCCGAGGTTCTAGTCCCTTCAATTTAATTTCGCCGATAGGGATAAGGACCCTCTACAGTTTCCGGATTGCCTCGATAGCCTGAGTTGGCTGATGCATTGAGGGTATACCAATATTATCGAACAGGCGCGCATAAATATCACAGACAACGTCGGCGCTGTGCACGATCTGTCCACTCAACGCGCCCGCACAAACACAGACGCTCCGATTAACCATGGGCCTGAGACAATCCATGCGAGGAGTAATATAATCCAGTTTGCAGGCTGGGGTTTTAGAGTGGATGCCGTGTGCAAGTAAACGCTACTTTGCCTTCCTCGGAATCCAGTATTTCCGGAGGTGAAGAAGTTGAAGCTGGATGGTAATGACCATACCTAAGGGTAGGAGCTCATAAACCCGTCACCTTCCGTCGATAGGATATTGTGTAGGTGTATCGCTGTAGACATTCCGGGACTGTAACTGCATTGAATTCGGGATGTCAATAAACACCAAGCAGACATGCCCTATGGGCGGTGGCACGTCCCTATTTAAGCGAGCTACAGACAAACTTTTGCATGCCTAGATACCACAGACAGCGCCTTAGCCTTTTTCTGAACCCTAAAATCGGGCATGAGCGTAGCCAGAGATATTTCCGAGTGGTGTCAACGATGCCGCCTGTAATTCCATTCACGTTTGTCCGAGAAGTACGAATACACTGTTGGCCAGTCTTTTCGGGAACATCGTGGGTAGAAGCGGCCACGAGATCTAACCCAAAAACAGGAAGATGAGGAAGCCGACAAATGTTAACAAGCACACCACCGTCTTCATTTTCTCCACATCTTCTTTTGCTTGAAATCCGATTTTTGTTTGCGAATAGGTCAGCTTTGGTCGAGGGACTTTAAGTTACGATTGAAATTGCTGCAGGAGCCATGAAAAATCATCCGCACATATGGTAAACGTTAATGCATACCAATTTGTACTGTTGATCCCCCAATGATTGCTGTACCTTGACGAACAGAGGGTGGAATACATGGTAGCCAGGCTGTAATCTCGATGATGCTGTGTTAAGAATGTATTTTTGCGGATGTGGAGGAATTTAGGTGTAGCAGCATTCTCGGATGTGATGGACCACGGATATTTGAATTCGGAACTGTATCAAAATGGATAATATGTAAGTAGTAGCTCAGGCCAGCCTGAGGCGCGCTGAAGGGTTGTTTGCCTCTATTGAATTGTAAAGCTGCTGACTAAGCCCCTGCACTCATTCCCAGTTTGCTAGAACATTTTCAAAATTTAAACGTCTTGCTGGCGCCCATCGTATCCTGATACACGACCAGTGTCCAACTCGAGATGACTCATAAAGAAGTCAAGCACCCGCATTGTCATGGCCATCTCCATAAAATATAAAGGAATTCATTCTATTTCTCGGATCATAGATCATAGTTGATTAGGAGGCGGTCTATTTATTTTTGACCCGGTATGCCAAGGGGCTTAATAACAAAGATACGTAAACATAACAGTGTAACGTTTTGTCTGAGGGTTCTACACCTATTGCCGTCCTTTAGGCGACCAAGGAGGGTTGTTAGTCTCAATACCGCCAACACCACCTTCGTAAACGCCTTCAATGGTGAGTTGCAAAGTTGGAGTGACGGCTTTCGGTTCCATAGCCCACAGCGCGACAGCAACAGTACTATACGGAAGTCAGTAATCATCTCACGGTCACATCAAGGGTCGCACTTTATGCCATTGTAGTCCAGAATACCTTGCTGGACAGGGAACTGATACTGGGGCCTGTACCTTGCTATCAGCTCGGTTCGTATGACAAATTGAACCAGGCGTACCCAAGATTGGACACCCTCTTACCCATCATCCATCCGTTGACATATAACTGAGATCGATATGGCTGAGAGGTGTCATCAAACACAAAGGACATTGGAACATCAAATCCATCTGGGATGCTCAAGTTGAATGTCGTAACAAAGAACCCAACACCTGCAGCGGCGTTGGGCAGACCCTCGGAGAGGTCTCTCAGCGCCCAAGAAGAGGTATCAAACCCAGGTAAGTGCCAGCCCATGCGTTCACCATAGAGACCTCCTTCGTTCAGCACCCCGCGCACCTTGTCGAGATAGCTGTGTTCCCATGAGCTGCCGGGATGGTCATGCCGGAAAGAGGAAAACGCACTTGGTATATCCGCCAACTTTACCCTGAACCTTCCATTCACCGAAGTCTCCGGTATTGAGCATGAAGCCACGGACACCACGAGGGGATCTTTCTTCATCGATGATAGCTAAAATCGTCAGTGACATCAGAATCGCTTCGGTCCGAGTTCAACATGTGGCTTACAGCCCGACTCATTGAGGCCCATATTATCCTAGATCTGTCATTAGTGGCAACGACGGCCTAGAACATGAGAACCCACCTGAAGGATAGTAATGACGTTCTCTCTCCCGTAAAGCAAAGATCCCAGAGGGAAGTGAAACTCATCATCCGTTTCTTCCAGAATATTTCGGTTGTTTGTGGAGCTATGTAGCTCTGGTCAGTAACACCTTCAAATCGTATCCATGATGATGATTTACTTTCCGTAGGATGTGTTCAGGAACACGTCGTTTACCCAAACAGTGGCAGCGAAAGCTAATTGACGTAATTAGCATTCAAATATTAGCATTCAATATCTTTTACTCCATTGTACCCACCTTCACCGCCATTGATGGAGAGGTTGACAGTTTGCGTGTTTTCCGTGGCATTGAAGTGCCCACGCCAAAGTACGATGTTCTCGCAGCTGTAAGTCGATGAGTTATAATAAACGACGCAGATCAGCTGATGACTAACTATCCATAGTCACAGCCGTAGAGAACTCTCCCGTCGCCGTAGTAAGGCTTGAAGGGTATGTTCGTGGTGGTATGGTCAGCAAGAGTCCAGTTGGCATCAGAGAATCCGCTGCGGATTTCTGGTAAACTATCTGCATATCTCCAGTCTGTAAGCGCAGGTGGAGCAAAGCCAAGCACTGTGGATGAGAGCTTTAGTTGTGCAACAAAGCCTCCTTGGGCGGTCAAATTTGAGACCGCAGTAACATCAGCTGAGATTGGAATTCCGTTCCATGTAACGGTCTTCACGTCATCAGGCGCGATAACTGTAAGTTGAACGCTGTCATTCAAGTCGCCGCGAAGGGCGAGCGTCGATCCAGTGATTGTAGCGTTGCGAACTAAATAAGGACCTCCAACCAGGATGGAGGAATTCGTACCAAACTGCCAATAGTTGGCAAACTCAACGGAATCATTGGCAGGGATTTCAGGCGACCAAAAGGTTCCAGCGGTGTCGGTATCACTATAGAGGACAAGCTGCTCGCTGGAATCCCAAATTGTGATGAGTCCTTGAATTCCCGGAAGGAAAGTAACGGTAGTGACGCCATTAGAGGATACCGAAGAGACTCCTGCCCCTTGTATACGAGGTGTACCACTCAGTGTCAGAGCAGCCTCTGACTCAGACGTAGGGTCGCCATAGAGGAACAGTACATCTCTCCCACCAATCTGGCCGGCAAAAAGAACCTGCGCTGTAGAATAGAGAACCTTCGATGACGAGCCAAATGAGTAATCGGTGACGATAATTTTTGATTGTCTGCCCCCGAGCGTGATGCCGGATGTGGAACGGGGAATTGCAAAGTTACCGGCAGAAGTAGAGACATTCAGCTTGAAAGTGGTCACATCCCTAACAGAATTGTAAATACCCGGGTCAACGTGACGGCGTAATATGAGCTCACGTTGTCGTGGAATTCCCTTGTCTTGCCATGTAGAACGACGCCATTGAGTCGGGGTTCCTTAACAGAGTTACAAAGGCAGCCGGATTGGAGACGGAAACTATGCCGCCAGTACTGTTTCCAACCCAGTCCGTCTTATAGAAATCTGGGGAGCTTCGCAAGAAGAGACCCTGACGCTTGAGTTCCGGATACTTGACGGTCAGCTCTCTGTTCTCTGCAATGGCACTCCCATAATCGTACGAAGCTGAGTCGATGAGCTAGCAGTTTCACTGTTAGAGTGATAGAATCTCACTGTAAACTCCAGGGAAAGGAAGGGCACCCCATGAAGTTCCTCTGTAAGCGTGTTGAGCTTCACAACAAGTACAAGAATGAAAGGCTTGCCCGTATAACATGTAGTAGTTGATTAGTTTTGCGTTGGACGCCCAAAGATTAAGGTTGAAGACATTCTCGAAATTGGCTCCCGTGAGTATGCGGCATTGATCGTAACCTGGCAGGAAGGTCATGTGAAGGCATGATCAAGGCGTGGACTAATAATTTACCTGGTGCCGTTGGACCCCAAGCATCGAAAGAACCACCCTGGAACTCTGGGAAATACCAAGGTTGGCCAGGGTCAACAGCTGAATGCTGACTTAGTATCAGAAGTAAGAGATACCAGTATAAATTACATACAGTCATGATAACTATAATAGTTCGTGACGACCGGGCTCCAGACACCCGGGTTGGAACAGTCAAACCCTTGTGGGTAGGAATCCATACTTGAGGATAATAATCGAGTCAACACGAGCCCAAATGTCTCATTCAAGATGGACTTGCCCGTAGATATTCACGGCACCCTACATGTCGTGGAACTCAATACAACAGTCATCTTGAATTATTCAGCTTACCGTTCCATTGATCCACGCCCGTTGTTCTCCCGGGTCGTTAGCGGTCAACGGGACAACAATACTGGAGTTCAAATAGACAGTTTCCAGCTCGCGAAAGTATTCTGCATGCGTGGCTGGTTCCTGTGAGTATTCGTTGTCTTTATGTCGCAATTAAACTCAATTCAATCATATGGGCATGCCAAATGTGAGGGCCACTGACCGATTTGGATTGCTAAAAATGAAGTGACTATCAGACAAGTTAATGTAAAACATGATCAAGGCCGGCTTGCCTATTACAGGCCCGCCTTTGGTCACTTGGTAAGGAACAGTTTCAGTAATGACACCTTGCACGTAGTCCTGCCAAGCTGCGTGCCAGTCCGTCGCGTTTGTCCGCAGTTCGCCTGCAACTTCTGATGTTATCCAGTGTGCAATACCTCCTGCAGTCGTCTCCGCATTGATATAAGGCCCTGATCCTCGTCAGCATGGACCCCTTCAAAATACAAAGGTTCATACCCGGACGGAGAACGATCCATATTCCAGTCTGTTTCGCAGCCTCGTAAAGGGGCTCCAAAGCGCGGTAATCATTGAAGTCGACAACGCCAGGAGAGGGATTGATCAGAACCATATGTGAATAAACACTAATTGCATTAAATCCAGCAGCCTTCACTTTCTGTAGGATATCAAGCCATAGTCCAGGCACAGGCAGTCGAAATGTGTGAAACTCTCCTGAACTGAGTGCACAACGTAAATGTATCCAACGTGGTTTGAGTATTCATTGAGTACTCACTGGATGAAAACGCGCTGCCCTTTGATAATTAAACTATACTTATCCCACAGGACATCATTCGTACGCCCGTTTCCAGTAAAGCCCATGCCTGCCAGCATATCTACTACTGGTTCTGCCCTCAAGAAATCAAGATGGGACGCTGGGGAGAAGATGTTCGAGCGCCTAACTGGTGATACCAGAACGCACAGAACCGAGAGAATTGCAAAAAGGATCCATGACGGTCCACGATGTTTCGGGAACCTAGACGATGCAGGATCACTGAGGGGTAGCATGTCTGACTGCAGTAACTTGGGATCCACTGCCTCAAGTGTTGCTTTCCCCTTCTTAGCACTCCCAAATGGATTTATACCGCGCTCCGAGTCTTGAGGTAGGGTCGTGTTGCCAGCATCCCCGGTCGTCTTGCTTCGCATGACTGTACCTATCACACGCTGAATCGTCGCTACAATGTCGCAGTCCGCTGTGCTACGTGTTACAGCCTGAGAAGGATGTTACAGCCCGGATGAACTGAATTCCGATGCGCAGGAAGATTGTCAGTTCATATGACATAGACTCAAACCATGCATACCTCGAGTTACAGTAGCGCTGATGTCGGACAAAAACCTAGCGGTGATGACGACGGGTGTCCTTGGGCTTGTGTCCCACAACAAGTTAAATGAGTCGAAGAAAGGGCGTACGTCTTGTGTCCCACACTGCAAGTCAAATGAGTCCGAGTCGAAGAACTCAAGGGCCCGTGTACGTCATCAGTCAATTTCCACATGCAGCCGTTCTCACCGTACGGTAGATCTATTGCTGATGAGACTTTGATGTCTGACCGTACTTATTAGAATTCAAGTATTTCATAGCCATAACCAAACGTTGGTACTACAAGGACGTCATTTTTATAATCGCGAGTCAAATTATCGAATATCAAAATATTGCCTAGATGCGAAGGCTGGAGCAGAAGTTCATCAGGGAAACGTAATTCATTACAGAGCGCTACGAGCGCTATGTAGCACTCTGTAGCACAATTAATCCAACCTGCTGATGTTCTCAGATTTTAGGATCAGGATAAAATCTGCTTGAGACCGAAAATGTGCAAATGAACCTCGAAGTATGATGAGGGACTAGTACACCTAGTTCATGTCGTGTAGGTGAAATATACGTATGTCCTGTGTACAAAAGTCATGATCGTACAATGAATAATAAATCAGATATACATGTGAAGATTCAACCCGCACATCCCAGCGTTAACGACGTCCTGCGAGATGGGCCAGCCCTCGAGGATCCTTTCTTCGAACCTCAGAGTTCTCAGTTTCTTCGACGATAGTACCGGTTGGTGTATTCTACGTCGCTTCACAGGACTAGGGATGATACATCTTGCGCATTGGAACACAGGATGCCTAATCGAGCCCCAAGTATCCAATCATCAAATTGACTGCGCGTGCTCAAATGACACATTTACCTGCACGACAGTCCTTGTGCCTCCAATCTGGAGGAAAAGTTCACGATGTCATTGTGTAGCTGCAACCTGTAGCACAAATACATCTACTCTTGGTCGTTGGATCTGACCATGGATGTCAGCTAGGATTGCCGTACTTCCGATCTCGAATAAGGCATGATGGCAATAAAGACCCTAAGAACGCTTCGGCGATCCACATGTTCCACGAGGTCCCTGATTCTGGCATCATGGGTAAGTGTATGGTCGGCAAGTTCTTCTGTCGCATCCCTGCAAATATGAATTGGGCGAATAAATCATCATCATAGACCGAAGTTCGCCGGACTCGTGGCCCAGGAGTGCATCCAGGACGTTATTTAAGGCCTTCAAGAAAATGATGTCACAGCGCGTGAACTGGCACATGCAAATCGTTTGGCTGCGCCCTATACTATTCGCGTATAAAAGCCAACGTACGTGACTCAGAAAACACCATCAGTAATTTACCTCAGCCTACCACCCCATGAGTACTGAACTAAACTTTCCAATTAGAAATAGCGCAACCAGCAAAGTACTTCACACACCAGAGTATGCCTGGCCACTTCCTCTAATTTATATCGGAGACGATTGTACGACTGCATGATATCCTCGCTCATGCGATAAGAGATCGACCACTGCGTTTTAGAGATAGTACACCAAGAGACGTTTCTAAGTGTGTTATCCACACAACAGATTGCGGACTGGATGTGCGTCAAGGGGAGGTGACGATATGCGAGAAGGCAACTCACTATCCTGAGGAAGCCGGAAATAATAACAATCTTCAACCGACGTGGACGCCATGACCATAGCGTCGTGGTTTCGCGAGGTAATGGTCTGACTCCGGCAAGGACGGCGCTTCGGGTTTATTATGTAATTATTCAAATAATCATTTATCCAATCTTAGATGATAAATCTTTGAACTCCGAACATGATCGATGATCTTTGCGAGTAATTGATTTTGCATCGTGCATATCATTCACGATGCCTCCCTCAGCGTCAAAGCAGAAAAGGCTCGCAGAAAAGGCTGCAAAGCAATCCGCAAGACTGAATGGCACAACTTCGACGTCTACGCCCAACGACTCTGTGCCAGGCAGTATGTCACATACTCCACTCACCAGCGTTTCTGCCGCCAACAGCACGGATGACCTGACATCCATGGCCAAGCTCCAGATCGCCACCGATAGGTATGTATCATGTCTGATTATGATGTTGGATCCTGATCCGGCTATAGGAGTGCAGCGGGAGTGCTTGTGTCAGACGTGAAAGGCAGAGATATCAAAATCGATTCCTATACGTTATCATTCCATGGTCGTCTGCTCATCGAGGGTGCAGAAATTTCTCTCAACTACGGACAGCGCTATGGTCTATTGGGCGAGAATGGGTCTGGAAAGGTATAGTTTCATATTCCCTTTTCATCTTTCCATCTTACACATTCCCCCAAGTCTACCTTCCTCCAATCCATCGCAGAGCGCGACATTGAAATTCCACCACACATCGACATCTACCTCGTCCGTGGTGAGGCGGAACCATCCGATGTCAATGCAGTTGACTTCATCGTGGCCTCCGCTCGCGAAAAGGTCGCTAAACTCGAAAAGCGCATCGAAGATCTCAGCATCGCAGATGATGTTGATGACGCCGCCCTAGAGGCCGCATACGAGGAACTCGAGGAGATGGATCCGAATACATTTGAGACCAAGGCTGGCAGCATCCTCCATGGTCTTGGCTTCAGCCAGGCTATGATGGCCCGTCCTACAAAAGATATGAGTGGTGGTTGGCGTATGCGCGTCGCCCTAGCGCGTGCGCTCTTTGTCAAGCCACATCTGCTCCTCCTTGATGAGCCGACGAACCATTTGGATCTCGGCGCTGTTGTTTGGCTTGAAGCATATTTATCAACATACAACCACATTCTCGTTATCACCTCGCATTCGCAAGATTTCATGGACTCGGTCTGTACTAACGTCATGGATTTGACGATGTCGAAGAAGCTCGTCTACTACACTGGTAACTACACAACCTACGTACGCACTAAGCAGGAGAATGAGGTGAATCAGATGAAGGCATACCACAAGCAGCAAGAAGAAATAGCCCACATTAAAAAGTACGCCCATCTCTTCCTGGCAGTTTACCGTTGGCTGAATGTTGTCAGGTTTATCGCTTCCGCTGGTACATATGCCAACCTCGTCAAGCAGGCCAAGTCGAAACAAAAAATTATCGACAAGATGGAGGCGGCGGGACTCATCGAAAAAGTTGAGACGCCTCGGCCGCTGCGCTTCCACTTTGAAGATATTCGCAAACTCCCTCCTCCCATCATTGCATTCGACGAAGTCGCCTTCTCATACTCGGGCAAGCCTGAAGATTACTTGTACAAAAAATTGTCGTTCGGTATAGAGTGCGTCTTTTCTTCCCATCTTAAGTCTTGTCCAGCTCACTCGTATGTAGTATGGACTCTCGTGTGGCCATCCTTGGTGCAAACGGTGCCGGAAAATCGACACTCCTTAACCTTGTCACGGGCGTTCTACAACCCTCTCAAGGTACTATTTCCAAGCATGCTGCGCTCAAACTCGCCAAGTACAGTCAACACAGCGCGGACCAGCTACCATACGACAAAAGTCCGATTGAGTACTTCCAAACGCTCTTTTGCGAGAAGTACCCCGAGAAGGACGCCATGGCGTGGAGGCAGCAACTCGGCCGTTTTGGCTTGAGCGGTGCGCACCAAACGAGCGTCATCAGCAATCTCTCAGACGGGTTGAGAAACCGGTAAGCGGTCTAACATGAATGGTGATGTCAAACTTACAGACGTTCAGAGTGGTATTCGCGCAGCTCTCGATGGAACATCCTCATATCCTGCTTCTTGGTTTGTTCTTTTTTCACTCGTTTTTTTGACAATCCACTGATCAGCAGCGAGACAGATGAGCCGACGAACCATTTGGATATGGCTTCCATCGATGCACTCGCGCTTGCAATCAAGGATTTTGAAGGTGGTGTGGTGATCGTGTCACACGACTTCCGTTTGATCAGTCAAGTTGCTGAAGAGCTTTGGGAAGTTGCTGATAAGACAATTCGCAATCTAACGAAGGAGGACATCAGCATCGTCGACTACAAGAGGAACCTTGTGAAACATAGTACTGTCTCACTCCCCGCTCATCTGATCGCGTGCTGATCATCATGCAGGTGAGGCCCAATTGGAAAAGGCCAAGCTCATCAGCAAGACTACCACCAAAGGCAAGACGTAGCAAGTGCCCCAATCCTGTTTCATGTGTACATTTAAGTATGTGTACATACCGTACACTGCGCCCCTTACATGGGCCACACATGTCTTGCCATTGTAGCCACACCTTTTTTCATTCAATTGTTGCACAACTAGCTGGATCTTGCATCTCTATGTTTGTCATGTCCAAGACCACATTTTCGCTTTAGATGTTTTATTGACGATCGTCCCTCCCTACTGAGGGAGCTCACGTTTAATGTAGTCAGTGTTTAGCAATGATTAGATTGTTTGATGTCCGCAGTTGAATTGTATAGGGCCCTAGCCCTAGCACCACCACAGACAGCCACCGCGAGTAAGGGTTAGCGGACACTCCATATATAGTTTCTAGACTGACACACTTCAAGGTCCATAGCACTGTAGGATCAAGACAAGGATAGGGATCAGGCCCTAATTCAAAAAAAAATTGGGCTGGAAATCTGTTGACTGTGCGGAGGGGAGAGAAGCCTAGAGCACCCATTTTTCTCTTATTTGAGTTGGCCAGCCTGATCATGAGTGCACAGATGTTCGTCGGTGCTGTTTATCGGAGTTCGAAATTGAACTTGCTTGAAGAGCTGCGGTCACCGACGCCAAGGAATGAATCTTCAATCATTCTCAAATATTGTTTCTTAATCAACGGCCTGGATGGAACCATCTCACAGTCAATGTTTCATTCAACCTGTTGAACCGCAACGAGAAATAGTGTTTTCTCCATCATTCACCTCAAGTCTGTCACGGTGGATGTGAGAGCGGAAAAAATGTGGTACCAGGCTGGCAGAATACTTTGTTTTTGCCGTGGTATGTCTTTTCTCCAAATTTTACTCCAATGAATACTGATAGGTCTTGATCTGACATTTTGACCACGTATATATTAAAACTCTGGTCAAGTCAGTCAATTCGGTTTTGGCTGTAGTGTTAGAGGTCTCGGGTGGGCCTTAAAGCTCGAGGCTCCAAGTCAAGCGAAGCAGGGTGCTGCACTTGTGACCGAGTTTTATGTATGTTGCTAGTTCACACAATATTTCGATCTCTCATCATTCAGGTAGTCTCAGCACAGGTGCTCCGCGACCAGTCGGTGACTAGTCTCTTAAATTAGTAAAGATTCTTTCATCACCGGTCGAATAGGATACCAATCTGCTCGCCGATGAAATTCACCCGGGTCTCTCACGGCTGATAAAGTCCCGCTCTTTCAATCGTGAAGAACCCCTTATGCCAACAGTGGTGGGTGGCATTTGTAGTGCCATGGTTTAAAGTTTCAATATTTTGCAAGGCCCAAGCATTCTGGGCGGACAGACGATATTGTGGATCTGATCTGAAAGTCTAAATTAAATGTTGACTGTGGCGCACTGTTGCCGGCAGTGAGCGTTGAAAATGCGCGCCATATATTTTGTTGCATGGTGTCATGCTCCGAGGCATCGGGTGCGTAACTTCGGATCCTGGAAGACGCACCTGTGTCTAATAATATTGATGCCCAGCACCTCCCGGCACCTACGAGCCAGCACAGGTCACCACTAAGCCAAGGCCCAGCACTAAGTTAAGGCCCAACACTAAGTTAAGGCCCAACACTGCCTTACGAAAATTCTGTCGCATGCTACTCATGCTCCCACCATTGTCAAGAAACCCGACATTGTTCGTTCTCGTTATATCTCTGGACCTGAATGCATTCCCCTCGTTTCCATCAGCTCGTGGCAATTTTGTCATGCACCGTTGACTTGGTATCTCATTTTCCGGGAGTTGTCGGGCGTCTGGGCGCATCACATCAGGTTCATCAAAGTGTACCCTGTTGATATAATGGCGCTGATCAGCGCTGTTTTGATTTAAAGACGCGCTGCACAAACCAGGATCTGCCCCCCCCTACGCAAAACCTGCTAAGTGACTGCATCCTCCACGCTATGAAGCAAACAGTCTGTCTAGTTTTATTGGCGTTGTTATTATCCACAAGTGGGACAACCGGTCTGCAAGCCCCGTACGATACTCCAGAATTTGTCTCGTTGTCGAGCAAAAAGTGGCCCTCTGCCTCGGAATGGGCTTCGTTGAATGCATCCCTAGGAGGACGACTTGAAAACCTGCGACCTTGGGCTGCTATATGCTACTCCTCCGATCCTCTGTTCGACTACGAGGAGTGCCAGACAGTGCTTACGGGGTACGACAACGATACAATGGCAAGTCGAGCTTTCTTCCTAAACGCCAGAATTTTGTCGACCCCTCTCAAACTAGCGGGAAAGTATCCCGGCGGCTCTGCTATGGGCAAATTGGGAGGCGTGCGGCTATGGGAATGGGTGCCCCCTGAACTATAGCAACCCCCAGATAATTCACGATCAGGTGTGTCACCAGGGTACTACGCCTCCTTATAGCGTCGCAATCAGCAATGCAAGTGACGCGAGTATTGTTGTGAAATGGGCTGTGAAGAATAAAGTGAAATTGACGGTCAAGAACACGGGTGAGGCTTCCCGCTGTCTGTTTAGCGGACAATATCGGTTGACTACTTGATAGGACATGATTACCTTGGGAGATCGGCAGCTCCATCGACACTCCAGGTAAATACACACACTATGGATGACATATCATACGTCCCCGAGTTTGTGCCACGAGGATCCGCTGCAGCGTCCGTGCCAGCGTTGACTCTTGGGGCAGGCGCACAACTGTACAACAGTATGTACATATCGGCTCGCAGGTAGCATCGTGCAGGGATTAACGCATTTATTAGTATATGCTTATGCAGGGGCGATGAATTTCTCTGCTGTATTAGGAGCATGTACTACTGTTGGAGCTGGTAGAATGGTCCTCCCTTTATTGGTGAACTGTCTAATCTAAGAACACAGTTGGCGGCTTTTTACAGGGCGGTGGACATGGAGTGTAAGTAGCTTGACTTGGACTCCAGTTCGCTTCGCATGATAACATCATCCCCAGGTTGACACCCGCATATGGGCTCGGCGTATGTAATCTTTCTTTGTATAAGAACCCGAATCACTCAAATGACCTTGGCACAGGCTGATCACGTTCTTGAAGTCGAGGTGACGGATACACTTTCTAATCTCAATGTCCTCTCAATCTCATGATGAGTCCTGGAAAGATCGTGACTGCTGATGGAAGTATAAGAACTATCAATGCTATCCAGGACCCTGAGCTCTTCTGGGCTGTGAGAGGCGGAGGTGCTGGAAGCTGGGGAATCATCAGTGGGTAGCCTGTAATACTGACCATAGATAAAAACTGACTCGTTTCACGCAGCGTCCATGACAATACAAGTGTATCCTGTCATTGGCATAGGGGCGTCTCTCCTCGTTATTGAGCCAAATCCTTCCCAAAACTTGACTGCGCTTGTCATTGATTTTATTGCGCTCCTGGGCAAGTACCAAACTACACTGGTTAACTCTGGGATCGTTTCGGTTCTGGTTCCGTTTGAGGCACAGTACATCCTCGTAAGCCGGGAAATCTGATTCGTCGTCTTCTGCCCTCATATCTTTCGCAGAACTTTTACTTGCCCACCACGGCATCACACATCTCAACCCTCTACCCATTTTTCTCTGAACTTCTGACACTTTCGTCCAATTACAGCGTGGCATCAAACACAACTTCGGCAACAATGTTTGCGTCCGTCACAGCTGCTGAAACGGAGAACATCGGGCCTTTCTTCGACAGCGTAAACCTCTACGGTGCATCAAACCAACTCTCGTCCCGTCTCATCCCACAGGCGAGCCTTTCAACGTCGACGTCAATACAAGAAGTAGCAGAAGCAATCTGGGCAGGAAGTCAAATTCTGAACGAACCTCTCAAGTCTGGACCGCCGGGTACCTTCGGTGTGGTCCCGCCGTTCTTGTTAGGGAATATGCCAGCTGCCACGCGCCAGAAGGCCAACGAGACGGGTGCGAACCCTGGGTTATATGAAGCTGCGTGGCATGTGGTTTATGCGATGTGTGTTGTGAACATGCTCGTAGACAAGACTGGATTAATGGGTTCTTCAGGCCATGGACAGTTGATGCCAATGAGACGACCAGCAATATGATTGTGGAAGCAATCCATGGTGCAACTGATCCTCTTACCGCGCTTGGCATTGCGAGCAGTTATCAGAATGAAGGCGACGTTTTCGAGATGAACTGGCAGCAAGGTCAGTTCTGCTCGTTGGCTCATATCTGCCACCTCTGAATACAAGCCTGTACAGTGTTCTTTGGGTACAAGTATGCAAACCTGTCTTCCATAAAGCAAAAGTACGATCCTGGAAACTGTAAGTCTGCTACTTGTAAAACTATGTAGATAACTCACTGCACGTTTAGTCTTCACTACTTACAAGGTCGGTATCTTTGTTTCAATGTCTCTTCTCGGTGGTGGCATTGAACGGTGACTTCATAGGGTGTGGCCTCGGTAACCAATCTTAAGGCATACCAATGTTATGCTGAAGACTTTCACGCCGATCCATAAGTTAATAAGGACTGTTGAGAGGAAGCAGTTGCCTCGGTACAATAGTAACATAACAGGCTTGAATCCAATTCTTGTTGCAAGTCAAACTATTACTTACTGACCGATGCCTACATTACATGGATTCAAAAGGGGTGGGATGGACTAAAGCGAGGTTAACTGTAACTACCTACTGGTGATAGTGGTGATAATGCTGTAGCTAAAAACCAAGCGAAATGTCCTCGAGGCTTATTATATCCTCGGAATGAACAGGTTACGATGCGGAGTGCTCTGTCTGCATTGCCTCACCTCGTGTACGGGCAGTCATCTCTCGCGACTGGATTCGCTCTTTCTTCTCAGGCACCATGTCGACAGACGGCGCGGTTGACTCCACGCCCTCCATTGAGGCAGGTTGCGGAGATGCGACTGGGTCCGTATCCACATTGGCAGGTGGCGATGGCGTGCGTTGAAGTCCCAATCTCTTTGATCTAGCAGAAGGATTAAGGAAGCCACACTTCGGGCATATGTACTCTGACAGATACATCAGTATGTCGAAGCAAACATGTTTTGAGCAATCTCACGGGTGTCCTCCCAGACGCTCTCCTTAACGAGTCCGTTGTGTGAGAAACACTTCTGGCAAATCAATGCGTAGCGCGAGGCAGCCACACTCGTTGATGATTCCTCGTCGCCCAGAATGGCATCGGCGAGTTTGTCATACCATTGCTTACGGGTTGGCTGAATCGGCTGTGGCGTTGCTGCAAGATGTGTCAGTGTCAAACTATCCATAGACGACGTAAATGCGTACGCGAAAGCTGTAGAGGTAGATTCCTTTGTTGGACGACAGGTGTTTGCAGGTGTGCCTGTGGGGTTGTGGGCAGTGGTGTACGGAGCTGTGAAGGAGGCTGCGGACGGCGTATCGGAGTACCAGGATCAGCGTATTTCTCAAGCAGGCTCCGTGTCGAGTCATAGTTGGTCTTTTTCTTAATTTCTTCAACTTTGGCTCGCTGCTTTTGAGTGACAACTCTGAGGGTTTTCTCTGTCACGCTCTCATTGAGTGGTGAAAGAATTTGTTTCTGAGAAACTCACCTTCGCGTCCGCCTTTCCACGAATACCATATCTGCATCATTCTCCGTGTAAACAATATTCTTGGGTGACACATGAATGTGCTGGGAATGGATTCAAATGCATGGTGGCACATACATTACAGGTCCCACCAGGACTGCTACTTTTGCTAGTAGCGAGTCATGCCACGCCGCAGGAAGTATACGCGCATACCACAAGTATACAAATGAAATCCAAAGAGAGAGCGTTCCAAGCGTGAACTGAAGTGTTGTCCGTCGCTCACGGAGTCGGATCTCTGCTAGACGTGTCTGCCGTCGTGCAACATCTGCTGCAAGTGCAGAGAGAACTTCCTCGTAGTTCTCTGACCCACTCTAATAGAGAATACTTAACGCAAACCACAGAAAAGGGGCCGACCGATGCCTTACCTTTGAGAACCAGCGGGTTACAAGGGACATGACGGGTTGGAAGAAGCAGAGTGCACAACACGTCAGTTGAACTAATCGGGCTCATTATGAAATACGGTCTGCACAGCCACATCGTTCACCGTTTGTAACGTACTACTAGCCAGGGTAGCAAACCTGTTGTTCTCAATACGCCTGCATGCCGCGTGTCCCCGAGTAGTCGAAACAAACCATGTCACAAAAATAAAATAAAACATTATAATACAATGTTGGCTAGTCTGTTGAGCTCTCACCGTCCTTTTACATTGGTGCATTATGTAGTTGCATGGCTGTTAGCATTTGGTTTCCCGCTTTTGCCCTCAGATATAAGTAAATGAAGGGTCGATTTACATAATCTCCTTCGTCGTCAACATTCTAATTGGTTGTTATTTTAATAATAAAAAGACGGGCGACAAAAGAATGGCTAAAATGCAACAAGAACAAGATCCTGGAGTGCGAACAGAAGGTACGTAAATGATGCTTCTTGTGCACTTCAAGTCTCCAGGAACCGTCTTCAAACGCTCACAGCAGCAGTACAATTTACAGTGATTTGACCGTCCTATCAACAAATGTTAGCGCGAATTCTTGGAACCGACGTCGGTGTCTCACGTAATATTGTGGGCCAGTACAACAGACAGTCTCATTAGTGCAACCTGAGACACTCCCATCACTGGCAGCTACGATGGCGCTGCAGCCGTAGCCAATAAGACCACTCAGTCCAGAGTCGCTGATCGAATATGCGGCCAGGATATCTCGACTGGCTTTGACAGAGGTCTGTTGAGAGTTGGTATGTTTATGAGCCTCTTCCGAGTCAGTGATTGTATATGGTACCCACCGTCGTGGTGTTGGTACAACACACGGCTTCCCCCGAGTCGCAATAATAATCTGAAGCAACAACTCGCAAAAAAATAGCGGAAGCTATCAGAATTTGAGACAGCATTGGATTTTCACGAGGGTGCAAGGTGAGGAAGCCTGGGTGAAGGTTGCCGTCGACTCTCAAGTGTCAAGCCAATTGTTTTATCACCACACGACTTTGTAGATGTTTGACCCGTATTAAATTAACAATGTGATCAAAATGACACGACGAAGCAAACTGACGAATTTTTCTTATCGTTACGTTCTTTGACTGGATCCTGATCCGAATAGCAGATATATTGTTTGGACTTTGAGAGTGCGCCGCTATCGCACGAAGTATCATCTTGTCTCCCACCATGAAGCAAAGGTCTGCCATGTAGAGGAACAAAGGACGCGGAAAGCTTCTAGATGCATACAGGTTGGTGAGTTAATCGGCAGATGCCAAGACTCGTGCGTACCTGTTCCTACAGGCATACACTCAAAATGTCGGAAAATTGTGGAAGGTCAAGAGGGAAAATCACAGTCTTACTATTATGGAGCTGGGGCTTGCCGCACTGCGAGTTGGAGCACTGGGACGCAATGCCCAAGGATGCCTGGTGGAGTATCTGAATTGCGCATGTAGATTTTGGTATCATCTCCGTCGTGTAAGCCAGCTCGAGTGAGTTGCGCGAGAGAATGAGTTCTTGCCCATCGATGAGACTGGTCAGGCCCCTACCACTCCTTTGGCTGTGGGAGGAAAGATTGCGAGGGAGATGAACTTAGCATTATAATTTTCCGAGTAAGTCGTATGATAGTATTATATAGAGGCTATTTGATATTACTTACTCAGCTTCATCGGGAGGAACCTTGCTCGCTATACTTATCTGCATTATTGTTTTTGAAAGTTTTACCGATCTTGCAATATAAAATGTCCAGGGACGGAGGACAGATGGACTCGCTCTGTTCAAAGTAGGTATTAGTAAATCTTAGTAATCATGGTGCAGTCATATCACGTGAACAAAAGGCTTACGGCCTGAACCTGAACTTCGTCGAATGAAGCGAGGACTTCCAGGGCTCCAATGATCCAGATCCTGTTCAAACTTGGGCGTGGAACTGAAGCTTTTTGGTGTTCCCTTCGATCGACTTATACTTAAATTGTCTTGGCCAGTTGATCGAAAGTACTATTGTGTGATTCTCCGTGAACGTGTCTGAAGCCCCTCTTTGCGTGGTATACATTTGGGCGTCCATACACGGATCAACTGAATATTACTTTTTCAACTTCAAGATACAGTTTGTTCAGGAGTAATTATCCCAATGTCTTCCTCCACCCCCACCCCCACATCCCAATCCTGTAACCAGCACTTCACTGGCGACTTCAAGGATTGCGGTCTGTTTTTACCGATCATTCTGGCGGTCCTGTTCTGCCCGTGCTACACAGCGGCTTTGTGGCTCGCCCTCCGCTGTATTGTTTTATGTATATATGGTACACTCAGCGCTATATGTGCTGCGCTCTTCGGTAGAGCTTTGAATGCGCAGCTAGATTCCACGGAGGAAGACAGGGTACATGGAGGAGGTGGAACGTTGATCCCTCTAGTGTTCTGCGGGACTTGGATGAGACCTCCCTCACCTACCGAAGAAGCCGCGAGTGTGGGCCAGTCTGGATGGTCAAGTATTCAGGTGTGTGTTGAACTGAGGTTCTGTCACTTGTAAAACGTCTGATAATACTTGATAGCCTGTATCTGTGTGTGTCAGCTCGCAGGTTGCATCTAAATCCGCTCTTCAAGTTGGAATGGGCACGTCTGGGTCTGCAGTATCTGCTGATACTTCTACACGGCCCCTTCCCAATGATTCCAAGTCTTCTTCGCCGATTCAGAATTCCCCAGAAACCGCAATGATCGCCGTGATGATCCAGATGCCTTCTCCCGTTCTCCGGTATTGGAAGGATAGAGAGGGCACTTTATATAATTTCACCAGACCAGATCGTGCCCTGTCAGAGTATCAGATTGGCGTAGCACAGGTTCACTACGTGGACGCTTGATCACGATGCGTGTCCCATCCGGTGAGAATGAAACTGAGGTAACTAAGTCAGTGTGCCCCCGCAGGGCTTGCCTACTGGCTGCCCCGTTGCTGCATCCCACAGCCGCACAGTGCGATCCAGCGATCCAGTCGCAATGCGAGTCCCATCCGGCGAGAATGAGACTCAGTAAACAGCATCAGCATGCCCGCAGATCAAAGTTTGAACGGCCGTCCAGTTGATATCACGTCCAGATGCCAGACGAAGAGAGTTAGGAAACCGTGCAGAAAACGTGCTGGATAGTGCTGAGTTGACGGGTGACAATAGCAATGCTGATACATAGAGATGAGGTGTGCTGTGCAAGATCATGCCGCTGAAGACTTGAATAAATCTCTTCACGTCCATTGCAGTCGATGAGACATCCTGGTATCCAGACTGGCCCTGTGGTTGAGTGTCAGCGCTTCATCTGACACTCATTAACCATGTGCTCACCTTCAGCCACTGGGCAATGAGCGGAAATGCACTTTTCAACTCAATCTCGCGGCCCAGGGTCTTCGGAATTAGGAAGATACGATTATTTAAAATCGCAGATATTGATATTGAAGGAAAGTCCATGTTTCATCACTCGGAGCGATGCAAAAGCAAGGTTGCGTCGGACCCTCGACACGTGGATAAAGAAATCCCCACTGCATTCTGGGTCTGTCAGAAACTCGTGGAAGGATGCATGAAGTGGACGCATTGGGGAATGTTGCGTGGTGGTGCCGCTGAGAAGCGAGCCCATGCTTTTAGCCACAACCTCCACCTCACCACATCCAGCTGTGTCTGGGGGACGACGTCGCATTACATTCAGCGAAGCTAAAGGGAGAGGTTCTGTTGCGCTAAGTATTTGTTCCATCACAAAACGAAATCTAGTGAGTGCCTTCGTACGCAGGGATTGTTGGTTCCTGACATTTGTAGATGCGCCCGCTCCCAGGATTTCTTTCAGCATGAGGCGATACATGTCATACAATAAGTCGTGCCTCTCGCTTGGATCGCGGTTCACGACAGTATTGAACCGTTCGATTGCAGCAGACGTTTGATCGACGTAACCGCAGGCAAGACGCGCCCACTCGACTAGTCCGTCAGCTTTGTTAGCTAAGTGTGCAATTTCATTGTTCCCAATGTACATGTCCGATAACTCTTCTAGTTCCTTCGATATGTACGTGCGAATGTCACGTTCCGCGAATTCTACTGGAAAATCATCGATGGGCATCTGCCTAATATGCTGAGCATCGCCAAGCTCTTTATCGATGTCGTGAAGCGGGCGGGAGGTTACGATAATCCGGAGGTTGGCTGGGAGTTCGGTAATTTTAAGAACGGCCAGTTTCCGAGTAAGAACGCGGAGAAGATGGCGCCCTGTCTCGACTCCACCACTCTCGTCCAGTGCGTCGATCACGACCACGACGTGCCCTACAGTTGACGCCGAAAGCTTTTGCAGTGGTTCCATCAGAAGCCTCTGCCACTGCTGGACAATATCAAGTGTTCTTGAGTGCACTATCATTCTGAACCGCTCCCGCCAATTCTCGTCTCATCTCCGGATCACGGTTAGCCAGGTCGCACACTATGGTAGAAAAAACCTTTTCGTGACGACGGTCCGCTTCTCAATGTCGGTCGAAGTAATAACATGAATCAAGCCCTCCCGCGTCGGGAACCAGCTAGCAATCATGTGGGCGATGGCTGATTTGCTCTTGCCTGCATGACCAGATAGCCACAGCACGCGTGGAACGTCGTCTCTAGTGCTGTTGACCCAATCTGTGATCTGGGAGAGAACATCTGTGCGCGTCCTGGGAAGGCACAGTTTTCCAGTGTCTAATCCCGCGCCAGCTGCATAAGTTATATCACTGAGGTCGAGTTGTTCCCCTGAAGAGGAATGAATAGATGTTAAGTCAGAAGCACATACAACCCTCACCTGTACGGTGGACGTAGATAGCTACGTCGCGAGCAACTTGGTCCCGGATGTTTTGCGTGAGCGCATCCAACACATCACTGTACTGTTGAATTTCATTATTTGTTTCAGTGAGAATGTCTTTCCCGAGTCTCTTCCCTGTCATAATAGTAGGAGGCTGAGTTGAGTTTGTGGAACGTGCAACAGCTTGAAGACTCACAGAAGCTCCTGGTCTCTGCATTATCTCTGATGAAGCTAGCGCATCCAAGGGTCTGCTGAGAGATCTGTCCGAGGATACCGCGCATGGATGAAATCTGGCCAAGTGTCTCGTCCTGTATCATGAAGCCATCAACTTGATCTAACTTGTCGACAAGACGATGTGTTGCCTGGTCGCGAACCGATTGGGCGATGACCATCTACATCGATGGATGCTCAGCGGGAGAGGAACCAAACATACTTTTGATGCACAAGACAGCACGCGCAGTGCAATCTTCGCATATGGATGTATCTGTGGAATGGGATTAGTTCGATTCCAACCGAGAGGAATGGACCCATACATCCGCGGGCTTCTCGATAACACTGTCAAATATCTTGAGAGGTCGAATATATGCGTCCTCGAAATTATACGCATCCTCGAGATCCGCTGGTGCATTTTGTGTGGCGGAAACTCCAGATGTCACAGGTCTCGACAGTACATTCATGCCTTTGGCAGCCTCTTTGACAGTCTGAAGTGCCGACTGGGGATCGGGCCCGATCGGCGCCTTGTTCCGCACCAGAGGGAGCATGCTGAACCTGCGCGACCACGAGAATTTAGGCAGAAAGAGAGCAGAAACTCGAAGGTGACCTACCTTGATATTCGGAATCGATAAAGCACCTTCACAATCAACGTTCAGAAGAACAGGGTCGCGGTCGCGGGGATCCTTCGAGTGATTTTGTACGATCACATGAACCTTGTTCCAGGAAACTCAGGATCTTTGTCGACTCACAGAAATATTTTTAGTCACATTCTTAACCTTCCCTAGAAATCGATGAATTTTGCCACGGCATCCGTGCTTTAATGTTTCGAGTGAAATGAGATGTGGTCCTCATCAGCGACATACCAAACTTTCACTAGCGGTAGCTTCACTGGATGTGTTTCGGGAGGAGGATTTTAATTTTGCCTCGAGTTCCTTGATTGATTGTGTTCACTCATCGTTGATCAGTGAGGCCTCTGAGGATTAGTCTCAGCGAAGTAGGATGCGATAAGTAGTTATAGTCCCCACTTCAGCATTTAGATAATTGGCAACAGTTCATACATACCCTTGGTCGCAAGCCTCGAGTCAATATTTGCTGTTGTATTGACTGGGCGCCAACTGGGCGCCTCGGAACTCCGGGAAATGCAAAGAAGTCGAAGGAACGACTATCAGATATCCTCAATATTCCTATACCCGTCTGCCTCGAGACTATGTGCCGGTGGCCTTTGAGTGAAGTTCGAGAAAACTACAATCACATTTACTGCAACTAACAGTCGGGTCACAGTGGGTCACCTACTGTTGTCGAAGAACTCACCCGCAGCTTGCCGCTTGACTCTGAGCTTGAATTTCGAACTTGGTGCTCACACGCACTGGAGAAAGCTATACTCTATGAAGACTAGTACTAGCGAATAGGCACTTGCTCGCTTCCATCTGTTTCAGATCTAGCACGCTCCGCCGCATCATGCCGGGGACTTGGCGCCGGTAACATACCTTCGAGCATCGACCATGACGCTGACAAGTCTTCCATACGATGCCTTGTACCGTGTCCTGTGCTTTCTTTCTGTCCGCGAAATCATCTGCCTTCGACTGGTGAGAAATCCTTGCTCGTCGCTTGCAGATTATATCCCTTCGTATTGAACATACTTGTAATGATTGATATAGGTGTGCAGAGACCTTCGCGACTTGACATTCCACACGGCTGTATGGCATGATGCGTATAAGCACGCAAAGCTTCCTCGTCCCCTCGGACCACTCGACTCTCAGTCTCGCGAGTTCTTGGAAAACACCCTCGTCAAAAGCACTCAAGTTGGCGTCAAGTGGAACAAGCAAGCTCTAACGATAACATCGAAGGCGGCTTGGTTTGAGCCCGAGTGGTCAGCCTTGCAAGGAGACCATTGGGAGGTGGTGGCTGGCTTATGGCTCGTCATCCCGCACATCAGCGGCCCAGACATCCTGTGCTACGATCTAGAGCGCGGACTGCGCCACGTCGTATATCACGCTAATGGCGCTCAAATACTGTCGTTCAAAAGCGCAACTTCTGAGGCAGCGGATGGAGGATGCATCATGCATGCTATCGTCATAGAAAGCGCTCGCAGCAGCGCGTCGTTCTCACAGTCAGTTGCCCCCAACTATCGCATTCAGACATTGAACGATTTTTCGGTAGTAAACTGCTCTCCGTTCGTTTCTCTTCTGATGGTCCTCTGTTGGAATTTTCCATGGTGATTCCTGGCGATATAATCGGGGGGATGGGAATGTCGCAGCTATCTGCTGGGAAGCGCTTGTTATGCATGAGCGATCATCTGACTGGTACTTTAAATTTGGCAGTGGATACCCGCACCCGTGTCCTGTACCGCTTTCCACCACCAAATTCTATCATCGTAAGTATGAAATACTTCGATATCGTGCGCATCCCTCATCATGAAATATAGGACCCTAATTTCGCCACAACTGGCACACAGGATACATACCTGAAGCGTCTCATTGCTACTGAAACACACATTCTCGCAATGTTTACCCCTATCACTATTGTCAGCCAGCTCGACGAGGGAGGAAACTGTCGTGCGATCATTCAGGCATTCACTCTCCCATCGGCGGAACATACCACCACATCCTCACCTACTCTTCAACTCACCCACGAAGGTCATTGCTATCTCGATATCGAACGCGTTTCGCTTTTATGCGATTCTATGACCGACGCCGTCACAGGGCAAACCCAAATCAAATTCCTCACCCATTGCATGAGACTTAATCTGACGAAGTACTTTGCTCACCGAGTAACTTTATCCCCTCCTCTACCAGGGCAGAAACTAGGGAATATATCTCTCACCACCGAGCAGCTTTTTTCTGTTCCAGGTTATGCTAACACAATGAAGTTTACCACGTCGTTTGACGGGCACGCGCGTGGTATCTGCGTTCTCCATAATGAAAGGGATGGAACGGAATTCTACGGATTTACGATCGACGCTAGCAGTATGGACGAGCCCTGTTCGGGCATCGTTGGACCAGGGGTCGATATCAAAGAGGTTGAAGTGACAGAGTCGTTTCCCTCGTCTTTGAGGATGACGTGGAATGTGAAACTGGCATTCGACGGCTACTTGGGTAGAATCTGTTACAGGAAGCGGGGTCAAGCAGGAAGAAATGTACTTGCTATAGTAGATTTGGCTTAGAGGTTGTTGGACAGCTTGTATATGCGCTGTGGACTGACAGTACTAATATGATACTGAAGGATATATTGTGACGTACCGTATGCGCTTTAGATCTTGATTAGTGGTAAACAGTAAATCCTAGCTTGGTGACAGTGTGTACGGTGCGTATGGATTCGAGGGCTCGCCGCACATATGCCGCATCCCAGGCTCAGGCAGTTCACACCATAGTATGATGATCGTGTCGTGGTTAAATAGAACACTCCCAACCCCAGTTACTCAGCACTGCACCGCATATAAACACAAGTACTATCGACGTCATCATAGTCAAACCTTTCCAGCAGCAGCAGCATTCTTTTTCTGTTCCTTCAGCTTCTCAATGCGCTACAAAAAATCAATAAGCATAAGCCGCCACACCTCCAAACAAAGAAGCAAACCACTCACCAACCGCCTCTCCTCCTTCCTCCTCGCCATCTCAGCCGCCTTCTCCTCCTTAGACATCCCGGCCATACTAGTCGGCGGTGTGTTGTCAGGGAGAGGGCGAGGGGATGATACTGGTGTTGATCGAGCGCTTGAAGCGGGTGAGAAGGCTGGTGCGAGAGTGGAAGGCACGATGGATCGGCGGGGCTGTGGGGAGAGCATGTGTGAGATCTGGGGGGGATGTGATGTCCTCCATGGATCAGGCGAGCGACTTGTAGGCCGAGATGAAGATGCCATCGCGCCCCATTCGTCAGTAACTGTATCAGATAGATTAGTAGGGACATTATGGAGAAGGACATGATACATACTTGGAGAACTGGCCCGCAGCGATATGCCGAATCCTAGACTATCGGTTGTACTTGCGAGCTTTGATTCCACAGCGGGTGGAGCGCTCTCGAATGCGCCTATAAAAAAACAGGTCAGTTTAGATCCGGTGATATCTTCAAAGGTCAAAGAACGTACTCCAATCTCCTTCGTCAGCATTAATATCGATCAAATCGTCATTCCACAAACGACTGCTCTGCAGTGCCTCGTTAGCGACCTCTTCAGCCAGCGTAGAAGCCGGGGCTTTATTTCCACCCAGTTGTAGGCCTTTGCTTCTTGACGGATTCACGGAGGGAGAAACAGACACAGGCAGAGGACTGGCACGCCCATTGATGTTTGGTGCCAATATTGATGCGTCTATAGTACTTGAGATCGTTGTTTGCATATCCGCAGGGGCAAGCTAAGCGACAGATCTCTGTAAGCTATCAATTTCAGGGAAAACAAATTAAACGTGCCTTTTTGCCAAGGGACGATACAGCCCATCCTGTGAGAGCGGCTGCTGCGCCTGTCGCTGAGTTTACAAGGCCAGCCTGGGTGTATGCACCTGGAAGCCTTGCGGGTAGATCTTCCCCGCCGTCTTCTGTGGCCGCTGTCTCCGGCTGTGAAACAAAGGGTGTATAAGGAATACAAACTAGGTAATGGACTGCAGACCTACCATGGTCGCAGCGTGAGCCTCTAAACGCTTGACAAAAAGCTCGACAGCTTTGAATGCCTGATCACGAACCAACCTGTAGCCATCAGCATACATCAAAGTAGTTGAACAAGAGCTGGAAACTCACTTTTCTTTATCCAGCGTAGCACCTGCAACAGCTGAAACGACTTTACTGGCCACATCGTCCATCTCGAAGCACTCCGCGGTTGCCATGAACGCCATGACTCCCGCCACACGAGCGTGGACGAAGGAATCCTTGAGCGCCATGCTGAATGCGGGAACGAGAACTTTTCGCTTGGTGTTATACCCTAGCGAAGGACCCAACCGGCCGATAAGAATACACGTGTTGGTGCGGATGGAGGCTTCTGGGTCTGATTGGAGGCGGGCGAGGTGGCGGAGAAGTTCGTTGTTGAGTATACGGTCGGATAGCTGTAAAAATCATCATTAGCGACATTGTTTACACCCTAAAGTCAACATGCCTTGGGAGAGAGTAAGACGATAGCGCGGACAGTAGCTTCTCGAATAACAGCAACAGTATCAGTGAAACCAGTTTGCTGCGCGGATGACGATGAAATGAGCTGCTGTACAAGAATGGATGAAAGATGGATCATACTAAGTTTGGCCAAATCTTATCAACGACCGTTTTCTTATCCAGTTTCTCCGCGAAGTCGGGGAGACTGTCGAGAAGCGCGATACGTGTGCCACGGTCGGCACTCGCAAAGAGTTTGACGAGGGGTGCCATGATGACTGAGCCATAGTTGTCAGGTGCGACGTTCTTTCCGAATTGGAGGATGAGAGGGACGATAATTGCTGCTGAGGCACCGCCGAACTCGAGCGCGGAGGTGAGGCATGGGAGAATGCGGTAAGAGACGAATTCGGGGGGAAATGAAGATGCAGATTCCTTTAGCGTGCTACCCACTCAAGTTACTGAGTAGTTGATGGGGGCGTTTGAAAACCAACACGTACCGTAGTAATGATGCCTTGTCAGATTCACTACTCAAGGTGAATCCATCCAGCCCAGCGCAGACCTTGACAAGTCGGTTATGTACAAAAAATCCGTGTCCTTCTCCATCTGACTCTGCCATACCTATGTCTAGTAGGCTCTTGGGTGACAGTCGTGATTTTGCATTCGGGTTAAGGAGCTTTTTGAAGGACGGAAAGACAGACGAGGGTATGGCACCTCTGGAAGAGACTTGAGGTGGTGGATGGGGCGGCTCGGCAGTCGGCAGTGGAGGGTGAGTGGGATTGAAGACGGCATGTAGAAGTAGACCGAGAGCGTATCCGTCCGCAGCTGATACTGGTACGCTGTACATACATTAGAAAGGCTGCTGCATGATGTTGTGAGTGTCGAAAACTGAAAACTCACTCTTTCAAGGCAGACCAGCCCTCTTTCTTGACTTCCGGGGGTGCGTATGCCATTGCGTCTGGCATGAGGCCGCCCATGGTCTGGAAGGGAATGATTACTGGGGGAATACACGAGACACTGGAGACAAGGACGCACATATATAACAGAAAGATCATCTCTTGGATTGCTCAACACCTCGAAGCCTCCCAGCTTCCACTCTCCTGAAGGGGTGATAAAGACGGCACTTGGACGAACATTGCCATGGGTGGAGGAAGCGGAATCGTTGAGAAAAGCCAGAGCAACCTGGCTCAGAATGTCAGTAGAGCCTTAACGCAGACGGAAAGGGCAATTCTGACTGAAATTCGGTGTAGTCCCCAAATCAGCCAGTCCTCCCGCTCACGTGGAACATTGGAGGATGATTGGGATAGGGCGAGGGGAAGAGGGCGAACCCTTTCGGTCATGATGCAAATGGCTGAGTCGGATTCTACGACATCGATAAATCTGAGTACATCGGGATGTCGAATGGTGCGCAGCTTGCGGAGGGAGTTGCGGGCGAGGGGTATGGTGGACTTGTTGAGAGGGTGGGTTAGATCATACTCGAAGACCGAGACCAGACTACCATCCTCCTGCCTTGTACATTAGTATGGACACGACTCGGACCGTCCAAACCTACCCGTTTGGTAGCGTCGTACAAGGTCCAGAATGTTTCGCAGGAGTAAACCTTGGCACCCAGCGAGAACGGTAGGTTCAGCCCCGATTTCTGGACTAGAGTCGATACTGCAGCAGAGCCGAAGCTACGAAGGTAGTCCATGAAACCCCCAATTGGTTATACCAAGTGGGCTGAGTGTAACGGAAAGAACGAGTCTGCCGCAGCACGGTACTGCTACTGACGCAAACACTCATTTTGACACGTATGATACACGATCACTCCGTAGAGCTGCGTACTTTGAATCGGCAGTGATGCTACGAGTACTAGTACAGAAAACAATGTATATGATCTAATCACTCATTTTATAACATCCGCTCCAGAAGTTGAAGATGCCCTACTGCGCTCGAAACTGTCATGTTGTACCCACCCTTGCTGACACGTACACAGTGACACAGTAGCTTAAAGGTTTCATGTGAAGTGCGGGATCCATTGGCAGAAGTTATCAACTGCATTGAGGTCGGCTCAGATGTAGATGAGCGAGGCCCGAAAAGGGCAGGCATAGAAGGGGCAGAGATGCGACATGGCATCAAGATACGTATGTCGAAGTAGACGCAGTTAGGGTTGCTTCGGCGCATCAGCTTGGAGCTCGTCGAGGGGAACGCGAACAAGCCGTTCTCCAGTAAGTGGTACGGTGTCGTCACCCAAATGCTGTTCTCGGCTGTTCACTGCAGGATCATCAGATCTCAAGCCAATACAGTTGGTACTTTGCTCACAGAACAAACTCAAACTTTGGAACATCAGAGGCCACTGCTCGAGTACCTGACCGTGTACTGTTCGAGAAAATTAATGATAGACGAGGATCAGGACGAAGGTAAGAAACCTTGGCCAGCATCAGCCATAACCTCGCAATCATCTGCAAGACCTTCGATGCGTTTGAGAAAGAGAGTACTAGCACGCTCAAGGGCGGCAACGGCCTCAAACTCTTTCTTCTTCTCCTGCAAACGTGACGTTGCTGCCGCATTATTGGCCTGCGATGCTAGGGATGCGGCATGTGAAATGCGACTCGGAGCAACGGACTGACGCATGGTTTCTATTTGCAAAAGAAGTGATTGCTAAGGACGTTGAGCTTACGGCGTTCGTCGTCGTGGGTAACGATGTCAAGACATTTTACAAGTCCGACGCAGCTTGCCGACAATATTAAACGTCGACTGTAATCAAGACACTTTAAAATTGATATTGTACATGTACTGATCATCACCATGTAAACAAGACGCTTCGTGTATGCACATCGGCGGATGGCATCGTGACGTACATGAACAAAGTGTCTTGTTTAGGTTCATCTGTTGATTCAATTCAAACTTCAGATTGCGCTTGATCGTCTTCTGCATTATCCACCACTTCCCGAATCACGTTCAGCACTGGGTTGATAGTAACGTGCTCGAGCTGATCTCTAACTCGGTTCATCGTTTCGCCGTGATGAAGGCTGCGGCAGATGGCGAACTGGAGTCCCTTTATCTGTGTCGTCGTGCAAAACTTAATCTGCTTGCTCGCGTCGGGTTTGTCATCGTCCTGGCGACTTCTTGTCCACTCCCTTGTAATGATCAAGGCGTCTTGTGGTTCGGGAGGTTTACTTCGTCGACGAGATTAAGCCACCCGAGCTACTCTTCCAGGATACTGCATCATCATACGATAACGAAAGGTCTGCTTCGAAACCAGCTTGCGAGGACTAAGACCGAATTGGGTGTGCTTCGTGACATGTTTTTGCAAAATGAAGTCGGCGTTTCGGGATAAGGTAGTGAGAGATTCACTCGGCACACAACGCCGTGAAGCGATCGCATAGATACGGGCTCGAAGGCCAACGGCAATAGTTTGGTGATGGTATTGAAGAAGATGACTTTTCACCAGATGATGTCACTACCTATTCGGCGAATAGTAAACGCCTTTTCTCCTCGTACGCGTCTCTGACATCGTGCAATATTCAGAATGGGTAACGATGAATATGCTTGCGTACGTGGGGATCAAAATCAACAAAACACTTTCTTGAAGTCCATTCGGCCACCGAATGCTTAACGCCTGGTCGCCGCCTGAAATGACACGTCGGCACTGCCTTTGCGCTGGGTGTGGGCTGTTGTTCGCGATGCAGAACTCACTTTTTCCAACTACTTCTCGTACCCTGCTTCGCTCAGACTTATCCACGAGTGACAACGTCGACCATTTTTAATGAGGGAAGACAATAAATCGAGGGATTCGAGGCCAGTTTGCCTTACAGAAGCCTGCAAATCTAGCGAAGCAGCTGCTGGCGGAAGCTCGGTGCGTTGCTCATGAGGATCACTTGAAACGCTGATTCTGACGCGTGCTTCGTCTAGGGCCGACCCCGTGGCAAGATTCGTCAGTTTCTGGGGAAGGTTGAGAATGTTGTGACTGAGAATACTTCTGCGAGTCGACAAAGATGCGTAATTATTGTCCTGGAATAAGGCTGAGATCGTCCAAAAGCACTCGAAAGCACGACGCTTCTCCCGAACGCCGACCATGAAAGTAACTCGACTCCGAAAGGTGGGTCTGGTGTGGAAAATGGTTGATCCCCATAGGCACGTTTGGATACTAGAGAAGCTACAGAGCGCCTGAGACATCTGCCGTGTCCACAGCCCGAGATGCACCAGCGAATCTCGAACCTGCATATAATTCTCAGGACACATATCTTCAACCCGTCAGGATATTCGACTCTGTTATTGCGGGGATCCCAGATGAATGAGCCATCCTTCTCGACAGAGGGCGCGTTGAGCTTGATCTGAGCCGTATGGTACATGGACGACACTGGAGGAATTGCCGATGAGAGAGCTCCTAGCCTTCTGTATCACTCGCATTTACGACACATGTAGACCTTGTCAACGATGATCTTGTTCCATCAATCGATTTGTAGAGATGTCAGAGATATCCCTAGGTACTGTCATGCTTCAGTTCATGTATGGAGGTTTCTAAATGACACAACTCGCGTAGTACGTACATTTGCATTTCCCAACAACCAGCTGTGCAGATGGCCAGACGACTGACAATCTTGGCGTCACTACAACCATGTTTCTGCCTGTCGATAATGTCCTTGTATCATGATGAGTCCATGGGAGATTGCTAGTTGTATCATTTTGTCAACCTCAAACTTTCAGTATGATGCATTAATATTGATGCATGACGGCAGCCACAGAAGGTTGAATTTGATACTCCGACTCAAGCTGAGGCTTGTGGATCTCTCCTTACATAAAGTCTAAACTTGAACTACACACACGTTCAACTACCCGTTTGAAACGAACACTCATGCAATCATGCGGGGGCCCTCACTTTCTTCCCATCACCGTTTCGTTTATTGACCAACTTCTCCACTTTGGTAGTCATTGGATGCATGACAAACAGGCGTCTCGTTGAAGTAAAATTCGGAACTTCGATGCCATACTCAGTTATTTATCTTGTGACGACGTGGCTGTAATACGCATTTGTACTAGACAGAATCTAGTGAACAAGGTTCGAACGTTCCACTTCGGCCGCCTCTCCGGTAAGTTATATTTTTGTCCAGTAGCTCGTGATTAGTATGCTCCCGTCACTGATCTGCTGATCGAGGCGGCGTGCGCCAATCACAGGGCGGGTTTGTTCCTGTCATTTTAGGGAGGTTCACGGCAAGCCTTGGAGATCGATGTAAACCACTTTGGAATAGAGCGCTTTGTTCAAAACATTCAACGTCGCACAAGCGCTCTCCAGAACATCGGTGGCGTGGAGTACAATGCGGCGGAGGCGAACTGCAGGAACGTGCTAGTTCGCCATTGGTTCGGAACAGCTGCTAGGGAACCTCACGAGCTCCAGATTGTCTTTAATTTGGAACTGCTAGTCTCACACGTAATATGTAGCAGCAGCCGGGAGGCTCACCGAAACGTGTATTGCGCGTTCATAAGGGCGTCGCATACAAGACGTATCGATCTGGCTTAGACGGCGAAAACTCGTCGCGTTGCTGAGCATGGTGCAGAATCGCTTTTTTATCTTACTTGCCCTTTTGTCATGGCTAAGCATATTCGCCATGGCGCAGACAGTGGCATCTCAGGCGTACACACCTATTGCTGCACGATGTCCTGCAGGCTTCAACCTGGTGCGAATGGCTGGTACTCCCGGGAATCAGATCCTCAGCTCATCTGAGGCCTCCTACGTCCAAAATCGCAAGACCAATGTCCTTCCGCAAGCCTGGAAAACATACCTGTCCAATGTCTTATCCACCAATCCTTCTCTCCCTGGTTACGTCTCAAGCATTCTTTCAGGAGCTAGCTCCGAGATTCCAACTTTAGGCATCGCAGCGAGTGGAGGAGGATATAGGGCTGCAATCTTTGGTGCAGGAGTGTTGAACGCACTAGATGCGCGGAATTCGTCTTCCGACGCCGCTGGGACAGGTGGATTGCTCCAGGCAGCAACCTATCTGTCGGGATTGTCAGGCGGATCGTGGTTCATCACATCCCTTGCTCAAGCCAATTTCCCTACCATACAAGAACTCATCTTTGGACCCGCTAGTCCCACAGTGTCTAACAATTCATGGGGAGGATGGAACGCTAATTATGATATTGCAACGCCAAGCACGAACCCCATCACAGATACGACATATTATACGGACCTTGTAGATGAGTTGCGCGGAAAGTATGATGCTGGTTATGTAGTAACATTTGCGGACTACTGGGGGCGTACGCTAGCCAGACATTTTACCAATGGCACTTTCTCGTCTAATTTCTATGATGAGTCGTACACCCATGGAGCGGGCATATTATGGTCTGCTGTTGCAAACACGTGAGTTCACGTTCATTTTGGTGAGTTCGTTGGCTGATCTTGGTTAAAGGACCTCTTTTGCATCCTATTCAATACCATTCCCAATTGTGGTCACAAACCTTCAAGCTGCGGGTCAGAACTCATCGGAGACCATTGCTGGAGACTACATCCCCATAACCAATCCCATATTTGAGTTCAATGTTTGTGAGTAAAGAGACACGGTCTTTTGTTCCCGGGCCCTGAACGGATCTCGACAGTTGAAACGGGTTCTTTTGACCCGCAGCTTTCTGCATTCGCGCCAACCAAATACTTGGGAACGACAAATAATAGTATCTGTGTCACCAACTATGATCAATCTGCGCTTGTTACTGGATCATCCTCTGAATTATTTAATGAGGCTAATTTCACTGTGGGATCCGTTCCGTTCTCTTATCGTCTATGCATGTCTGAACTAGCTGGCAGAATACCTTCAATTCGAGTTTTGGGCCCATTTTAGCTCTTATGGCGAGTCTTATGCCTGAACCCAAGGTTGAATATGACGTTGCTTCTTGGCCAAATCCGTTCTATGGTGTAGCCCCTAACACATTTATTGATTCGGCGCAAACGAATCTGAATATGGTTGACGGTGGTGAGGACGGTGAAATCATCCCCCTGCAGCCTCTCCTGGTGAAGGCACGTGGCATCGATGTCATTTTCGCTATTGATGCAGTAAGCAGTTTTCCTAAGAATGTGGCGATCTTCAGTTGATCTTCAACTCAGACCAATGATATCAACGGCTTCGCGGATGGCAGCTCTTTGATTGTGAGCATACACAGTTATCGAATAACTTTCGCATCTAAATCCTTGCCAGGCCACGCAAAATCGTACTTCGCTTTATCCTTCTGCTTACTCGTTCCCTCTCGTTCCCACTTCTATGGGAGAATACACTGCACAAAACCTGACTACGCGCCCGACGTTCTTTGGATGCAACACGACTAGTTCGAACGCAAGCACCCCGCTTCTCATATACCTTGCTAATGGTGGTCCACCCTACGATGGCGAAGCTCCCGTTACCAACACTGCAACGACTAAAACTTCCTATTCGTCCTCAGAGATCCAGACAATGCTTAACCAGACCTTTGTTATCACGACCCAGGGGTATCCAACAAACGGAGCAACGAAGGATCCAAATTGGCCATCGTGTCTCGCATGCGCCGTCGTTGACCGTGCAAGGGAGCGGGCAGGAGTGGCAAGAAGTGGTATATGCTCTACCTGCATGAACAGGTATTGCTGGGATGGAAGCACGCTCACAACTGCTGCGTCTAGCGGTGCTCGCCGTATTGGTCATGCATTCGGACAGTTGGGCGCCTTCGGGGTGGCGTCGGCTATTGTGGCCATGTTGATGATGTGAAGTAAACTTGTGCAGGCGGACACAGTCTGAGTTTTCAGTGTCAGAGCTGATTTATTGTTAATACTTTTGGATGGTTGACGAATTGGACGCGATTACTGGCATGACGTTTGCTTTTGCTGGTTTTGGGGATGCGGCGGTGTCGGGTCCTGCTAATCGATTCTGATTCAGCGATGGCGGATCCACGTCACAAGCATCAGATACGATGATCACTGGCAAGAATTTCAAACGTGCGGCAGTTGCGGCTACTAAGTAGACCTGCGGTGTTGATACCACGAAGCCGAGCTGTCATTGTCAGGTGGAACTTTACATTCATGCAGACGAATTTGTGATCCTCTAATCCACTGAAAGTCCTCCTGTCCTCGGTTGTCATTATAAGTTGAACAACTTGCACTTAGTTGAGCGAACGTGATCCGGGCTGCGGCCTCGCCCAACTTTTGTTGAGACGGAAAAGGCAACCACGTGTTGTTTAGAAACTCCGCGAACGTATGCTAGTGTCGATAGATGGCAAAGCTGAGTACTGAGCGTTGCGTATCGGCCTCACCCTGCTCGTCCTCGTGCTGTTTTCTCTTCCAGCCTCTCGTTATATGGTGCAAGCGATGCTTCCTGTACTAAGGACGATGCAAATTTCTCCGGATGGATAGATTGGCTTAGATAAATCCCAGAATTAAAAACTTATCCTCGGAATCAGTCCTCATGGCAAACAAATCGCTGACGTTTAACGGCCTACATTCAATGGTCTGGTTTACTGCTCCGATCGGTGTCGTTCTGCATCCTACTGTTGCCATTTGATACGTGATGCCATTCTGCTGATGACGGATATTTTCTATTCTGCCAACGCGTGATCATCTGATCTGTTCATCGTTGCAGTGGCGCCTGCTATCATATAGCCCGAAACATGATGCATGAGCGATGATTGCGGCCTACTCCCCAAGGCGATTCTATCACTTGCTAGAGAAGTTGCCATTTCCTGTGATCGTCAGGTTCCTCCACAGTCCTCGTTTCTTGTCGAGTTATGGAGTCTTCCGAATCGTTGGTCTTGGCTGCATGTACTGGCACGTATTATCGTCTTCAATCTGTTCCCAGCGCGACTGTTACTAATGAAAATTCCGTCTCATAGGCAAAGCGAGTGTCACGGAGGCGAGGGGGCCGGAAGAGGAATATGGTATCCTGGAAGTAGATTACTTACGAGTCCATTTTGGGATGGAGGAATTGACGTCCAACCGCCATCGGCGACATTCTATTGACCAAGTGTGACCGCGATTTGGATATGTTTTTGTCACGCTTTGTGGGTGGTATATATACCAGCTACGTTCTGAATTCTTCATAGGCGCCCTCTCTTTTCTTTCCCCCTCTATCACTTGTGCCCGCCGACGACGCAGGCCTCTTTTCTGTTGTCTTTGTTGGATTTCCCATTTGCTACACCCACCATGGACTTCATCACTACCGCTGCGTTCCCCATCTCGGTTTCTTGGATAACCCACAACATCGCTCTCGCCGCTCTTTCTCTTTCTCTGGTCTACGTTGTCTCTCGCGCTATACACAACCTCTTCCTTTCCCCGCTCAGCTCGATACCTGGTCCTTGGTTTGCCGCCGTCTCTAACTTTTGGATTATAACACACGTCTTGCGCCTCCAACAATGCAAGACCAATCACCGCCTTTTCGAGAAGTATGGCCCTGTCGTTCGAATCGGTCCAAACAAGGTTATCTTTAAAGATCTGACATCCATGAGAAGTGTCTACTCAGTCCACAAATTTGACAAGAGCACCTTCTACAAGAGTCTTTTAACGTGCGTTTATCTCGTATTTGACACGATTTTAGCTCATGAGCCCATTTAGCAATGAGAATGATCATGCGTGAGAGCACAGTGCAATCGATTAAACGCGCATATATGCTGATTTTCTGACCAGTATGACAACATTGGACCATGCGGGGCATATCGCCCGACGAAAGGGCTATGCTCCTCACTATGTCCCTGTAAATCTCGCTCTTTTCCAACCCGAGGCGCATGATTATACCCTCGAGCTTGTTTCGGTATGCCCCTGGATATTAGCATGACATTTCCCTTTTAATGCACCTAATCCAGGTTCTAGAACATATCGGGGGCAAACATTCTTTGGATTGTCTTGCATTGTTCCGCCATTATATGGTTGACGTTATTATTGCGTCTTCTCATGGCTACCGACAGGGTGCTCTCAGTAAATGGATTGCGGGTGTGGAGGATTCTATGGCCACTGCGATTGCGGATTTCCCAAAGCGAGGCATTATCGTAAGGCGATCGACCTTGCATCAAAATTAGACTGACAGGGGTTGCAGAGAAGCACGGTACCCCCTTGGGTGTGGGATTTGATCTGCCGTATTCCCAACAATCGGTGGCGCCAGATGTGTGATTCTGATAAGATTATGGGCGAGGTTGTTCCCTCTCTATGCCTTCAATGCGGACAATGAAGCTGATTCTCGTTTCTTCTCAAGTTCGTTGGTGCACGCGTGTACGAGATGCGAGCAGAGTTAAATGCAGGAAAACTTGGTGAATCTGAGAAGATTCCGATGTTGCGACGCCTTCTCCAGCACAAGTATTCCTCTGAACAGGCCATGCCCGACCACGATATCATTTCAGAAATGATGGGACATATGTATGCGTTTATTTCTCGTTCGACTGCCTATAGCGCAAGCTAAATTGATACCCCTAGGATCGCAGGGTCTGATACTACATCAAACTCGTTGTCCTACTTCTTTTGGGAGCTTAGCCGTAGGCAAGATATCACGATGAAGCTTCAGGCCGAACTGGACCAAGCGATACCTGATCCGCACGCTATTCCTGATATCGCTCTCTTGCAGAAGCTTCCTTACCTGAACGCTTTCGTGAAAGAAGGTCAGCCCGCGCTTCGCTTTAACTTACATCTTCCTCATTACACATGTCATAGGTCTTCGGCTGTACAGCGCCGTACCAAGTCCTCTCGAACGCGTTGTACCATCTTCCACATCCAAAAATGGCGCCATTAATGAAGCTTTTGATCTTATGGGTTACGCACTTCCTCCTGGTACAATCGTTGCCACCCAAGGCTGGTCTATGCACCGCGATGCATCCATCTTCCCTTCTCCGAAGACCTTCCTTCCTGAGCGCTGGCTCGAAAGACCTGGGAACGCTGAACATCTTTTCAAGATGGCACAATCCCTCATGCCATTCGGAACAGGCTCGCGCATCTGCGGAGGCCAGAATTTGGCGCAGATGATGTTGAGGATCGCGGTGGCCACTGTGGCGAGGAACTTTGATGTTGTGGCTCCTCCTGAGACCAACGAGCGAAGCATGGAAATCAAGGACTCCTTCGTAATTGACTCTCTTTGTGATCACTGTCCGAGGACTTGACTTATGCACCTTTTTTTGCAGGTTATCTTTCCTGCTTCGATGGAATGTAAACTGACATTCGTCCCACGAGCTCAGTGAGCTCTCTGGCGACTCATCTACCATCACTACGACCCACCACGAGCGTACACGCCTCATAATTTCTCCCCATTCTCATCTCCTATTCCTACTTTAGTGATTAAAGCTCTTATAATTGGCTAATATTCCTCAGCGTGGGCTGGCTACCCTGCGAAACCCTCGTCGAACCTGCTTTCGTTGTAGTAGCGTGGACATACTCTTGGTTTTCGCGATGCTATGCAATCGTATTACTATGGTATTCTATTCGGCTGGTCCCATGTATGTAGGTCAATACCCACTTTGTGTCTCTAGTTTTGGCATCTGATATGGAGTGACGTTCGGATATCTTCTTTCGTGGAATGGTATATAAGACGACTGGACCACCCAAACTCGGTTGCACCCACTTCGTGGACTCATGGATCATCATGGGCTTTACATCAGGAGTAGGTGATGGTCAATATGCGGCGATGAGATATCATACGTTGGCGACTTGAAAGACTAGAGTTGACTTCCTTGTCTAGGTTTTAGTAGTCCCCGGCGTCCTAAATATTGGAAAAGTGGTCTCTAAACTACCATTCCAGCGCATTCTGTCACTGTATCGTCCACCTAGAACCGACTAACTCGGAGAGAAGCGCGTTAATGGCCATTCCACTCCCGTATCCAACATCGAGCGACATCATAATTAATCCTCGAGGATTCCTTATGCTGTATCATGAAGGTGGTATGCAAAAGCTTACGTTCCAAGTGCCAAGCCCGTTTTTCAGAACGTCAAGGACAAGGCCAACTTCTCCGTGTACAAACTTATGAATTGATATGATTAAGAGGTGATTTTACTACGCACAAATTGGAATATCTTTCTTTCGTGTCTGAAGCTGTGTTAAGTCTGTGCTCTTGGAAATGCCGGAGTCATCTCTGCAGCCTAATCGGGTAGTTGAAATGCCTTTCTTCTTGAGCGCTCTACTGAAGTGCTACCTGAGATCCTGGAATTTCGGTTCAATTTCACCACTAGTCGACACGCAAGACAAGGCGGCACGAGACTCTGTACCGTAATATCGATCTAGGTAGTGTAGTTCCACTCCATTGGCCTGAAATTCATCGGCCAGTACTTACAAGACGCAAGCGAACAGCTCTGAGACGCCTCGAGTTGGTAATCTTTCTCGATGAGCCATATGGAAAAAGATGCAGTACTTCCAGATGAAACTCCAGTAGACGATGAGGTTGTATCTAAGACCTTGACTAGTGCTTGGAAGAGGTTTGTTGATGGGTCCAGCGACGCGTCTGCTGAGAATAAAACGGAGAGAGCAATGCAGAGCAGACACCTGATGATGATCGGTGAGTGTTCGTTCAAAGCTCTGCAGACGCCCTTTGTATCAATGGGGGCCATGGTGCCATGTACTGAAAACCTTTTTCTGGAATCTGCGCAGCAATCGGAGGGACCATTGGGACAGGAATTTTTTTGAGCGCTGGATCTGTAGGTGTCGTTTTGTTCTCGTGTGAGCGCGCCCTTTGTTACCACTTTGATTCCTTCGTCAAGGCTATCGCTTTGGCTGGGCCAGGAAGTGCTCTGCTTTCGTATTTTGTTGTTGGGATGTTTGTATACAGCGTCGTGATCAGTTTGTATGTTTCTGACATCGCATCATTATGTTTAAACTGAATGAAACAAATTGAAGGGGTGAAATGTCCGCCATGTTCCCCGTGTCAGGTGCTTTCTCCGTCTTTGGTAGTAGATTTGTCTCTCCCGCGCTAGGATTTACGTTAGGTACCGTACTTCTACCTTGACGTCTCCTCGTGCTGACTAGAGGATTTCTGAGAACAGGTTGGAATTACTGGTTTCAGTGGTACTTCTGCCTCCAAGATAAATTTCAGGTTCATTGACTAGTCTGACGTTATTCATCCATTTTTGTTCAGGAGTCTTTCAATACGTGAGCACCACTTCTATCCAGTTTTATTCTTTTGAGGTGAATGACTTACTCGTTTGTCATGGTGGTTAGCGAGCGAGCTGACTGCTGCTGCGATCATCCTACAGGTAAGTTGGTTTATTATAATACTGTTGTGTCCCCGATGCACCGAAAAAATTGCTGATAGGACATTTAATCAGTATTGGGCGCCGCAAGTCCAGGCCTGGGAATGGGCGCTCGTCATTATTGTCCCTGTTTTCTTACTTCAACTTATTCACGTTCGAGTCTACGGTGCGTAATCGTTGAGTATGTGTGCCAGGTATCCTGACGTTGAACTGCAACAGGAGAGTCTGAGTACTGGTTTGCTCTCGTCAAGGTCCTTATGATTATAGTTTTCATATTTGCCGGGCTCATCTACGACTGGGGCGGAGTAAAAGGTCATCCTGGACCCGTAAGCATGGTGTTCGTCAGCAGTACGGCTGCTCATATCCTCTTCCTATCTACACTTGAAGGGTTTATCGAATTTTCGCAACGGCCAAGCTTTCATCGGTGGTTTTCCAAATTTTGCTCAGACTTTCGTCTACGCCTTTTACTCTTTCGGTGGTGTTGAACTGGTGGCAGTTGCCGCGGGAGAGTCTGTTCAACCGCATAAAACTGTCCCTCGGGCTGTCAAGGCTACTTTCCTCCGGATAGTCCTTTTCTACATTTTGACCATTCTAACGATTGGACTTTGCATTAACTGGCAAGACCCTACCTTACTCAGCGCAGCAAACAGTGAGTGCTGAATCTGAAGCGGAGTTCACCGCTCATCTCGTCGATCTGCCATCAGACTCGGATGTGACAGCCTCTCCACTGACTGTGGTGTTCCAGCGTGCTGGGTTTGGCGCCGCTGCACACGTCGTCAATGCCGTCCTCTTGACCGCGGTTTTATCCGCCACAAATTCGTGTTTCTACGCGAGTTCACGCATGCTTCTCTCATTAGCCAGATCTGGTCAGGCTCCTCGCGTCTTTGGCTGGGTAACCAGTCGAGGCGTTCCTGTGCCTGCACTTGTGTGAGTCCGCGTTATCACTTGTAGAATGCAATACTGACAATATGCGGTTTCTGATGTAGCATGGCGCTCGCAGTATCGTCCGTGACGTTCCTTACAACAATCTGGGGGGAGGGGATCGTGTTCACTTGGCTGCTCAATATCACAGGAATATCGGCCTTGCTTGTGTGGGGCTCGATAGGTCTCATCTCTCTGCGTTTTCGTGCGGCGTATCGAGCTCAGGGGCTCTCGTTGTTGGATTTGCCTTATACTCAGCCTTTCTTCCCTTTGTTGCCTGCTGGAGTTGTCGTGCTTGCCTTACTGATGTTCATTGCGGAAGGATATTCCGCGGTCAAAAAACAGCCATTTGAAGCCAAGGTATGCGCCACCCTTGGCTGATAAGTCCTTCATCTCACCGCATTCACGCCAGAACGTCATCGCCACATACATTGGTGTTGCCCTTTACATTGTACTATACTTCGGCTACACTATCTATGAGCGATTTGGACGTGGAGTCCGACAGCATTTCGTGCCGTTACTCGAGGTAGACTTACAAACCGATGCTGTTTGGAAACCTGGAGAAGGTGCAATGATCCGAGATCATGAAGGCAAAGATGAGGAGAGCACTGCTGTCGTGGTAACCCCTGGGTGGCGAAGTTGGCTATCTTACGCAGCTAAACATGTTTATTGACTACTCAATGGAGGCTAGGCCTACTTCATGCTATTCCCTCCGGAACATCAGTCGTTGGCGCGATCGATCGTCTTCAGTTTGTTACAGGCGCTGAAGCTTCACTTTACAGATCGAAGTTATTCCCAGGCCATGGCCGCTGGAGTCTGGCGTAAAGGCCAGCCTCAGCACAGCCCAAACCATGGCCACAACACCCGCCGTGGACGACATCCTCCATGTGTGGCGATGCGGTCTGAAAGTGCCACTATTGGTGTGGTCCATACCAGACTGCCACAGAATAGAGGTATAAGAGACAAACACTTTTAATGGATTTGTCCATCTCACTTTACACATTCCACTCCGTCTTCGCAAGTCCAATGTGTAAAAGCTCATTGTCCGTCACCTTTTGTGCCAAGTGCAAGACCATTGTCTCAAGGGATAAATATATTGACATCATATGCGTATGGCAGAAGAGAGTCGAGAGAGCTCAACAAATGGACTCAGTTGAGAATGTTGAGGAGTGGAAGGCTATGTGCAAGGCAAAAAGTATCGAAGTGAGCGGTCCTTCGATCCGTTTGTGTGGCTGTGTATACTGTTGATGTAAGGAGATTTAGTTTAACTGATTGACCTCGCACTCATAACTGCTTCACAGATACAGCGTAGCGCAGCAGCACTCATGAAGGAGACAGGTGTATGTGGGTGGCGGTGGCACAATTGGTGTTTGAAACCCTACGAATTGTAAACTCAATTAGAAATACATACAAATCATGGGCTGGCTGACCTCAGCCCAGTGGGCGATGGCCATTGTGCTTCAGTCTAGTCGAGATGGGCATGGCCGACATTGATGTATGGTGCAATCCGGCAGTGAGCCACAGATGAATAAGCACAATGCATCGTGCCAGTGTGGACGGTTCATTGGTCAATGCACATTCTCTGTCCAATGACTCACTGCGCACACCTCCATCGCAGGCCACTGGATTTATTGGCGTGCTTGCCAGCTCTAGGTATAAGTACAACGCGGCCGTCACGTCACCAGAACCATAACTTAAGAACTCGCTCACCCCTCGGTGCTCACCCAAATACGCACCATCCTTGTCATGTGCGAAATCATAGAGGTCCAATACGTCTATGTCTGCCCGTGCAAGCGCATGGCTGGGCCTATTAGACCTCAGACCCACAAATGTGAGGAGAGGATACAAGGAGAGCGAGTTTGGAGGCATTGGCATGCTGCTGGGCGGCGTGGCAAGGAACCAGCAATAACATGCACGAGCATGACCGTGCAAAAAAGGCTGCCTTATGATAGGCCTTGTCGGGATTGCTTTGAACGCTTTTTCCGAAGGTAGATGTCATCGAATTCGTCAAATCTTACCGCCGATGCTAATCTTTCCTCCCAGATGAGCATGATGTTTAGAATGTGGCCCAAGCCCATTCAATTATCATTTTACATATTCATCACTCATCCTACCTCAGAAATAAATCTGTGAGCTGTAACACTAGAGCAGGACTCAAAGCGGAACCTACAGATACTTGAATATATACGATCATTTCATGGAGCCTCATGGAGCACCATTGCGAGCGTGCCCATCATCCTAAGATATGCAGACGCCGACGCTGAGGCACCTTTCCCAGGAGCGCCGACAAAGTTCGCCAACTTCCCTTTCTCGAATCCGAGCTGATAGTCCGACAAATACTTGGCAAGAGTCGTGCCCTTGATTCCCGTCAGCTTACTCAGTTCGTTGCGGAACTTGAGCGAGCTAGGCTCGTACTTCTTTCCTTCGACAAGGGCCAAGTATAGTCCTACGAATGTTTGGGTGCGCCCGTTGGCAACGAGGAGCTCTGGATGAGTGAAGTACCGATACAATTTGCCGACGAAGACAATTCGTGGATGTGTGGGGTTGGCTTTGGTTTCCGGGTTAGAAAGATCGAGTCCAATGCGTGGAGAACGGAACACGGTCGAGGTCACAAGGCTCGTTGTAGGTCGCTTGCGCAAGTACATATAAACGCTCCTCGGTTGGCTCGGGACCGAGAGGGCAGCGATGTCTCCTTGCCATTTAACAGACACAAGCTCGCTGATATTCGAAGCACTGCATACGCGCAAAATCTCATCGACGAGGAGTGAGGGGCCTGAGATGACCTTTTGGTCGTGAGATCGACGTATGGTGCGTAGAAGAGCACCACCTCGCAAAATTCCTGATGTGATGCGAGGCCCCGCGCTAGAAGACGTTTGCGTGCACACGGGGCCACCAAATGTCAAATCAAGGCCTTTACGCGTGCCACCCCGATAACCTCCTGCTACAGTGGCAGCAAGATTGGCTTGTGATGAGTTTGAGCGTTTTGGTGCACGATGAAAATACCTGTGAGAGCCAATTTGAACTATTTCTTATACGACAGCTGAAGAGTAAATTCTCACCACTGCCCGCTGTGCTCCTGCTCTGCGCTTCCGTGAGTGAATGGGTCCTCGTGACAGCCTGACTTCTGGAAGTAAAATTCTAGTTCGAGGATTTCATAGTCCGTCTGAGAGCTGTCATGGATGATTGAAAGATAATATTCAGATAACAAAGCGCTTGAGATCGAATCAAAACGACCGGATATGTCATCCTGAGAGCACAAAGAAGTTAGGTCCAGCAAAGATTTGATAGTATCTCCGTGGGTGTCGGGCAGTGCTGGACATAAAGTGTTTGCACGAGGATCTACAAGTTCAACATCATCGCCTTCGGTATATTTTTCAACAGCGCTGCCAATTACAACGGAAGCTGAAGGTCGATCATTCTGCCTTGGGTTTTTTTTCCGGTGAGTTGGTATCTGCTCTAAAAACAATTGAAATGATGTGAGGACTGTACAGCGCGTGTGTTAAAATTTCGTGCTGACCGTCATCAGGATCTTGGTCCCCCCTCGTTCGCTTCAAGTTACCATTCGCCATCAATACTTCCTCTGGCAGAAGACCGCCAATGAGGTGTCCAAGGTCAGCGAAATCGAGTCTTCGAGTGGAAGCACGAACTCCCAAAGCACCGGGACTGTCAACGTTGTAGTTGAAGGACGCAGTTTCAATGAAGCTTGAAGTTGCATGGACAACAGTGACATGTGTATGTAATTCTTACGGTAAGTTTTGAATTTCGTATTCATCCCATTGCGCTGATTCCTCGGGGCCTCGAGCTTTCAATTTCAAGTTCGCCTCACTACTAGTAGTAGTGCGGAACTTTCGCCGAAACACATCTCTTTTGTTCACCACATTGCTAGAACACTCGAAAATGGTATCGCGCCAAAATACTCTGCCTCACCAGTATTCTGACCATTTACCAACACACTCCGCCCACCTTTACAACAAAATTGGCTGAATCACAGAGGTCCGTGGAAGATGAAATGAAGCGTTCCTAAAAACTGTGCCTTGGAGAAACTATCGGACTGCTCTTCAACATAAACCCCTCTGACGACTTATACGTATAAGCGGGCAAACGTTCCTTCCCGTCCTACTCGCTTCCCTCATTGATCAGCGCGGATAGGAGCAGAATGGGGGACAACTTTGAAGCGATTCTTGAGAACCCGTCGAAAAGTGCCGAGCCACTTACCTTAAGGTATTTGATCGATGACCATCTGAATCAACTTTCGAACCAAGTTCGGGTAAATGCTGATGTTGTATTGGATATACTCCCAATGATATTCAGCCTTGTCCAAGGAGCATGCCTATGCCAATCCTCCCCTGAAAGTAGTTCCCGGACGACTTCGACATCATACTGGAGCATGAATTGTGTGCCCTTGGTGTCAATGGCACGACTTTGTGCTCTCTGTCCGTATATAATGCGGCCACGACTAGCCGGAGCTCGTCGCCGGTCCTGCTTGGGTGCATTTTGGCACTAGCTTCTCAATACTTCAGCATAAGTTCTCCTCCTTGGACCTTCCCACCCCGTGTCGAGTACAACGAGCACTGTTCTGAAGTGAGTGTCACTGTGCGTCGACTCAAATGTAATTGGGGTCACGAAAAATGCAGCAATATAGCGAATCGAGCCTCAAACTAGACACCTATGTGAACAAATACGATCTGCTGTTCCAGTGGAATATTATTGCGCCGCAATTTCTTCACAGCCCTGTGCAATGCCACCGCAGCGCGCGTGCAGTCCAATCTCCCTGAATCATCGACCAGCTTCTCGTAAAAAGCAGACACGACCTGCCGTGCAACCTCGTCGTCGACGGACCACATAGAACCAATCACACTGCGAAATCAGGAGAATTGCATCGCCGCCGCGAGATGGATCGAGTCGTCGGGACTCTTCTCATCGCCCACGGTAGTGTGGCAAGCCGATAAGAACGCAAACTCCGGATTCTGCCAGTCGGATTGGATTATATCCTCAATCATCAACGGCCCATTGCGCATTGCGAAGGAAGATTCAAATGGTCGTTGTCGATTCCATTCCGTGGCAGGCCATGTGAAGGCATTGGTTATGGTTTAATACATCGAGAACACCCTGCACCGTTGCTTTGCTGTCCTCGAGCGACGTGAAGAACGACACCATGGGTCCCAGACGCTGAGCTATGGCGGCTAATTCGGGAGCGACGCATCGTAGTTCCTTCACTCTGTTCGGGTTTTGTTGACCAATCGCAACAAAATATTGAGTAGATGCATGTTGAGAAACGCGCTGTCTCACACGAACGAGTGCCGTCAAAAGTGGGGGTATAAGATGAGATGTAAATCTGTGACAAGTTGTCTCTCCCCCTCTCGTAGGGTCCTGCTGCATGGAGAGGTGGCAAAGTGAATTCAGAGGTGGGACACCACCAGATACGCGAGCCAGGTTGAACATTCGACACCCTAAGGGCTTGGACCACGGGGTCAACGATGCCACACCAAAACTTGCGGAGGATGCACACAAGCTTGTTCTGAAGATCAGAACAATCAAATAGCTCTACAACGGACTGGAACTCGGAGCACAATTCGGAGAGTTCGGTCCGCGTGATATCAAAGGGAATATGGACAGGATTTTGGCCACTTAGTACAATCAAGGTGTCGCAGCTATACGACCAGCGTTGACGATGATGACAGGACCTTCTTCAGCCGCCTTTTGTAGGTCGGAGAACAGGGGAGGCAGGAGAAACCGAGATAAGTTGGGCAGCATGCGGATGCGGGGGACGACATCGTTCCATTGCATGGTCAGTTGTCGGATTTGTGGGGACTGGTGTTCAGTAGACTGATCGAATGCGCTACGAAGGCGAAAGCTCAGCTGCTTGAACTCTTCCGCCAAGGCTCCGCCGGTGTCACCAAGAAGGAAAAGTTCATCTGACGGTGAGCTTAAGTGTGCCAACTGGGTCCAGAATACTGCGCGGCCTTGCTCCACAAGTTCCACAGCAGTTGGCAGCGCATCATGACGAACGCTGCACGAGAAAGCGTCCATAGCAAGCGAAGCCGTGGCGATCCTCACAGCATCAAAATGACGTGATGAAGAGTGACATGCTGATGTAGGAATTTCAATGCAGTTTTGTATGCAAGCAATGCAGAACCATGATGTGTCTCCTCCGCAGCGGTGGCCCATGACTTAGCAGCATTAAGATCCATACGAGAGACTGCATGAGATATGTGGGAGAGCTGCAAGAACAGGCTGAATCAAGGTCAGACGGGACGCCTTCCTGTGTGAATCTGTCTTGAAGGCTGATGGCGAGATTATTGAGAGAATCTGATCGATAAGAATGACCAAGGGGACGAAGAAGTAGTGCAGCCCGATGGAGCTCGATGTACTCATCAATGTCGGACGGGACGCCCTGCTGCGTGAATCTGTCTCCAAGGCTGACGGCGAGATCGTTGAGACTCTGATCGGTCAGAATGGCCGGGAGGATGTCTCTTCAAGGCTGCTCGACACTGTTCCACATGATCTTTCATGCTATGATACCACAATCAAGCTACACGAAGACTGTCAGGAATACAGGGTAGATGAAGCCGAAGAGTGCAAGTAGGTGAAGACGGCAAGTACTGTCAGGTTGTCCGCCTTGCATCAGCACGAAATCCATGTAGATAAGTAATACGTACGCACATAGAAATAAATCAGGCAACAAAAGGAGTACGTAGGATTTAGTACTTACAGACTCTAAGGCTATGTAGGCTACGTTGCCAGAGAGAAGCCGGTGCGGAACAGTGTTTGAGGCTTTGAGCACAGAGTTGCAAAAATTTTCACCTGCGTAGAAGCTATCGTTATTTCCTGCGCCCTTATTTTTGGTCCTAATGCTGACGCTCACACAGCTCTCATGCAGGACGCGCGCTCGAGGGATATTCTAGAGAGGACAACAGTCGGAGGTGTTTGGAGGATTTTACGAGTCTTCAGGGAGAGATGAATTGAATTAGCTATTCAAGTAGATATCACTCAATGTACTTTCTTCCCAAATCACTCGCCTACATCTCTCTGCCCATCGGGTTTAGGAGAGATGTGCAGACGTGGATTACACGCGAATGTGAGCACCTCCTCATAGGCAGGTGATGACTGCGTGCAAGGGTGCGAGCACAGTAGGTGAAGAGAGAGTAGATGAATATCTGCGGAGAGACGAGATTAAGAATAGAATCGGAAGATACGGACTCGTGTTTTCGGAGCAAGGAAAACTCATGAATATGACGATGGCCAGCATAAAACGGCTAGCAAAAACAAACACCAAAGACCTTACAAGAAAAGAAAGAAAGAACCTGGTGGAACAAAATGTGACTCACACAGACATCCCACACGCCGGCTGGTACACCTCTGTATCATACAAGCTTCAAAAATATTCCCGCGAGCACCTGAACGTGTCTGAGTTGTGGTGTGTGTCGAGGGAGAGGGATTGGGGTGTACCTAGTAGCAAAGAACTGTAGAACAATCATTGAATAAATTGCCGCGAAAACAAGACAAATACACGTACATCGCCAGGCCGATCGCGCGAACAGAAGGGACTGCGTTCGTCCGAAGTTGCATGCACCAAAGACTGCGGTGCAAGCAACTGCGCCTACGACAACCCTTTTCAATAGTCTTTATCTTTGCTTTCTTCTTGCCCAAAGCGCCCACAGCGTCGATGGCAGCAATATCCACTAGAACCAGATAGAACAGTTGATCCTATCAAACTGATAGATCATCGAGTCATAATCCAGTGTGTATTTCTCCCACTGCCAGGTAGTATGATAGTACATTTCTCCATTTCGAATGGTCCTAATTTGAACGTGGATTTCTCTTTCTACCGAAACTAGAGGCCCTGAACACCATTACTCTTGGTCGCTCTTTGGTTCCACAAACATGCCAGCCCCATAATACCTCGCCTCGCCACTGATCTGTGCCTCATTACCAAGGTGCACTCCGTCTGGCAACGAAAGCTGCAGAATCGCAGAGGCCCGTGGAAGATAAAACGAAGCGTTCTCGAAAACTCTGCCTCCCTGTCCTTTGGCATAAGAAAGCTTTTCTTCATCCCCCTCCGACGATATATACTTGTGTGCAAAGAACTGCTCATCACAGTCATCGTTGCCATCTTCAATAGCGCGGATAAGAACAGGATGGAGGGCAACGTCAAAATGATTCTCGAGAGCATTGAAAAGCGCCGAGTCAGTTCCCTTGAGGTACCCCTTCTTGACGCTTGCCTTGCGGTAGAGGTGAGTAAGCGGGAAAGCGACGACAGTGGTGCTTTCTTTGTGCAATTCTCTGATTTCATCAACGACAGCCTGCACCAACTTCTGGTCCAAGTTGGGATAAGTGTTGATGCGGGATGCAATATGCTGGTGGCGGCGAACAGCCTCTTTCAAGGGAGTGTAACTAGGCAGGGTCCAATCTCGAGGTGGATGCTCAACGACTTCAACGTCATACTGGAGCACCAGTCGTGTGCCCTTGGTCACGGGCATGACTTTATGCTCTGTGTCTGTGTAGAATGCAACCACAACTGGGCGGAGCTCGTCGCCAGACTTTTTTGGAGACATTGTTGGATGCATGTTGACAATGGTCTCAACGCCTTGATGCCTCAACATAAGCTCTCCTCCCTCCCATTCCGTGTTAAGTGCGACGAGCACCGTTCCATGGTGAGCATCGCTGTGTGTCGAATCACGATGCCAGTCGAAATGACCTCCTTCGCCATATGTGGCGAGCTTGTATAACTTGAGAGTGACGCTTTTCCCTACGAACATGCTTGTCTGGAGTTCATTTTCGATGTTGCTCACGAACGGTTCATATTGTGATTTCTTATCCCCTTGCAAACTGAAGGCGAGCTCATCCGCTTTGAGCTCTGCTCCGTGCCTGTAAGTTGGATCCATGACAGTTTCCTCTCCCCTGCCGAATGGCGAAGGGGTTGCGTGCTTTTGTAACACTCCAACGACAGGTTTCATCCATGTACCCGCATCCTCTCCCTTGACGAGCAGCTTGAACTTGGCTGTCTCCACCCGATTCTCGAATGATACGAACGGACTGCCAGCAAGGCTGTCGAGTGCATGTGTGAGCTTGGTCTCTCTCTGCACTTCATATGCTCCAGTAGAACTGGAAAAATAATCGATATGTCCCCCGATGCGCTCGAAGATGGAGAGCTCGTGCTCTGGCTCTGAGTTCGAGGGAATTGATGAGGAGTCTGAGTCCATTTTGCTGATGCTGTTTATCGATGGAAGATGTGAGTTAGTTATCGATGATAGAGGCTTCTACCGGCGAGTGGCGAAGGTTAAAATCGCACGTCCCTCTGTTCACCCTAGGCCTGATTGTTACATATTGACCATACCCCTAACTTACGGAAGACAAGGGCGAGCAATCGGAGGAGCAACCTTCTCTGTCCGCTGTAACTCAGGGATTGTACTGGTGGCTGTTGTCTACGTAGTATGATGGCATATGCTTCTTTCGTCGACGTCGTGGCTGGTGCGAATTGGACAGGTCTGGTCCGAGCTCCGTTATGGATGTCGAGAGCCGCTCGCGGACAAATGCTGAAATCCCGCTGATATATATGTGTCACCACTTCTGAACTGACCTTCTCCACTGCATCAGCGACGTGCTGACAGTTTTAATTAGTGGCGGCATCGAAGGCAGTGGACTCGCCGCTTCTTGATGATCACGGTGAGCATGTTGGCTGGCCGAGGGGCAAGGCCGAGCGCCTACTTTTAGGGGTACACCATTCCGTTACGTAAAGCAGATTGTAACGGGAGGCTGTGTAGGGCTTCACGTTAGAAAGTAGTGGACTCTGCCACCGCAATACGGGGCCGCTTCAATGACTTAACTCGCTTAAATATACGTTTCCTTGGGAAGGCGGAGGAGATAACAAGCCGTTTGTTAATTCAGGGACATGATTGAGTGCATTCCTGCCATGATGATATAATTGATTCATATTTAAATGCAACGGTGAAAACAATAGCAGTGGATATGCAGACCTACTAGTTAGTTGTTGATTGCTCGATGTAAGTAATTGCGTATCATGCTCGACGAGAAAAAAACAAGAAAAACAGTCTGAGTGACACAAAATCATCCAGTCGTTCAAAATTTCCCATATGAAAGTGGAGAGAACGTGATGGTCATCTATGAGGTCCTTCTCGACCCACCCGCATTCGCAGCCGTATTCGCGCCCGTCCGAGGATCCAATAATACTGACTCGCTACTCGACAAATACGCAGGGTCATTGTACACGCCTGGATCGTAGTGCGCAAACGACTGGCGCGAGCCACTCGACGCATTTGATCGTTGTTTATGGGACGAACGCGAAGTTTCGCCACCGCTTGGCTGTAGAGACCGCGGGTGGGCGCCAGGCGTCATTCCCGCCATCTGGCTTAGACTCTGCCGGCGTTCATGCTTAGAGGAACGTTCTCCGCGCCGTACGGAGCCGTTTGGTGTCGGTTCCCTGGAAATAGGCGGTGCGGGGTAGGAAAAACCTAGAGGGACTGGGGAGGCCACGTAAGACTGGGGGGTCTGTGATTGCCTGCCTTCAGGCTGGGCGGGTGCGTAAAGCGAACTACGTTGCGAGGGCGCTTCTCTCCCAATCATATTCGGAATGACAGGGCCCCCTGGAGGCGGTGCGCCGCTGTTCCCGGCAAAACCGGTTGGCAGCTGTCCTATGTCATACATGGACCCTACCAACGAGACAGGCGCTGAAACGGGAGTGTTAGGGACTGTAGGGGTAAGTGTGGTGCGTTGCGAAACAGGCACAGGCACAGGGAGCGGGTGATTGGCGTAATCGGGACTGAGTAGTCCAGATACGGACGCACGTCCTGATGGCGCGTCAGAAGGAGGGCGGGACTGTCAAGGCTTAGCTTTAGCATTTATCTCGGCCAGGGTAACAACACTTACCGGGGGCTGGATGGTTATCTCAGGGACAGAGCTGTCTGATGACACGACTCTTCGGTGTTCATGTCCGGTCGACTCTGGTCGACTAGGAGTGGATACTGTCCTTGAATGTCGGTGATGCCGGGGCAAAGGTGTGTTAGCGTCATCCCAATTTGGAGGAGAGAGCGGGTTGGGCATTGTCACGTTCGTTGGGCGAGGACGGGGCGGCCCATTAGAACTTTGCATGCGAGTCTGTGGCCCTCGTCAACTCAAAGTGCACTCCACATAGTATAAAAGCAGACCTTGTCTGCGCCATATCGACGCCATTCCTCAGCCTCGGATGGGTTAGACCATCTCAGCTCGTCAGCAAGCCTTTGCTTTGATAGGTCTCTCCGTGAGTGCCTGGTAGCTTCGCTGTTTGTATCTCTTTCGCTGCGATAGTGATGGTGTCCCGCGTCAGATCCAGTTACAGTTTCATGGTCGGCTGTGACACTTGCATCTTCATGGATGATACTCAGACCGTTGCGCTCTCGATGTTTGTCGCGGCTCGTCATATTGGGCAGGCCGATAATCTCGAGCGCCGATATGGTGGAGGATTGAGACATAGACATCTTCGTTGACGCTTGTGACTCCGGAGAGGCACGGCGAGGGGGATAGTCGAACGTTCTGACAGAATCTGAGGACGGACCAGCGACGGGTTGCGACGGTGACGGTGAAGGGATATTGCGGTTAAGTTCATGCGGGGGAGGAAGAGGGATACGCTGGTCCTCGCCCAGGGTTGGTATGTAGCCGTCCGGTGGGACTTGAAACTCTGAGTGCTGAACACTAGGAGCAGAATTTTGCACTGAGACCGGTCTAATTGAAGGTGACCGAGTTGAAGAGCGATCTGACATGTGCCAAGGTTGGGGCTGTGGACGCGAACGAGAAGATTGACTGCTAACGGAGGGGTCTGTCCTGGACCGCGGGTGTTCAACCATGACAGGCATTACAATGGGGTCAGGAGCGCGCGGGATGCTCATTCGACTGGCTGAATCAGATTCGGAATCACGACGAGAACGAGAGTCATGACGGCCATCGAGTGAAGTTGAGATAGGTGATGAGACACGGTGGACTTCTGGTGCGGTTCGACTCTCTGGCATGGGTGTGACTGATGCAGGCTGAGGAGGCAAAGCTACAGAAGCTGCGCCTGCTTCTTCCCGTGCATCGAGCAGCCTGTCGAAGGTAGCGACAGCGGCTTCTCGCATCTGAGACCGACCGTCATCAATACCAACGACGCGTCCCTCTCGGTAACCCATATTACGACCGCGGCGAATACCTTCTTCATACCCGAGTCTGCGACCCTCTTCCCTCGCAAGCTCAACCAAGCGTTCCTCATTCAACCTTCGAGCCTTTGAACGCGCGTCAGCGGCCGCAGCCTCTGCGTCATCCCTCTGGGCCTCAATGACTCCAAGTACATCTTGGGCTCTGAGAATTTCTCTCTGCGCGTTATCGAGTTGCAGCTTGTAGAGCCTCAGTTCCTCCTGCGCCCGAGCTGCCTCCTGCTGGGCAGCAACGCGAGCCTCATTGATAGACCTCGTCCGTTCTAAAGTCTCTGCTAGTTGAGCTTCGGCTTCTTCGGCACGACGGCTTTCAGCGTCCAACCTGTCTAATGCAGTATAGAGCACTTTGCGAGTCTGCTTTGCCTCATACTCCTCGTTTACCAGGAGTCGTAAGAGGTCACGAGCACTCGCAGTTGCGTGAACACGTTCCCGCTCGTGACGAAATTTGTCGTTGGGGGCGCCGTTGACACGGCGTGGCCTGGTTAGCACCGTGTTCTCATACGGAGGCGATAGCAGCGCAGTTCGAGGTGAAAGAGATTCTAGATTAGATTCAGGGGTATCAGATCTTCACAATGCTCAGTACTATGCTTTACCACAAACAGAAAACTGCTTACAGCGGCGTCCCGCCCTGGAAAGCCCAAGGTTCTGTCATGACTTTGGAATGTAAATAACTCGGTCAGAACCAGCCGTAGCAGGAAAAGAAGAAACATACCACTATTACAAGGTATACAATTGAGCAAACGAAAGAAATAAAGAGATAACTGATTGAATATTTAACGTTGGTGGTTAGAAGGAACGGACAGACAGCATATTCTCTGTGAGCGTCCTGTGAAGCTGTTTGCGCCAGATCGACACCGAGGCGCGCTCGATATGTCCGATTGTCACACTTTGCCAAATACATCTTTGATTACGTATGCAGGTCACACTGTATATGTATTCCGCCACTTGAACCTTATTCGTTCATATCATCCTCAAGACCCAAAACATCTCACCCGCCCCAAAAACTAGGCATGAGCTCGTATGTTTTTCAGCACGCTAATTCTTGGTTCTATCGTTTTTAACTATCACATAGTAAGCTATCAGTGGCAAGCGTGCGGGGCTCCGTCAAGGACCTTCTGGCTGAAGCCAATGGCGAGAAAAAACGTAACTTTGTGGAGACCATCGAACTTCAGATTGGTCTCAAGAACTACGATACTCAAAAGGACAAACGTTTCTCTGGTACAGTCAAGTGCGTACGGGCTCCCGAGCATGACAGTCGTGATTAATCATGTCTCAGGTTGCCTAATGTCCCTCGCCCGCGCATGTCCATCTGTATTCTTGCTGATGCGGCGGACATTGATCGCGCCAAGCAAATTGAGCTCGAGTACAAGTCGGTCGACGACTTAAAAAAGTGAGCAAGGCCAAGCTCCACCCTGTTCTGATATCATTTCTGATTTAATTTCGCCAGACTCAACAAAAATAAGAAGCTTGTCAAGAAACTCGCCAAGAAGTATGACGCATTCTTGGCCTCTGAAGCTTTGATCAAGCAGATCCCTCGTCTTCTTGGTCCTGGTCTCTCTAAAGGTGAAATTAAAGTCCATCTGGGGATATCTCATGCCTTAACTTTACTTCTTCAACTAGCTGGGAAGTTCCCTACTCCTATCTCTCACGCTGAGGATCTAGCGAACAAACTCAATGAAGTCCGATCAACGATTAAGTTCCAGCTCAAGAAGGTCCTTTGCTTGGGCGTCGCCGTTGGACATGTCCAAATGACTGACGATCAGGTCCTTGCGAACGTCATGATGAGTATGAATTTTACTGCCGCGTGACCATAACTGCCTCTCACGCTGTCGTAGGTATCAACTTTCTGGTTTCCCTTCTCAAGAAGAACTGGCAAAATGTCCAGTCGTTGCATATCAAGAGCACGATGGGTAAACCTGTTCGTCTATTCTAAGCTGGCATGGGTTGCTAGGGTGCATAGTGTTAGGTTTGGGTAAGAGTCAATCTGGCATCGTAATGCAAAACAAGAAGCCCCGCACGCTTTTACCAACGGCTTTAAAAGCCGATTGGGAGCTGATACGATGCCACGATCTTGGACTTTCTTCCTGTTTATCTCTTCATTTGATCCTTGCGCAGACACTGCCTTCGTAGGAATTTCATGTCCCTGCTACTATCATAAATACAAGCTACGTATGATGCCGAACGTTGTGAAGCAGTTGCGAGGGCAGTATCGCGGCGCTAACGTCACAGTTCAACGAAAGCATTCATAGTCAAATGTAGTTGGCTGTGCTTGCCGTCATGCGATTTTTTTTTGTTGGCCGAAGTCTCGAGAAAACGATTACGCCATTGAAGAACCCGGGAATACCTTCTTCAGTCACTGCCCCAACTTTGCATTCTCGGGGCCATCATGATGGCCAAGTGACTCTATTGCCCTGAAGATCAAGGGTATAGCCTTCAGGTAACTCGATCGCGCGCCTCCCGCCCTTCTCAACTATTGGCTCCATATGTATTTGAATTCAGTTTCCGTGGAAGAATATTCAACGAGTTTTACCGCCTTCGGGCAATGCCTGACTTTGCTCCCAAATGGGTATTTCACTCGAAACCTTCTCCCATCGTTGCGCGACGTCAACGAAAGTTTAGATATGATAATCACTATATTTGGGGCACGAAGGGAATTTTTTCATGTACGTCTTCGCGGTGAACTGCCAGAAGCAAAGTTCTTATCTGTCAGAAGGATGGTTGGGGCTAACGCGGTCTTTTCGAAGCGTCGTGTCTCAATCAGATAACGAACTACGGCGACATTAAAACATGTTTGTCCAGAGATTTATCAGAGGACAGCTGGCTCAGTGTCATTGGATTCGGTGAGTGCAAGTTGTGCTGCGACCAGTCCAGAATCTGTTATCACCTTCCCCCAAGCGCTGCCAAGGAATTCATGTCAAGCATATCAAGTGATACATCCGAATCAGCATCAGATAGTGAGTGAAGCCATGAAACAGTTAATCTGTCCAACACTTTGTCTTTGACGGGGCTCTCCAAGACTTTTTTCTCAAGCCACGGCCTACTATGGTAGCCATATTGACTGATGGCCCCGCAGACGCTGTCAATAAAAGTAACCGTCATTTGTATGAGTTTCGGCATGTACGAAACCGCTATTTTTTTTTTCTGGATGACAAGTTTGACACCAGGTTGTTTTTGGGCAAACGTTTGATCACTATAAGGAATTGTCATCATATGAGGTATGCACGTCACGTTCTGTTATGAGAGACCTTTTTGTGTCGTTCGTTGGCCAGGTCCCGCAACGGCTCCGCTCTACAACGGTCGGAAATGGTCTCGTAAGCCCCTGGATCGGTCCCTTGAACGCCGTCTATCATTTCTTCGTTCAATGTGCCAATCCGCATCAGGGAGTTGAGCTAACCATCCTTTCATTTTGGCTTTACTTGGTGTGCACCGCAAGGCGATGCAGCAACTTCGCCTGGCCCCCTGTCATGCCATTCGTTGGGCATGCCATCATAATTTATCTCTGCGTGGGTATATATCATGTACATAACCGTTGTTCCAGATCCCCAGGCTGCGACGCATTGAAGACAGGCCGGTAGTATTAAGTGCGTCCACAAGTGTCCCCGAGCCGCTAAAACGGAACGATTTCCGTCGTACGACTGTCTTGAGACATATACGAGCGCGAGGCACAGTGGACCTTAAGAGAGTTAACTCCTTCAGGGTTGCTCTCATCTTATGCTTAACTGTCGCGGATCTGGTAAGTGACGTTGGTGGGGTCTTCTGACTTCTGACATGCGTGATCCACCCGGAAGCTGCACGGGAGTGCACGGGACGTCGTTGACCGACATGGTGACTGATGGGCCGAGCATATGATCAATTGAGTTAGCTTCTTTGTCACTGGCAGTATGTCTTGTGTATTCATCCATGGCATAGAGTTCGGCGCCTGTTATCAGAGAAAGGCAGTCGACTTGTGGCGTTCGACAGAGATGAACTCAGTGTGAGAGAATTTCAGTGACGATCACTCAACCTATCGACGACTAACTACTTTTGCTATTGAATTATGTCAATGATGGAGCTTCCTGACTCCAATACATTCAAGAACGGAAGAAGACGGAAGACCAATGTCATAGAGGCCAGCGAGTTTCGAATCAGTAGGACGGTGATCCGACGTTGTAATGGGTCTGAGCTGACTTGGAAAGTTTCCGTGACACTTTGTGGAGATGAGCGGAGTGGGATTGACTGAAATGCCATGTAAATTCAGGTGAGGGGGACATACAATGTATCCATGGCGAGGGTGCAAGCTGGCAACCCAAGCGACTTTCGCTCATGCAAAAAATGGCTTCTGGGCGCAGTGTCAGCCGATCACCGTGTGTCGAATGACGAGAAGGGCTTACCAACTTCTCGCGAACATTGGTTGATCGCGATCGAAACCGTAAATGGATGGTCTGGACGGTCCCGAAAAGAGCATTTTCATAACGGTGCCTGAAGACAGAAAATTGAAACGCGTAAAGCGGTTTTTTTGTGCGTAAAGATACCACTGGAGAATGGACTGGGAGTTGTGCGGGACTGAAATGTTTGCCGACTGGGGGTCAACAGAAACTTATCTCACGTGGGCGAGGAAGAAATGTCAGGCCTGGCGTCTATTCCACGCTCTTGCTATCAGATCTGGCAGAACTCAACCTTAAGTATAGGAAGACTTGTAGAAATGATTGCACAGGCATGCAAGCATCGAGGACAATCCAGTGCAAGTACTAGTATATCTTAGAGAAGCTGTTATATACGAGATATTAATGGGACTTCGAGAGCGGTGATCATGGTACAGCTAGCGCTGAGGTGATTCTGAGTGTGAAGAAATCAAGCCTCGTGAACTCGGAAGTTTTCACCCAAACTGCATCCGCTCCGAAATTAATATTCCGTTTTAGGTGCGCTTCCGGAAGAAACGGCAAGTGATTATCAACAACTGTATGTTACGAAATGACAATTCCAAAGTCTAAACGTAGCCCTCAATTGAAATAAAATTGAGGTTCTCCTTGGATTCTATCAATATAACAAATATAAGACATTTATTTGGTACCACCACACTTATTTACGTATTTTCCGCTTGGGCGTCACTGCCTCGATACTTCTTCTCCTCAAAAGCCTGTTCTCCAGTTCCTCCGCAATCCGTACAATCCTATCCTCCGTTTCCTCTGCAGCCCTGAAAAATAGCCCTTTATCCATATGCCCCGTCATACTTCGACAAAGCATGATTCTGCTAGTTCTCAGATATACTCTACTCAATACTCTTCTGCACAGTATCTGTCTGATTCTAGTCAGTCTCCAGGCCATTCGCCGCAGTCACCCACAGCACCTTCTCTTTCTCAGTCCTCCCAATCTTCTTTGACAGCTAATGGAAAGAAAAAGCACGTCTGTCCGACGTGTGACCGTGGCTTTACTACCAGTGGCCACCTTGCGCGACACCTTCGCGTTCACACAGGTGAACGCAATCACAAGTGTCCTTTTCCTGGATGCGAAACACGTTGTTCTAGGCAAGATAACTTACAGCAACAGTGAGTACGCCTTCTATTCTTTATCGCCGGCCGCTATGTCTATTCTCGTTATACTATCGGTGCCACACAGCAATTGCACCATTTGATTCTTCAATAACTTATCACCATAATCTATTCAACATATTTTATCGCCGCAATCCATGACCAACAACTGAGCTTCGTTTTCTTCTTTCTTCTACAGTTACCGCATTCATCTCTCTCCTGGCTCACGACGGAGCTCAAGCTCCGCAACGCGTGCTGCGATTGCCCGTGCCGTGGGCATCAGCGGTTCTGGCACAAAAAATAGCCGAACCGCATCCTCATTAATTTCCTCTGAACGCAATTCGTCGGACACTCCCTCTCCTCCACCGGCACTCGAACACGCAATCCCCCCGGCGCCCGACTCACCCCCACCCTTGGTACAAGCTTTTTCTGTACCATCATATTCTGATAGCCTACATTCCGGAAGTGTATCCAGTAGATCGCCAACACCCCCCGAGAACTCCTTCCCATCAATGATCAACCAACATTCCCAGGCAATGTCCAATGGCCAAGTTGCATCGCACTCATCGCCAATCCAGTCGCATTACAGTGACAGCACGCCAAACTATGATGAGTCCTCGCAAGCTAATTACGGCTACGTGACGGCGGCTGTTTCGCAGCCTTCCAGCGGCCACGCTGTGCATGACCACTCATACGACTATTCTCAGGCATATGGCGAGAAGCCATCCATGTCGCGTATTCATTCTTCCTCTCTTCATCAATCACCCATGGAAAATGTTCATGATGGCTCTCCGCAGTCATCCGCCCACCTTTCGTCTGTATCATCTCGTCTCTCGATCTCACACATCTCGCATCCACATTCTTATCCTACACATTACCAGGCAGTCAGCACGCCATCACCAGAGTCTCCGCACTCTGTCTCTCCGCACTCTCAGTTATCTACGCCCAATTACTCAGCCTACCGGGATGACTCGCACGAGGTTGCGTCATACCAAAACGGTTCTGGGATATTGGACCCTGCCTCCGATCATTCAAGCATATCCAGTAGCTATATGAACACACAAGACAATGTCGTTCATGGATCATATAGTCACACTCTTATGTCGCACCATTCGAGCATACCAAGATATGACTCGCCACCGCCAGTCCTAGCGCCGATTCAGGACGAGAGGGTGCTTCGCGGGGACATTCGGATCCCTCAAATGCACCATTCAATGACACCGCCCGGCTCGCTGTCATACATGCCTCATTCCCAAGTGCAGAGTTCATATCCGTATCACGCTCCGCACGTCGGCCTGGGCCAGAGCGCTTGGAAGGCGGATAACGCTATGCGAGCGCGTCCCTCAACGGGTTATGTATAACACCGAGACCCCCTTGTTTCATGCTTGCTGTTGTAAATCTCGTATTTTATAGCTGTCTCGTAACCGGATTTTCTCTTGCCGTCGATGTCTCTGTTTTTGTGTATGGATTACTAGCGTGCATTTTCTGCTATCTTTACGGCAGTTGTTACGCTGCTTGGTACCACATCGCTACTGCACACATACCATATACCTGCGTACCTAAATTGCACATACATACTTTGTACATTATGTTCATAAGAATTGCATCGTGGATTCCGAGCCGATCTGACGTGGCAGTACTAAGGCAATACTGTGCCTTGATGTGACGTTGTTTCCACGGTGCACACGTACTACAACTTGTTGTCGAAGGCATCCAAGTCGACGGTCTATCAGATAGGTTGCAATGCCCAGTGATCTCGACAGGTGAGAATTCACACTTTTTGTCACAGCTTGTTCTCATAGTACTGCAACAACGTGTAATTGGCGATCAAAAACCGGCTTCTGTGCATTGCGTTATCCAATGCGCACGAAACACGTCCGGCCACTGCGTACTTCTCGTGCGTTGATCTTACAGGCAAATAGACCAACTCACACGATGTGAACCCATATCCGAGGAACAGGTCAAACGGCTTTGCTTCAAGGCCCGTGAGATCCTGATAGAAGAAGCAAATGTTCAAGCCGTGGACTCTCCTGTGACGGTGAATGCACTCCATTCAATCGTCTCCTAGGCTAATACTTATTTTGCTGTTCTGATTAAGATCTGCGGTGATATCCATGGGCAGTTTTTTGATCTTATGGAATTATTCAAGGTAGGCGGGTTTTGCCCGGAGACGAACTATCTTTTCATGGGTAAGCATAGCGTCCTGGCGCGTTTCATTCGGCTGTCCAATGTTTAATGTCCCGTTATCACAGGTGATTTCGTGGATCGCGGCTTCTACAGTGTCGAAACGTTTCTACTCCTCCTGGCCCTCAAAGTCCGCTATCCAGAGCGAATCACGTTGATCCGGGGCAACCACGAGTCACGGCAGATCACACAGGTGTACGGGTTCTATGACGAGTGTCAGAGAAAATATGGCAGTACCAACGTGTGGAGATGGTGCTGTGAGGTGTTTGACTATCTTGCGTTAGGCGCGATCGTGGACGGTAGAGTTTTTTGTGTCCATGGCGGACTCAGCCCGAACCTGCAGGCTATTGATCAGGTGCGTTTATTATGTTTCATTGCTCCGTGTTTCGCGCACGCGTTCTTAGCTCTGCATTTAGATACGCGCTATTGATCGAAAACAGGAAGTCCCCCATGATGGCCCAATGTGTGACCTCCTTTGGTCCGATCCAGACGGTGTGTATCTCCTTAAGTCTTGCTCGATGGCGATGTCTGCTCACAATGCCTTTCTTTTAAACAGATATAACTGGATGGGGCTTATCTCCGCGGGGCGCTGGCTTTCTTTTCGGCGCCGACATTACCAAAACTTTTGCACATCATAACTCTATTGATCTCATCGCACGAGCCCATCAATTGGCTATGGAAGGATATAAGCTCATGTTTGACAACATGATAGTGACAGTGTGGAGTGCACCAAATTACTGTTATCGGTGAGTGGTGATCAAATGGGTACCCTGCATGCGTCTCGGCTTTCGTAACCTATCGTGTTTTATGACAGGTGTGGTAATGTAGCTTCGATTCTCGAGCTAGATGAACGCCTTGCTCAAGAATACAAAGTTTTTCAACATGCACCCTCGGTAAGTTCCTTGCGTTCTGATCTCCCAAAAGGCGACATGCGGGGATGAAATGTCGCATTTCATCCAGCGCTGTGATCTGATCATGTCGTGCCATTAGGACGTACGCTCCATCCCAGCAAAACGACCTCCTGCGGACTACTTTCTCTGAATGGGAATTTTTACCTTTCTGATTAGAAGGTTGCTCTCTTGGCAACAACTGCCTGCGTGTCTGCTGCGTGTATTGGGCATGCCATAAACGCGACTTTCTCATCAAACGATGCATTGTCCGTTGCTTCTGGGGACCGTGTGGGCGTAGCGTGGTTGGCTGGAGGCGCAACGATGGAGGTCAACGGGGTGCCTGGCTTCATCGCAATCCCCTGTGGATCCTCGTCGATCCTCGTTGACCAGTTTAAAGACGCCCAGAAGCATGACGTACAGCGCCCGCAAAACTTATAGAGGAAATAACGATATAATTGCTTCGTAAGCGTTCAACTGTCCGATTCGTGTGCTCAGCGTTTTTAAATAAAGGCCTCGTTGTGATATCTCGCCTCAGCTCGCCTCATCATGTCTCCAAGGAGTCAGTCAGGCCTGCGTCCCGCCGCACGCTAGTACGCATATGCTCGTGCTATTTTTTTTATTTTCTCCGGTATGACTAAATTTTTGATGTCAAGTCTATAGTTGTCAAGTGTATTTTGTAGTGCGGTTTGTCGACTCCATTTATTACTGTGAACCCCGAGGAGTCCCCGACTGATAACAATGTCGCCTCGATGCAATGGGAGTCCTTGGTGTATCTTGCGCACAAACACCCAGCGCGTTGATGCTATGCTTATACTCTAAGTTGACCTCACTTTTTCTGATCTCATTTATGTCTTGTTATATAACTTGTGAGTGGTCACAAAGCGTATTTTTGTGGTCTTGGCATTGTGTACTTTGAGGAGGCAGCAATTTACATCATGTGTCCTGTAAACCAGGGTTCCAATTATATTTATCAATACTCCTACGTCAAGCGATGTCAATGTCAAGACCAAGTCAAGACATAAAATACTTTCTTCGTTCCTTACGCTTCCTCGCGTTCATTGTCTCGTGTTCCTCTAACCTACGTTACACTTCAACGTTTTTTCTGCCATTTGTCGGCAAAAATGGCTGTCCTTCCTTGGTTCCGTGCCATTATCTTTTGTGAGTGGTTGTACTATTTTAACATGTAATAGGTTTTGAACCTAACTGTGTTTTCTAGCCATTAGTTCAGTACTGGCTCTCGTGGTCATTGGCATCTGTGCTCACATCGAGTCGCTTGTCGCTGGATATCAAAATGTCAACTTGAGCTTTCTCGTATTCGGACTTGCAGCTGGCAGTCTCACTGTCTTGTCTCTTCCACTGTGGTGGGTGCCAATAAACTTCTTATTGATGGAATTGGTCCTGAAGTATGTATGAACAGCTTAATCCTGGGTCGCGTGCGCCGCGGAGCATTCACCTCCATGATTGTATTCGAGATTGTTTGGTTCCGTGCGTCAAAGATTGTGGCAATGTTCTTGTTAGCTGATCGTCTTCTAGTCGTCCTCTGGCTGGCATGGGTCGGTACCGCTGTTGATACCGTTGCGGGGAGGGCCCACTATTTCCCTGATGGATGTATTTACACTGATTGTAAGTCTTTGGCGACTGTGGCCGACTCTTTCCACCTATTAATCCTGATTACTAGATCCCAAAAGTAACCAGATTTGTTACGAGATTACTGTAGCGGAGGGAGCTGCATTTCTCATCTTCTTCTCTGGTACGTCTCCGGTATATGAATGATTGCTGTTTGCTAAATTATTTTCCTTTTAGTTTTCATCTACTACGACACCATCGTCTTGTATGCAATCATCCGAGCTGTCCGTGGAAAGGGAATCTGGACGTCTTCCGTCGCTGCAGCAAGTGAGGCCTCTGGACATCCAACCCCAGCCTTGCCTGGGGCTCAGTATGCTGCAGTTCCTGGCGGTCAAGCACCATATTCGATGTATGGAGGCTATCCTCCAAGTGCTCCCCTACAGCCATACAACGGCTATCCCACTCAGCCCCCGAATCCACAGTACTACAATTATCCTCCCGGTTCACCTGCTTTAGGGAACACTCAACCCCCTCCTGGCGAATATTCCCCAGCCCTATCAGGCAATGCGCCCCTCCCACCCCAGCCCAATTACACCCCATACCCCGCTGTCAATCAGGGTCAGATCCTTTCTGCCGGCGGATATCAAGAACAGCCACACTATGGGATAAGTCATCCTATTCCAGTCTGAAGGAAGTGATGGTAATATCCGTGACGGAAGATGTTTATGCGTTAGTTCACGAGAAGGCAGGAAGCTCTGGTCTGTGCTTCAAATATATTCCCCATGCATGCTTTGTTCCATTTGCATAATTGATTCACCCTGCATGCGACAATCGCTCGTATTTATACCGAGAGTCGCTCCTACACACGATTTGCAACTGATTTGATGGAATGTGCTTCTTGCGTCGATGTGCGGGTGCTGATACGCAGTCTTTGAATCCTTCAGGCAAGTCCTCGCATGATCGAAGTCGGGTGCCACCTTCTTATGATGATGGGCTGGTAACTTGCGAAGGAGCTCTTCTGCGTCGGGCTCGGAACCCCGTCAGAGCGAGAGACGGTGCCTGTAGAGGGCAATAACACTGTTGGTCACTAGCAACTGACAACTAGTAAGTCAAACAGTACATCAATTCGTCTGAGCTAAAGTTTGCCGTATTATCTCCTTTAGTTATGAAGGTTGATTCTAGGATATGACCCTTGGACGAGAGTCCAGAATATTAATGCAAGGGGCCACCGTGGAGTGTGATCCAAGACGTGTTGCATCGACAACTTGAAGACCGTGCTGGACCGAAGTTCGAAACTGTACGCTCGAACGATGATTTGGTGGCACATTATCGCAACGCACACATTCCCAATATTGTTTACCTCACCGAGCCTTCCTTGGTGTAGCTCACTTGACGACGAGGGAGAATGGATTTATGGTGGTCGTCCAGAAATGTGGTAAGCGAGGAAGTTTTGCGTGAGTTCATTGACACATTAATGGTATGGAGCTTAATGGCATAGAGCCTTGCAACCGGCACTACATGTTGCCAAAATCAAATCTTTGGAAGGCTATATATAGCGAGATGATTACCCACGAAATCGCCACAAGACTCGATCATACGTCAATTTGCAGACACGGCGGTGACATGTGGGCGGGCACTGCAGCTGACAGGCTTACTGCGCTCCAAGATTGGCTAGACCCGGGTCTGATACAATGATATATAGAGGCAAGTTAATGATTGATTTATGCAACAACAATCTTCACAATATTTTTCTAGTGAACTTTACAAACTTTGCGTCACATGTCTGATTTGCTAACGCCGGCTGCTAACATAGACCCAAATTTTAGCCACGTAAATATGAACGCTGTTGCTCTCTTTTGATGGTCTTTCACTTCAACATCACCGCACAGAAGAGTGCTCCATGCACGCCTGCCTCTCCATTCCGGAGATTCTAAAACACATCTTCTCCGACATTTATGACTCGGGCACGGGCGGTCATTTACATGATTGGGATCGCGGCTACTCTCAACCCAATCAGGGAGTGGCGCGACGTTCTCTAGCTGCTCTATCATCGTGTCTGCTGTACTAGGTCGAGCTGGAGAATTTAGAACTACTTTTCAGGAGACCTATAGACCATGACAGGTGACACGTGCCACCTGCCCTCTCAACCTCTGGTGCGCATCGTGTTAAATGTCTTCATTATGTCGACTGCCAGCTCATACAGAGACATAACCACTGCGGATTGGTCAGTCTCCGAGCAATATACATCTCGGGTGCAAATTCTTGGAGACACGGATTCAAATCTTTCGGAGGCATAGAGGCATGGTTCGTACATGTCATGTGTGTTTTTCTTCATGGTCGTGCCCAACCTCAGAGCACTCTGCTGCGGAGAATGTCCTCATATTCTCCATGCATGCATGCGTAACCTCCTGCGTCCTAACCTCGTTTGTCTGCGTCTGGCATCTAAGGAGGAAGAGTTCTGGACACATCATGTCTTCAGTGGTATCAGGCCTCAGCAGATACTCACTACGACTAGAAGTCGTGGAATTACATGCGACGTATCCACAAGTCAGCGAGCTGGCTCTCTGTGGGCTCACGCACCTGCAGAAAGTATCGCTTACCTTGTTCAGCAACAACACTTTGTCTTGTCTAGGTGGCCTTCCAGTATCGGGTATCCGGATTGGAGGATCTTTCGCTCCCGTCAAGTCTCAATTTCGTACCTCTAGCCTGGACAAATTAGTCGTCCACTCGTTCGATTTGACCTTGAACGGAAATCTGTTAGAAGGCTTGTTCCATGCAGACGGCTCTAGCTGGCGTCCGAACGTCCTGAAACTGCGCTCGTTATCGAGCGCGCCCTGTGCAAGCTGAACGATCGAATCATCTTCGATCATCTGGAGTGTATCCTACTATTCCCAAGAGTGTTGAGCACATCGACTATGTATCCAGCCTCCGCACATTCACTCCCCTCATGCACTTCTCCGGCCTGCGAAAGGTCAATCTCTCGCCATTTTGTATATAGTGGCTATACTTGATTCCACTGTCAAGTCCTGGCCACGCCTCGAGTGCCTTGATGTTGGAACTACTTCTTTCTGGCAGACACCGCCCAAATTTTTTTTGGGGGGCTTCGTGACCGTGCTATCGTCTTGTCCTAATCTCTGGAAGCTCGGTTTGGTATTTGATGCCACGAGGATCGATTCGCCTATGGTTGAGAAACCAGGAGGGGGGACACAAATGTCACTACCATTTGGGTCTGGTGCTCTCTCATCGAACAACCACTGCCAGTCGCGGTCGTGCTTTCAGCGATCTTGCCGTTGGAGCGGTGTATCCATGACTGTGTGCCCGCGTGTCGCAAGCAAGGCAAAAAGTGGTGAAGAGCACTACGCTACGCCAAAGCCCGAAGGACGCTGAGTGGCTGGCTAGCTAAGTTATGGTGCTACACGGCTGCCACTCCGCTCCTCGCCTTGGGTCTCCCACTTGAGAAAGCACTACGTTGAACTCGAGGAGGGGGGTTTGACCACGATGCGACAGACCAAGTGGGAAGTGGTATTGGCGTACAGTGGTGTTCTCACCTTGGCCAGGCGGCAGGAAGGTTTGCATGTGTGCGTGTAATCCAACCGCCATGGGCTTGTGGTTCAGTTGTGTTACAGAGAAGGTCGATAGGGTCACTTGTCTAGTATTTTTATAGGTGATTATTGTATCTTGTAATATTAGACGTGAAGCTTGACGCGGCCGTGACGCAGGACTGATGTCGTAGGTTTGATATAGTGCCGAGACTGCGTAGAGGTTTGGAACGACCTACATGTGGTAAGGCTTAGCCAGAGAGCGTCGCCACATGCAAGTTGGATCGGATACTAGGGATAGTGACGAGAAGACCAACACCAATGTGGGGGTCACTCGTTGCAAGTAATCGTTGCATGTTTTTGAATAATGGTTCTATTGTCGGGTGAGTATTTGTACGCTTCCAGTACCAACGGCAGCAACCATATGGCAGTATATTAGTATATAAGCTAGCGCTAGTAACACAGATAATCAGAGACGTCGAAAAAATTACTCAAACGACAACACCGATGGCTAGATGAGCAAGCGAAGGACCTGGGAGGTCTTGCACGACGGTACGGAGGAGATGGTCGCGGAAGAAGGATGCATAACGGATGCGCGGGAGTGCAGGGGGGCGCAGAACGCTGGGAAGGAGGCGCAGAAGGTTTTGCGCTCAGCTTGGTACATGCAAGGCGGTAGGATCGTAATGTATGTGGCCTCGGTTTTACATACACTAGATTCTCAATTCTGGGATAGACATCGACACGATATTATCAAGATATACCGTTAATGGAGTAAGAGAGGGGTATAATCAATCGAGCGAGCATGTTAAACAGATACTAGAACCGAACTATGTGCGCGCAGCACCCACGCTCGTCGAAGTCGACTGAAACCGTGCCAGCACTTCGCTGAGCGCTGCAAAATCGAACACCTTCGACTCCGTCGCATGTGTCATCGTTGTGGTCGCAAGCGACAGTGTAGGGTTTTTGGTCGTGGTGGCAGATTTCTGTCTTAAGGAAGGCTTACCGGCCTGCGTGCCTCCTGAGATCCATGCATGGACAAGGGGGTTGTTGGGCGTTGGGACGTAATTGCACGCTGTAAAAAGGTCTAGATGACGGTAGAAGTTGTCTGTGGGGTTATACAGTGGAAGCGCTGGAATGATGCGTGCGTGAAGACGTGTGGTTGAATAGTGTTCAAAGTTTAAGACTCACCAGATTCAAGAAGTCCGAGTGCTTGACGTGGTGATACATGACGCGTGGATATAACTGGTTGATAGTCATGTAGAGAATATATCAAAGGAAGAGAGAAAATGGACTTACAATAGGCACAAACTACGATACAAGCTCTGAGCTCGACGCGGCACTGAACAAGCACTTGGCCTCCGCCGGTAATGGCATCGCCGATAAATCTACATGCTGTCGGAAGCTCGAGCAACAAAGCTTCGCGACCATTATTTGGGATATCAATAAAACAGTGATTGAACAGAGGAAGATCTGGCTTCGGAAGTTGTGCAGATGAGATGGAAAGCACATGTGTCATGCCCAAGTCCAAGAGAAGTGATTCGGCAGCATCAGGATCTCCCGGGAAGTCACTGGGGATTAAAAGGCGTAAACTGCAATGCGGTTCAACTACACAATCGAATGTCCGCACCTACTAAGGTATAATTGATCTGGTATCACGGGTACGGTGTTGGCGATCAAGTCCAGGTATTTAGATACTTCTCGTTTTTGCCTGCGCTTCCAGGCGATATACTCGCTGTTTGTGCATGAAGGCTTATAACGGCACTCGCCGAAAGCAACCAACTGCTTCATGAATCCATAATTAGGGTGAATCTTTGGTCTACCTGTGTAGCCGAACGATCATGAGTCCAATGAAATAAGTAGGAGGTCGAATCTTACGTTTTCGTACGTATTGTATTGCTGCATGAGCAGACAGCCGTTGGGTGGACATTACTTGACATTAAAGGACCCGCGCGGAGCCAAACTAAGTGCTCCACAAAGAAAGCAAGGAACGAAGGGACGTAAACTTACGGTAAGCACAGACAACAGTGGGGCTTCTTGAGACGCCCATGGCGCAATGCACTAAAACCTTTCCCCCTTGGTCCAAAGCGGACTGAATGAAGCTGCATCCCCGAGGTAGATGTATAAGGAGATCTTCGTACTCTGAGTCTTGCACGGGTATTGTGAGGTGGTTGTGGTCTGTGGACGAATATTCTGCGCAGACTGAAAGAATGTGCGTTATTCCAAGTTTCTTGCGTACATCGGTTGATAGAGCGGCGGGGAGACTGAGGTCTACGTCAGATAAGGTCATAGGACTGAACAACAGGCTACATACTTTCCGATGAAAACGCTGTCAGTAATGATCGGGTCTATCGAGATTGATACATCCGACCAGGTCATGCTCGGTGAGTAGGTGAAAGAACGAAGGGAAAGGAAAGGTGGAGCTGGCCAACTAATGTGCCAACGTTTATACCAGAGCCGGTGTGGCACCGGTGGCCAGAAGTGATCACAGGTTCTGATCGTTTTTGGGTTTCGGAGAGAGCTATCATATCGGAAGTTGCCGTTATACCGGAGCACATGATTCTCTTGCATGCGAACCACCATTGCACGAACTTACTCCACTCCTTGAGTCATAGCCACGGTCGGACACGCGGACTATATCACGAATAAAAAGTGATAAATCGGATGGGTGCTAGTTTGAATACAGGTGTCAGAACTGGAATCCATAGAGCAAACGCACCGTAATCTTGGCAAGTTCGAGTCGGATCTTGGTTGATAACGATATCATGGACTCTCTCTGGTCTGCCTGTCAGGGTGACCCCTAGGCCTCATCCATTGGTATAATTCCCTCAAGACATCCATTGCCAATTGATACAATTCCCTCCACGGAGCCGAGCAGAAAGCGAATGATATGCACGTACTATCGGCGAGGACGTTCTCATTCTTCACAAGGACTTGCTTCTGTGATTAAAGGCTCAAGAGGGTTCAATGTGGTAGAGCTCAGCTGACGAACATATTTGGGAACGAGGTTGGGATGTAGTGTCAGTGAAGCGCCCATTGGTATACGAACCATATGAATACGAACCGACTGCCCTTGTTAACTGCACTTTCGGGTAGCAATGAGACAGTTTGAACTGTATTGTGTACACCATATTATCATGTTATCTTGTGTGCGACGTTATGACTCTGCACCTTGAGAAACTGACCAGGACGGCCCATTCCCCTGCGGACCGGCGCGCGCCGCCATGTTAGGTTTTCGAACCCCGCTAGGTTCTGATGCATTCAAACATTTGTACTCAAGTACTCAACGCCCACATGACCAGGTGAAAGCTGATATCTTTCTATTAACGCACAAGAAATGTCAAAGAGGCGGGTAGCTTATTACTATGATGGTGTGTTCACCATGAACTCTACGTTTTTTCTTCCTAACGAACCAATACCACAGGCGACACCGGTTCATATACGTACGGTCTCGGTCACCCCATGAAACCACATCGAATGCGTGTCACGCATGATCTTGTATCAGCCTACGGAATGCTCGACAAAATGCACGTTCTGGTGTGTCTTACCTCCTGAACCGCATATGCTTCTGTTAAGGAAACAGCGCATGCGTAGCGTCCCAAACGCGCTACTCCTGAAGTCATGTCGGCTTTCCATACGGACGAGTATATACATTTTCTAAATCGCGTGACGCCGGAGACCGCGGAAGAGTTAACTTATCATGGTACCCGTTGTGAGTACCAGTGATTCCTCTTTGACACACTTGTTACCCATGAAATACCTCCACAGTTCTGATGGGCGAGGACAACCCCGCGTTTGAAGGTGTATTCGAGTTCTGTTCAATATCAGCCGGAGGGTCAATATGTACGACTATGTCCGTTTATCAGCGTGTTCTACACTGACATCCTACAGCTGCTGCACAACGGATATCTTCAGGAGCCGCAGATATCGCCATTAATTGGGCAGGTGGTCTCCATCACGCGAAGAAACGGGAGGCATCAGGCTTCTGTTATATTAATGACATTGTCCTCGGTATACTGGAGCTCCTGAGGACATACCCTCGCGTTTTGTACATCGATATCGATTGTCATCATGGAGATGGCGTAGAGGAAGCATTTTATACCACAGACCGCGTCATGACCTGCTCATTCCACAAATTTGGCGAATATTTCCCCGGTACTGGGACTCAGGAGGATCGAGGAAGAGGAAAAGGGAGGAATTACACGGTGAATATCCCCTTGAAAGACGGAATCACGGACGAGGCTTTCAAGAGGGTGTTTGAACCGGCGAGTACTTGTCAAGTATGCACCTTATTCAGCTAACGCCTCATTAGATTATAAATAAGATCATGGAAGTCTATCGACCTGGTGCAGTCATCCTACAATGTGGAGCGGACTCTCTTGCAGGGGACAAACTCGGATGCTTCAACTTGACTATGAATGGACATGCTCACTGCGTACAATATTTGCGCGCCTTCAACGTCCCACTCATCCTTCTTGGAGGCGGAGGATATACAGTGAAGAACGTTGCGCGGACTTGGACCTACGAGACTGCATGTGCCCTTGGCGTTCAAGACGACATTGACCCTAATCTGCCATGGAATGAGTACTTTGAGTGGTTTGGCCCACGTTACAGGCTCGAGGTGCCAGAGAACAATATGGATGACTTGAACGTACGGGATGGAAGTTTGGACAAAGTGCGCGCGACGGCGCTGCAGCAACTCTCACAATTGCCTTGTGCGCCCAGTGTCGGGATGCATGAGGTGCCAAGGGAAAGTCTGGGGCGGCACCTTGGATTAGATATAGCTGAAGGAGATGCTGACGAAGACGGCGGCACTGATGATCTAGATCGCCGGCTCGCTCGTAAGTGGCAACATGTCTTCACAGCGCAATAGAGTAAGTCTGACACTCTGCAGAACATTCCCGGTTCGTGTACAAATTGCAGGAGCCAGGAGGAGGCTCCGACGAATCAGATGATGAGCGGTATGACTCTGATGGATCTTCATATCGCCGACGGAAGCGCATGAGTATCCTTTCAAATCGCGTCATCAATGTTGACCCTGACGTCGGGAGGGGTCTACCACGGGGACGACGCTTCTTTAAGAGTGCTGTGCGGTGGGACGAGACATATGGTCGTGTCCGGTTGGGTAAGGAACCGATACTGAGGTCACTGAATGGGAGTAGACGGGGAGGGATGCTGGAAGTGACTGGACGGAGTACGCCAGGTGGAGATGTGACTACAGAGGACTGGGAAGATAGTACTTCTGTATGATTTAGGTGAGTGGTGTCACGGCCTCTGTTTGTACATTCGCTGTTATTAACTACCTAATATTAAACGGGACGTTCATCTTAGACTGGAATACTTTCTTTGCGCTTCGCTCCCTATCTTGTTCTTAGGAAGGAAATTCCAGACTCATTGATACTCTCGACCAAGCTTGGCACCTTGCTTCCATGTTTGGAGGGGGCTTTCAAGGACTGCGACTCTGAGTCTTACGGATGTACTTAGTCGCGGCCTGTGATGTCCCCCACGAGATGGACTGTCAAGGTATGTACAAGCACATTGAATCGGATGATGTCACTGGTTATATTCAGCATCAACCTGAAACTTGCAACAACACCGCGTCCCGTGAATAGTTCGTAAACTCGGCATTTTAGTAAATTGGGATCAGAAAAGAAAAGAATGAAGCAATAAACTTCCTGACCTGTGTATGTTGCAACGTTGATTCATAGCAGTTTTACCGTGACATAATTTGACTGCCACGTGAAAGATGAGTGATGTCATGGAATCATTCAAGACTTGACTGCAACGCCAACACAAGGCAAGGTCAATATTTCAATGTTCAGAACAATGCAGTCATTGCGCCTCAGAAAGATACCTCGATACCCCTTGTCCTTACACCGTTCTCTTCACACATCTTTACATCCTTCGTCGGGCGCACCCAAGCCCCATAGCGCCGACAGTTACTTCAAAGATGTAGACGAAACGGCTCCACAAGACCCTACAATCCACCGCGTCGACGCCGCATCAGAGGCAGTGCAACGCCCATACGAGCCACCTTCAGGGCAGTGGAGTCAGGCGGGGGTCAGGACCAGCGAGTTTGTTGAGCATGTTAGCAAAGACGAGCCGTACGACGTGCCTAATGGGCAAGCAAAGGAGAACAAACCGAGTAACGGTGGCACCGAGAAATTAGGTCCTGAGACTAGCCATCCTGGGGAGGGTCCATAGGGTCAATCAATGGGAAGACGCGAACCAGAACGAAGTCCCTGAACATGGATTCGCCTCGAAGGTATTATTCTTTCATTGTTCTGTTACATACAGTTTCTGAACGATTTATATCATTATAGGATATACCACAGCTTCGATGAATCATGATAGGCGTACGCGTGTAACGTTAGTGGGATGCATGTATTATGAAGTCCGAGTCTTTGGTGTACTAGTAGTTGTACCAATATGTTTTTACCCGCAGTCGAGTGTCTTCCTCGGCGTTCATTGCCATTCACACTCACCTTTACCAACCCGGAAGCTAATTTCGCCTGGTCAACTTGTACAGACACTACCACTACCTTCCACGGTACGTCCAAGGCTCCTTAGGAAGGACACGGCCAAAGAAAGTGCGTGTTGCTCCAGAAAGTATGATCACATAGGACAACGCTCGACAAGAGACTTCATGTTTTGTACAGTAGTATGACAAACGTACACCAAGCCCATGGTTCAACATTTCTCAAGACGGCAAGATCTGCAAAAGTGCAAGGGGCGACTTGCGGTATTTGTTCGATCGGAGAGCACCCGACAGGGAACTTGGTGATCTTTGTGTTGCAAACACCTCCCGACCTCCCAGCTGAAGGCAGACCTACATTCGTAGCGTCGAATACCAAACCAAGGTTCTCGAGGTTGGGGCAAGACGATAGTAAGGTGACAAGACCCCGAAACTTAATACTTAGTTGTCTGCCAGAAATGGGCGGGTCCAAGATCAAGGCGCACGAGGCGTGGCCATGACTTGACGATGGTGCTAAGTGCATCATCATCAAGCCATGACATACAAAACGATGGAAGAAGAATCTCCTTGAGATGTGAGAAGCACGCGAGGGGAGTGAACGTACGGAGGTGGAATGTATAGTCGTCGTGGTCAACGCTCTTGGGTCCGTGTATCACAACATGCTCCAGAGGGCTGTGATATGGGTGATTGTCCAACTCGCGCAGGACTCACTCTACGGCAAGCGCTGTTGCAGGATTGCCGTACAAGAGCCACAACGACTTGCATTGAACAACCCAGCCTTCTACAATTTTTCCGACGGAGGTCAAAGTGGATGAGTGGATGATGGCTTTGTGAAGGGACGAGCTACTAAATTGAAAGTTGCTACCTCCGCATGGTGTAGGGACCGTGATATATAATTCGTGAAGGCCGATGAGACGCGTGATATAGGACAAGGCTTTGTTGCTGCGCAAGGTGAGTGATACCCTCTGCAGATGTGGGAGCCCACAAAGAGCAAGCTCAGCGACTTCAGGAGATGTCGCATGTAGTTCGAGAACTTCCAGTCGTAGTGAATGCCTGCTGAGCCATGAAAACAATGAACACATGGTGCCCGTCCAAAGATCTGGACTGGGTGAAGTCAGACGGAGACAAACGAGGTTGGGACCCAGGAGGTAACGCATACATGAATGGAGATCCCGAGGACATTCTCTGCAGCAAAACGCTCGAGGATTTGGCACTCACAGCAGCCGTGAAGAAAAGCCAGTCAAGGCATGGATGAACTCCACATCTCCAGGCTGGAAGCAAGTAGATGTCAGAGAAAATGTGATATAGAATATCTTCAATGAGCCAGCAGGCGTGCATGGGCATTTGAATAACTTCTAGTGATCTAGAATCAACTTGAAGCCTGTCGCGGAAGTCATTTGGAATACAACGTGAGGCAGGCTTGAAAAAGAAGGCTGTCTTCTTTCTTACAAGGTCTGACAGTACGGGATATTAGTCTTTGTATGTGATGTGGAGAGAAGAGGGGGGAAAGCAACGAGGACATTATACGACTGTGACTTACTAGTGAGATTCGACGGATAACGGCGCGTTAGAAGTGATGTTTGCGGTAGATGCGAAGAAAAATAAAACGAATCATCGTCAGTAAAGTAAATTTCTGTTCATTTATTAATTTGTGGGTCTGTGCTCGATGCAATGACCCCGAGGAGATCCATAGATGTAGACTAAAACCAGAGATCATGACCGAAGAAAAAACACACCTTCTGAGTGGTTCTGATCTGGGCCGTGCAACATGCAGAGAACCTCGGGCTTGAAAAGTCCAGAACAAAAACAACGCTGAGATGAAGATGAAATAATGGGTGAGTTGAAGAAATCGTACGCAGTGCGTCACACAGGAAGATGGTCGCTGAGACAGTGGGAAGAAAAAAGCGAGGTGAGTATGACTCTTCGAAGCACCGCGGTCTTATATGAGACGCACGAACCCCAGCCCCCAGAGGCGTCAATGTTTCATCATAATCTCAATGTTTATCATCCACGTGGAGCGTCCGCCGACCAACGGTGTCTACATATTCCAATATGTTGCATCACACATCTGTTGGAATAAAAAGGCTTCATTAGATTTACAAGTTGAACATGTACAGATTCATTCAAACCAAGCTCTCCCTCTATACGAAATGCTAACTGCCGACTTCTTATTCTAATGTCAGGAATTGACATAGCCCTCACCGCAGGCAATGGCTACAGGATCTCACATTTGTCCAAATGAAATCCACCGTGCTGCTCCTGTTGATACAAGTCCTGTTGTATTCTGAAATGTCACTCTGCGAATGTCGAATAAGGTTGTACTCCGGGTGACTGCGATTGTTCGCGATGTTGCAAAGCTGCCGCGCGTTGCATACCTCGGTCTGGCGAAATCCTGTTCGCCTGTCCGACAAGCACCTCGTGCAATGTTCTAGACACTGTTTTGTGAGACACATTGCGTTATTTGTAAGATAAGATTTGGGGGATGAAAAGGATGGTTAATGCGGTGGCTGGCTTAGGCTGATGCTTTGTTTGGAGTGAGGGAATTGCTCACCATCGCGCTGGATTTATACCATAGATGCTCCTGGTGGCGGCCTAGGACGACACACATAAGTCTCACCGGAGAAACAACCCAATAAAAGGTGATGGCTTGGGAGAGGTGCTGAGGTGTGAACACGCGTATACCTCCATGGGTCGCCGAACGAATGCGTAGCAGATAGAATTGCAGCCGGCAAGACAGCATGAGTGAAGTGGGCTGCGGCAAGAATGCAACGACCTAATTATCTTTGGGTGGCGGCCAAAGACATAAAATCCGACTGCGCATACCTGAATTTTACGCTGGTTGGAGGAAAGACCGATAGCACGGTATGTGAGACCTTGAAGCACATAAATGCGACGGCGGTACTGACGTGGGCAAAGACCAGTCTATCAGTGCTTATGTCACTGTGATTTTGCAAGCGTTAGCAACTAGGTGCCGATGTTAGCCTCAAGCAGACATGAACCGTCACCTAGCAGTTATTCTACCGCCCCAAACCCATTAGCAGTGGAGGCACGGGGACGACAATGGAAGAAGAAACCAATGAAAGGTGAACAGCCCCCAGTAAGCGGTGCTAGGATTTTTTATAGTGGTGAGTGGCGACATATCCCCTTTCAAGGATGTTCGAAAAAACATGAATGACATGCCATGAAGGAAGCAATGGTTATATCAAAATGTATTTCTGACGGAAAAAAGGCTAAATCGTAACTTGAAGTGTATCCCCGCACCGTAGTCCGTGACCCATGGATTAGCCAATTACCTTGCGAATAAATAGACCAGGCACTACATTATCGGGGGGAAGACAACTCGAACTGCCGACAAAGCAAGATATGCGCATGCTCTCGGAATTTGAAACGCATTCTGCATCCACGGCGAGGTTTTGAAATTTGGCCCACCACAGCAACAGATCGAGCCGACATGAACGGAACGTTAAACCAGTAGTAGTACAAGACTGCGCGACCTTGTTCAAGGGGCGTTATGGTGTGAATGCACTTGAAACCAGAGACTCGACTCGAACTCACAAAGAAAATTGCATGCGGACGGTAGGCATGAAAAGGTGTGCACAGTTCTACACAAAGTCCATACTGGCAATGAAGTAACACATCTTCATAACGTCTTTGTTGGACTGCTGTACAATGTGCAGCGCCTACTTGGAGTCGACCCGTCGGGAGTCGGTGCCGCATCACGTGCGTATCATCTTTGTTGTTTGTTCAAGTTGGCCGCATTCAGGATAAGTAGAACGTTCAAGCCACCGAATTCAAGCTTCAAGTCTACCAAGGATCAAATTTCAAAGGGCATCGAGAGGTACAGGTAAGACGCCTGATCAATCGATGAATATTCTGCAGAGAACGATAGTGCTACACGTAAGTTCTAGTCTCCGGCAGTTAGGCGCTGATCTAGACCCGCATTGCAAAAATACGGTATATGAAAGAACCACAGGAGCATTACCTCTACTAGTACGTTGTCGCGTAATTCCAACTGTTTTCAATCATAACGTGTACAACAGCAAGGTGACTGAGAAGAGGGTTATGGACAGGAGTGAGTCCAAAAATGCGAGGATAAATCCGCAAGGCAAGTGACAACTTCCTCTTATCCTCTACCCCATCGACAAAATTTGTTCGAGGCATCCCGCACATCTAACCAACTAGGAATTATATTGACTGACCCCCAGCAGAGCCCCAAGTCCCAACTGAAGCAGTCAGTTACTGATCGAATCGACCATAATGCCAGCGCCAGTGGCGGTGTGCGTCGTTGCGGCTATCGCAGGTGTAGCTGCTGTCATTGCTTTCCATGAGGTGATTTTCTTTCTTGTATCTATCAAAAACCTCCCATTCCGTCTTCACCCGCTTCCGATGACAATTCTCTAATCTACTCCGCAGTTCGTCTTTGAACCCCACATCGCCCCCGCCATCGAGCGTTGGGCAGAGGACTTCCTCGCCAAACGTCGTGCTCGACGCAGAGGTCCTGTTCCTTTGCGATCCAACCGAGGGTCTGGGCATGGTGACCCAGGGCCCAGCGATGCTGATCTGAGGGAAAGGACCCCTGCGGGAGAAGAAGATTCTATCGAACTACAAGGCTTCAACCTCGATGAATGGCGGAACCAGGTCCATAGCACCGCCCCAGGCACGGGTATGAGGCGGAGAGTCGGAGTAATTCCTGACACAGATGAAGGAAGTATATCTAGCACAATGGACAAGGTATGTCTGTCTTCCATTTTCCATCTTACCCTTTCAAATACTGATCAAATACGAACAGTCTTTCACGTCCCTCACGCACACTCCGCTCACACCCACCCATGTCATCTCTAATGTCTCCTCCCCATTCACAGAAGCCCTCTCTGTACCCACCCGCACGCCCAGCCGCGCCCACTCCCGCGTCACTCCTCCCACAGCAAAAGACGGCGAGAGTATGGTTAACACTACTTTATTTTTCGCCCTGGCTTCACCCTCACCCTCTACTCTCCCCAGTCCGCCATTTGGACCCATCCTCCCAGACACCCCCCGCACAAGTGCCGCCTACTCCGCCCGCCCATTTTCTCCGGTTGTGCGCACGCCCGTGCATTCTCGCGTACCATCAAGTAGGTCTTCTCTGCAGCACTCGAGCTCAAGCTCGTGCATCAGCATGAATATGCAGGGCAGGCGTGTGGACATTGACGTCGTTGGCGAGCACGCCGACATCAACATCAACAGCGGCGTCAATGCGAGGATGAACGAGGATATAAGCACAAACACTAGTGTTATAGAGTCACTATCAGAACGTTACCCTGCTCCGCCCACTCCCCCTGTCATGCTTTCCCCGCCTTCATCACACACTGCCTTCTCCTCCCCAAGTACTGACATACTGAGCCTTGGAAGCAACGGTAGTCGCTCCAGTTCGCCATTTGACTTGGTCTCCCCGCCTGTTCGTATCGGCGAGGTGCACCTCCCACCGCATGCATCCCTCTCAGGTGTTGCGAGCTCGCTATCTCCCTTGATGATGAGCGAGCACGAGTTTATAGTGTTTGGCGAGGCGTCGGATCCGGATGGGGCAGAAATCTTGGCTTCGCGAAGCGGAAGTGCACGTTTGCATAATCCATTTACTGATTTTGATGAGGGGAGTGATTCCGACAGTGGTAGTGAAGGGAGCTGGGGACGGGTAAGTACAGGTCGCAGGTGATGCTCGTCTTGAGGGTGAGTATGTCGCATTATCAGAACAGGATGTAGTGTGCGTTATTCCTTTTTTCTCTTCCTTTCTACTATCTGGTTCTCTACTTCTTTGTTATCTCGTACTCGTATTCAGTCGCTCTTTTTCTCCGCATTGTACCTTTGCCCTCGTCGTGATCGTTGTGAACCCAGTCATGGATTATGCTTCAACTATGCGCGGCATTCGTGGCATGCGGATTGAAATCCAACTGATTGTGTTTCTGTAGTAATCCCATCTATGTAGACTGACCACCTTGCATTTATTGGTTGGCAGTGAGAATGGCAAGAGGGTGACGGTTGATTAGCATACATCTGAGCTGTCTCCGCATGTACGATAATTCACGTCAAAATTATATATGAACGCGCTTTTTGTGAAGATACAATCCATTTTCACATAATTGGAGAAGGCGGGCTGAGGTGAGTTGACGGATTTTCGCATCAATTCATGTCTATATATAATCACACATTTCCACTGTCAATGGTCATTAGTCTGTCAACAATTTTGCCTCGATCGACGATGGCAAGTCTGGTGGAGACAGTAATGGAGTACTTGCCTTTCAAGTTGTCTTCCTCTCCAATTGGTTCTCGATTTCACTCTTGTCGCGTGCTTGCTTGTTCCATCTCTCTCCTCGTCTGCATTGTACCTTGCCCTCCTCATCGTCATCGTAATTTGGTGGGAGACTTTGAAAATTGAACAGATTGAATATACGAGGTCTCGTGGGTGAGTGGATTTAATTTGGTTGCAATCAAGGTTGATATATTGAAGTCATACGTCTGAATCACGGCTAGCAGAGAAGGTGAGTTTGAAACTCTTTGAAACCACAATACTTACGCAACTGCAAAGTCAAACACTCTGGCAGTAATCAAGGACCACATCTGGTCCTCTGTTTGCCGGGCAAGCTCGCAAATATCGATCTTGTAGCCTATTGTGTCGCGTCCATGAAGCGAGTGGAACCCAATTCCCTACTTGTTTCACACTTTTCGACTTGAAATACTTTGACGTACGACCGCCTTAGATGTCAGTGACGAGGAGTGTGGGTGGGTACTATACTATGTACTACAGTACGGTATAGTCCGACTTGTGGCTGAAAAGGTCTCAGCCCTATGGGGATAAACTGGCTGGTAAGCGCTTTCGTTGATAAGCTGGTTCTGACATAACTATCTCCGCAGTCTCTTCCCTTAGATTCTTCAGGAGGACATTCCCTGCAACACAATCTCCATGAATCACACTGAACAAATCATATCTGACATCACAATTGAACGAACGCAGGAGGTATTGGATGATGCCACATCGAATTTGGACTCGACCTTCGCTAGAAAGCTCAACAAGTGGGATCAGGCAGGTTCGTTGTTGACAATCCATCCCGGTCAGTGAGGGTGGTATTCAGATTACTATGTCATCCTCTAGAGGTCTGTGTTGCCCAGAGCGTTCAGGATGTTGAATCAGCGCACAATTTCTATACCCAGAATGCCACAGCTATCAAGTCGGCATCTGATGCGATGGTCGCGGACCTCTCAAAAAAGAATATGGGCGACTTTCTGGGCGAGGCGAAGAAGGTGATGGAGGCCCTGGATGTTCTGCAACAGGTTCACCCGTTTGTTGGTGGTGTGTGTTTATCACTTGCCGATGTTTCCGTCTCAGCTAATACTTGGATAAATTGCAGTGGCTATCCTCGCTTTCAAGGCTGTCGTAAATCTTGAGCTAACACGAAGAGAGAACGATCGTAGAGTTGGATTGATGTTAGCTCAGGCATCTGACATGATGACCATGCTTCTCCAGTTCGTCAGCCGACGCCGGTTTGGAAAGACTTTTGCTGATTCAGTTCGATGGTAGACTTAAGGACACTAGCGATCCTTCCATCGTGGGGCCTCACGGCGAAATTCGGGGGCGATTGGATCGTGTTTTGGATGGCATCAAGCAAGATATCGAGGATTGCGGGAATGCCATTGACAAATACTACAAGTCAAAATTCATAGGTCAGTTTCCCTCATTCTTGGGTGATTCATATAGAGAACCATATTCCAAGTGAAATTCTTCAGGTCCTCCCACTGGGCAAGTGAGTTCTTGAATGTTTGCAACAGCTTTTCCCAGCGTACGCAGGACCTCCAGCTCGCCTTAAATATCAGGACGACATTGAGAGTTGATATTGCCATTGAAAAGCTAGACAAGCTGATCCGGACGCAAAGCGATCGCGAAGCAAAATTCGAGAAGGAAGTGCAAATGCGCGGTGGAAGAGATAAATGTTTGGAAAACGAAGACAAACTAGTAGAGCTACTGAAAATCGCCGAGCAACGGGACGGGCGCCCACAGAATAAAGCGCATACTGATGCTCCCACCAAAGATGCCAACAAGCCTGCTTCAAAGACCACTTCTGCGAGTGGATCGGTCGTCAAGCCGTACCGCCTTGATGCATCGTTGCTTTACGAACTGCATGCTCCATTACAAAACTTACTCAACGAGAATCGCGCGCTCTTCATGTTCAAGCTTGATACACAGACATCCGACATCAAAGATGCCATCAAGGATTCTGAAACGCGCATTATGTGGGCCTTCAACAGCAGATTTCGACGGGTCAAGGATCCGGTAAGGATTAACAAACTCAACCATGCATCACTAAAGTCTCATTCATTTTCACCAGCACCTCCGATATATCTGGAAAGAGATGGTATGTCCTTGTGCTGGCATGAGCGAAGCGCATACTTATCGTCGCCAAGAAATGGACAACAAATGTCAAGACGCTATACTTCATTGCAGAACTCCATGATTATTACGTGAACCGTTTCTCCCACCTCCGTCATTATGCACCGCTCCCAGAAGCAGCGTCGGATGCTTCGTCTTTGGTACCACGAGTTCCATCTCCAACTCCCACTGTCTCCGTCATGTCCGACTCAGAAGGAGAGGACCACGAGCTTCCGGTAGTCGATCCTGCATACCATGAACTTCCTACTGTCGATCCTGCAGACAAGTGGTGCTTGAAATATTTGTCCGTTTTCTATGATCCAAGTTTATCCGAAGCCTTTGACGGTGATGCGAATGGCTTAGTCAGTATAAGGGAGGTGAATAATTTTACGTCCGCAATGCCTTTGGGTTGGACTCTGCCAAGAGCACTTGCATACTGGGCTGCAGGTGAGAATTATTATTGTTAAGTCGAGCCAGTCCTTATGTCGACGAAGGGTGGAGAGTGGATAGCCAATATTATCATGCACGAATTGAACAGGTCTTGAATAGCATGGTATATGCGCAAGAAGATGTACTTCCAGCAAACAGGAGGTGTATCGCTATGTACTTGAACTCATATGTCATCGATGGTGCGTCGCTCTACCACCTTTTGACCAGGACATTTACACAGCAGACAGGCATCAAAAGGCTCGTCCGTTCTCTTGCAGCACTTGGCTCAGAGGGTTCGGACTTGGATCTCGCTCAATTGACTGCTCGGCATCGCGAGGCTCAAGAGGAGACATTGGCGAATAAGCTCAATATCGTCAAGTATGAAATTGACTCCAAAGAGTCTATTAAACTTTTCGGATCTGGTCGCATTGAAAATGTGGGTTATTGACTTGGCGCTTGTACTGAACGCTCACACGAGTCACTGTGCTTGTTCAGTTCTTGCTGCCTTTACTTTACCTCGTAATTAGGAGGCATTTACAGATAATGAAACTTGCCAGCACAGTGACTCTGGTCGAGAGAGAACTTGAGTCTGCAACTCAAACAATAGAAAATATCTTGGAAGGGGTGTCTCTGCGCGTGGGCCAACTGGCAGGTGCGTTCCTAAGCTATGTCACGATGAGCTATCTCCTTCCACCATCGCAGAATCATTTCGTCAGCAGGGTAATGATCCAAAAGCGAGATTCATGTGGTATGCGCATGGCTTGGTACGTAGAGACAACAACTTTATATCGAGTCCCAGTCTAACACCTCGTAATAGTACAACTTTTGGTACAGTCCAGAATTAACCACGGACGACATCGAATACTGGGAAAATCACGATTTTGGGAATGATGACACTGAGCTAGAGATTGATTCCACAGCATTGAAGCTTGGTCCTTTCAGTGTGGCAGAAGATAATGAAGCGATAGGAAGACCTGTCGAGTTCATTACATCTAATCCCGGTCAGCAGCCTGAAAACACCATGGAAGAATATATCCGTTTGCAATGCATGAATGACCTGCACAATACGCGGACCTTCTACTCTTTTGATATCCCGCCTTACCTATCGTTGACCGACAAAGAAAGGTTCAATGTCCTGTCCCAAGAGTTACCACCCACAGACGTCGAGCGCTGGAATTCATTGGCTGAACTTCAGATGCGCTCACGATTGTTCGAGTGAGTTCATATTCTGTCTATTTATCATTCTTCAAACACCTGCCTTTCCGGTGTCAAGGTGTCAGTGCGATGCATGTCATTACCTTGTCAGTGATGTCCTTCATCATTGTATAGACTGCGAGTCTAGTGAGTGTGACGGAGACAACCCTCCCGTGCAAGACAGCTAATCTTCTTACATAGTCGACTATGATATGTGTATAGATTGCGAATCTCAGCCGGTCTCAGATCACAAATACCCATCCGACCACAAGTCAACGCACAACATGCTTGTTTTCCGCATGTCGCTACCTTATGGTCGCTATAACCGAGTCCGGTGGTATGCCAGGAATTTCTTATCCACTTGCGTGCCTGCTGCAGCACCGCCAGAAGCACCATTGACTGTGCGAGAAGACCAATCCAAAACGCAATCAGATGGACCTGAACTTCCGCATCCAACAGAAGCCACTCGAGCAGATGATTCTTCCGCCTCCGTCGAGCTGCAGGAAGGTCATGAGAAGCTAAATGGGAACCCGGGAGTAGCATTTGGGGGGATAACTCGAACCTCAGTCGCGAATGGGGATACCTATGTTTGTGCTGAATGTGGCGTTAAGATGAAGGGCATTTTTTATGTATGCCTTACCTGTGGAGGTCCGATTTTCATACGTCTGGTCTAATGGGGCACAAAGCTTAACGATTATCACAGAAAACCGTTCTGCCATCGCCCTATGTGGTGATTGTGCATTTCACGATGTGTTCAACGTGGTCACAGAGCACCACCCTCACAAACACTGGCTGATCAAGATTAAAGATCGGGTCCAAGATATAGGCATCGGAACATCAGACGAACCTTTGGATAACGTGGATGAGATTACTTCGCTTTCCTTACGAGTCGACAAGCTAGCTGCAATGGTGGAATCTCGCTTCGTGGAACAGGATCTTCGCCTTAATGCACTTGTCACGCAGATTGATCAGCTCGTGCATAGTCTAGCTGCATTGACGGGAAAAGCACAACTTCCCTCTGAATCCGTCACTGTTTGATTGGCTCATAAATTGGTAGACCGTTCCATTCGATTCTTGTAGTGTCTCAGCGAGCTTGTATAGATCGATCGGCGCTGACTTGCTATGTACTTGTAAAATAAATATGTTTGTTTCCCTTCGTTGTGTGGACGAGTACGAAGCCTGGAAAGTGACATCGTCTAGGTGATCTGGTGTAGATGATTCACGCGGAGGTGCCTTTTACTATGTCCGTCCTTTACACGAAAATGATGAAACAATTTCTTCCAGGAAAGAAAGGCGGAGAAAACTGTTGTAAGTTAGACCTGGACAAGGTGACGAGGATGCTTGGTGAGATCAAACTCACTTCCAAGCTGAGCGAGGATCCCGGCATGAGGCATCCAAGTTCCATATAGTACCCGCACACTTGCTTTATCCCCAAAACTGACCTTCGTCTATACGAACTACAGACGAGTGAGTCAGCGGGAGAGCTGTGCAGAGCTGTGCATTGTGATTGCATTGAGGTGCAGACAAGGATTGTAAGAATCCCTGAAAGGTACCGGATTGAGTCACTCAAACAGAAGACGATGCTGCACACTTGTCGTTGAGTAAATGATTTTGCTAAAATAGAACACAACGTGAGATAGAGGTATGTACGAAAGCAAGATGACCACACTGCGAGAGTATCAGGATAATACCTAAACGACTTGATGTACGCCGGGATGGAGAACCCATACATGATGATCCATGAAACCAGACCAGACAACAGCAATACGAAAAAGAGAACTATACGCCGATATGAATAAAAACCATCCTCTGCTCGAGCGGCACTTTTTTCTTCACGGCGTGTGTAGCACAGTTGAGTGCCCAGGCCGCTTTCGTAGGGTCCATCACACCGACCTCCTTGGGATGGAACAAATACGTGTAGAAAGCTTCGACGATGTGTTTTGCGACAGCATCATCGACCTCCCACAGCGTGCCAACGACGCTCTTGAACCCCGAAAACTGGAGACCGGCTGCGAGATGAATGACTTCATCGGGCGTCTGCTCATCCCCGACAGCAGTATGACAGGCTGATAAGAATGCGAACTCGGCGTGCGGAATGTGTTTGTCCATGATGTCAAGCAACGTCAGATGTTCGTCTCTCATGACGAAATGGGAATCGTAAGGTTGCGCAGGGTCCTGCTTGCCATGACAAGCGAGGTGCACCCAGGTGTTCTCTTCCAAAGCTTCGAGTGCACCTGCTCGTGTGGCTGCGTCCCCAGAAATAGTGGTGCGGTTGGCAGTCGTGGGGACGAGCTCATGGACGAGCTCGAGCTCGCTGTCGACAGCTAAGAGTGCCTTACCTTTCCCTGCACCCGGTTGACCCTGTCCGATCGCCACAAAGGACGGAGTGACACGCTTCTTCATAATCTGTCTAGATCTGATCAGAGCCGAAAGTGTCGGCGTGTAAGAGCAGATATAGAGATCCTCCAGGCATGGCTCCTTAGAGCGATCTGCCCTTGTTAGAAAAGGGTTAGCTGCATGGAGAGGAATGGACGTGAAAGCTGCTGTTGGACACAGCCAGATTCGAGAGTGGCGCTTTCGTTTGAGGACGTTCTCGAGTACGTTGACGATGGGCAGCATGATTTCGTCCCATACTGTCCGCAAGAGTACTATCAGATCCGTCCTGGTCTCTGCTGGGTCCATCCGAGACGCGTGTCGTATCGCCCTGGTGAAGCGATCCTTGAGAGTCTTCAGATCTGCAAGAGTGATAGACGACAAGGGAACATGATAGGGGTCTCCTGATGTGGGGACGATGATGGCGCTGCACGAGTATTTGCTGGCAATGAGGATGATGATCGGGCCATGTCGTGCTGCCGCTTGCAAGTCTGCATACAACGGCGGGAGCAGGAATCGCGAGAATGTTTGAAGACTACGTATTTCAGCCACCACAGCTTCCCACTGCTCCATAAGTTTCCTGAACTTGGTTGCTGCCAAATCAGCAGCAGCTCTGTCGGTGATGGTCGTAGAATTCTGTGCGGCATTGGAAACAAGTTTGCTTAGCTCCAGATAATTGTGCGCCAGTTTCGGATTGGCTGACGCGAGGTCTTCAACTGGAGATTTGAGACGAGAGGCCAGGGACCATTGCTGGCCCCGGCCCCGCTCCACGAGTTCCACTGCGTGTCGTACATTGTTACAGCGGATGGCACATGATGCTGCATCTACAGGCAGCAATCTGGCATAATGGAAGGCAGCGGCAGCTTCGCGCCGTAAAATGGTGGATGATCGTGTTGCCAAATGACCATCAAGAAGCTCAAAAAATGTCGCGTAGGCTTCTAGCGCAGAAGCATGGCTGTAGTCCTCTGCTGTAACAGTCCAATCGTATACATTAACAAGACGGGCCGGAAATCCTTGAGTAGGGTGTCTTGATGCAAGTCTGAGGTTCTCCACTGCAAGTGCCAGATCAGCAGGGTCGTGTAGAATCCGGTAACGAGACAGATAGGCATTCTTCAGCAATCCGTAGCTGAAATACCTGTCCGGGTGCAGTGAAGTCAAAGACGCCAATGATTCTTGGCAAAGAGTAATGGCTTCCTCGACATCCTCATTCTTCCGAGTGTGCGTGAAACGGGAGCAGAGCGTCGAGCTCAAACTGCAAAGAACTCTTTGGCGCTCTGGATGGTCAAGCTGCGTCAACCGAAGGGATTCGCGACACAGATCAATGACCTCGTTAAGATCCTCGTTAAGACCCTCGGTGACATCCAATTCTTCATATCTATTTCTGGTGTCGAGTGCGAGGGCAAGGTTGATAAGCGTAGTGTCACGACGTGGATGCCCAGGTGGGCGCAATGTCAGTGCCTCGCGACAGAGGCTGATAGCTCGGGTGATGTCATCCATGTCCTCGCATTTGTGGAAATGGGTGATGAGGGCTTGCCCTAGGTTGTCCAATGAGGTATCACGATATTTGTGCCCGACAGGGCGCAGGTGCAGCGCTTCTTCATAGAAAGAGATGGCCTCATCGAGGTCATTAGGTTTGCCTTGGTGATCGAAGCGGAGCCCGAGTAAGTAGGCCAAGTTATTCAGGTAGTAAGCGGCGTCAGAATGTCCCTCGGGGCAAAGAGATACTGCTTCACGAAGATATTGTATGCTCTCATCTAAATCATCGATGTTGCCATGTTGTGTAAAGCGTGGTCTGAGAGCCCATGCAAGCCTGTCAAGTGCTCTTGGATGGAGTTGATGGCCCTGAGGACAGAGCTCGAGGACGACTCGTCGAAGGCAGATGCCTTCCTCAGATGCGTCTATTGGAAGATCGTTGCATCTGCCGATCACATAATCGACACCATTTTTCCCTGCCGCGATGCTACGAAGGTAGGTGCCCTCTTGACAGAGAGGCAGTAGCTCATGATAGAGTTGGGCGGCTTCGCGGATGTTGGCAGCAGTACTTTCCTTGTCGTGGCGCCAATTCAGCGCTTCGGTGAGATTATATAGATATAAGGGATGGTCGGGATGGTGCTGTGGACGCAATGCAAGGGCTTCGCGGAAGAGGGAAGTGGTGGCATCAATGCCTTGAAGATCATTTCGGATGTAACCTCTAAGGCGGGCCCACGCGAGGTTGGTGAGAGCTGCTGCATGGACTGGATGGCTGACTGGACACTGGTCCAGAACCAACTGAAAATGCTGCACAGCAGCCTTCAAGTGGGAGACCCTCTTGCATTTCGCGTATTTGGCAAGTTGTGCGTGGGCCGCATCTGTGTCTCGATCAATCTTACAGTCTATGAAGGACTGCAGTCGGTGTTCCATCAGTAAAGTAACAACAGAGACCAGCGTCACTCACGTCAGATAGTGTATCATCGCAAGCATGTACAACGGCAACCTTGAGTGTGAGGGAAGGGCGGACACCGCGCACGGATGGGAAGGATAGTTCTATGAACTATTAGTATATGTGGGTGAATGAGAAGCATGTTACTCACTAAATGGCTCATCTCCATGATTGAGTAGGTCATGCCACGACAATTGAAGTTTCCCGATGAGTTCTCCACTGCCTAGCATTCGATCTGCTTCATAGGACGCCCTGATTTGGACTGAGAATGCAGGTGATGCCTGGGGTGATCTATAACCAAAGGTCAGTTCTCGAATGGTGCGCGGAAGTTACGAAGAATTTTACAGGGTGACAGTATCAGCCCACGCTGCTGATTCTTCAGATGATAAGACACTGATGGCCGATTTCCAGCACCTCCGGGAGTCGACATTGATGGATATGTAAATACCAGCGGGTATGCGCTGCGAAGGGACTTTAAGATCCTTTCCACTGAGAACTGTAGATAGGGCATGAGGATCATGAAACGGATATGAAGGCGACGTGGAATAACGCGCCTTCAAGTCTAATGTATCGTTCTCTTAAGCTACGACGAATCAAACGACGAACGACACGCAGCCGCGGCATTGAGAGGGGTTCAGAATATTGAGTGGTAGGAGAAGGCTAAGGGAGGGCAAAATAAGTGCGGTGGGACAGTGGGACTGGGAGGCGTTGGCAGGTCAGTGCCCAGTGAGAACACGCAAGGTAGAGGTGGATCTAAATTGAACCGGATAGATACGATATATATAAATTGAAGAGCGGGTCATGCCTCACGTGGGGCGATAGACGCTGGTAAGTTTTCACCTGGGAATTGAGAAAGGAATGGTTGATCCATCCCTTCGAACTCTCCTCTTCACGCCATAGTCAAATCCCCACGCCTAAGAAAAGACTTGACAAAGAATCTTCGAAAACTAGAGGACCTCAATTGGTCAACTCACGAACATTCAACCCTGATGAGAGCACTAGTTACGAACCTCAGAACCCGCAGCGCACTAACGACCTTGAACGGTTGGGATAGCACCACACCGAAACCCTCCACAGAAGGAGCAACTAGCCTAGCATTATCGGCTATGATCAAAGATCAACACGACGACATCAGTACCACGGTAAACGACTCACTCATCCTAACAGGCATAAAACTTGACGCAGGATCACAAAAAGTTTTCTATACCAACATCAAAAACTCTCTCGCCGACCCAAAACAGCGACGACTCACCAACATGAACCTGGCGAGGACCCAATACGCGGTCTGCGACATCAACACAGAAACCCCCACAAGCGCCCAAATCTGGAGATCCATATGAGACAATGACACCCCGAGAAACATTCGCAGCTTCCTCTGGAAATGCCTACACGGAGCATACAAGATCGGAGATTTCTGGGATAAAATCCTGCACTATGAACATAGAGGAAGCTGCGGACTATGTGGAGCGCTAGAATCAATGGAACACATACTAATCGAGTGCGAGTCTACGGCATCACGAGTCATTTGGGATGCAGCAAAGGACCTATGGCTCAAACGTGAATCCCAATGGCCAGCCAGTCATTAAGTTCGGCACAATACTAGGCTGCAACCTAGCCATCTTCCGGAAACAAGGAGAAGTACCACTCCGAGACAGAAATCTTAAACAAATGGATCCACGCCATCAACACGAGGTTGAAATTCGACCGGCTGCTCACCAACTCTATGAGATACGGGAAGAAAGCTCTCAAAGTAGAGACGGTCCTTCAGACCTGGAGCGGCACATTACAAAATGAAGACAATCTTCCGGACAATTGGATCCGGAAATCAGAGGTTTTAGTGGGTATGGCGCCTCGTCATCCTCCAGGACGGAATAGGTAATTCCGAACAAGCGTCGAGGCCCACATTACTATTTGCGTACATAAAGTATTTCCTCTGGGTGACTAATTCTCTAACCAAGCAGGTGAAATTCCCATACCACAAACATACCCTCTAGAATTGACCTTGTCAGTTGCTAGTTGATAATATCATTCCACCAAAAAAAAAGAGAGAAAGGGATGGTTGCTGCGCAGTGAAACACCTCTAGGGTGTGAGCTACATGAGAGGCCTCGAGTAGACCTGGCGTTCAACGTGTTGTACTTGTCACGCAGATTGATCAGCTCGTGCATAGTCTAGCTGCATTGACGTGAAAAGCACAACCTCCCTCTGAATCCGTCACGCTCATAAATTGGTAGACCGTTCCATTTGATTCTTGTAGTGTCCCAGCGAGCTTGTATAGATCGATCGGCGCTGACTTGCTATATACTTGTATCGTTGTGTGGACGAGTACGAAGCCTGGAAAGTGACATCGTCTAGGTGATCTGGTGTAGATGATTCACGCGGAGGTGCCATTTACTATGTCCGTCCTTTACACGAAAATGATGAAACAAAGACGTTCATTAAAAAAAGGCGGGGGAAGACGTGCCACTGTACAAAAGCTGAACCACGATATACGTGATGGTCATCATGCATATCAGCGTCATAAAAACAGAGACATGCAACCAATGCAGAGAGTTCTCTGGCATGCGGAAGATCTCGGTCTTAGTTGGAAAGGCTAAAATACTACAATTGCATGAGCAGAAACGAGGGCACCTCGTGTTAGTCACGAGCCCTCTTTTGTCCTAAAGGCGAAATGCAATGAGTCACTATTAGGGCAGCAATAGAGATAACAAGGCGGACAGTACCTCTCTTGGACATGGTTACTCCTCGCGATTCATGAATTAAAATCCTCATCGCTACCGCTCTCATCGCCGTTATCATTAGAAGTGTTAGAAGTGTTGCTGGGGTGATTAGTGTCGTTGCCGGGGGCCCGAATGCTCAACAGGAAAGCCAAAGCAGGTCTGAAGACACGCGAACTAGAGTATGAAGATAGGGAGGTGGGAGGTTGGACAAAAATCGTCAAGCGACGCAAATGGGGATGAGCGCAGAGAAGAAGGGGAAACAATTCTCAAGCCGAGACCTTACATAAGAATGATGTGCTTCGTTAAGATCGAAGCACCCATAGAGGATCTTCACGTGCTCTGAAAAGGCCACATGTCCAGCTTCCAATTTTCAAGTCAGTTAACTCGATTACCACTGCTCTTATATATATGCACATATTCCATAGCAAAGAAAAAAAAACAATTCTAAACAGACGCTGAAAACTCAGTAGGACCCATCTAAAACAACGAAACAAAGCGTGAACGTCGAATACAATTGACATTTGGGGAGGGGGAGGGGGAACTTCATCTTATTAGATTCTCAATCCTATGTCCTCCTCTCGGGTCCAGTATGTATCGTTTTAACTGCAGCAGGTGTGTGACGTATTTTGGATGGCTGCTCACATGCAAGCACTTGTCAGTTTACTAGCTGTGATGGCACGTGAATGACTGTTGACAATATTTATTAAATTTGTTAATTCATGAAACTCCTTTGCATGTTCTTATCCTCGCACTATGGGCAGGGCACGCGAGCTATGTATTATAAATCTTGTGATACTCACTGGTATTCCACTGAACCGCAGACGATTCCGTTCGTACCCATCCAAAGATCAAATGTAACAGATATAAATGGAACAGATATAACGTTCTAGTCACAATCAGGCATGTAGGACGACCACTAGTGAGACAAGACATGGAGCAGCATAATGAAACGACCTCTTTCTGGCTCATACAACATCGAATAAAGCTAGCAGCACAGCAAATCGCAGCCTATATGAAACATTCTGTCTGAGCGTGGTATGAACGTGTAGATGTACGTACCGGAAGTCAAGTCCTGCGCTAAGGCAAACCTGCGTGCAAACCTGCGTTCCGCAACTCGGACTCGAGAAATTCTTCTATTTCCTCGATAGCTGGACGACTAGGAAGTCCACGAGGTGACCAACATCTTTGAATAAAACTCCACTGTGCACTAGTGACAGATGTTTCTTGAGGACATTTAGGCTTTATGCCTCTCGAAGATAATACAAGGACACGAATGTTATCCTTGATATCGTAATAAGGTATTGATCCTGTGAGCAACTAGAGTCGCAGTATGGTGAGCGGGAGATGCTACGAATAGAAGATGTACCATACCTGGAGGAGAATACTGCCTATCGAGTAAATGTCAGTCTGCTCCGTTGGGATGCAATGGTTGATTTCGCCTTTCTGCACCTCGAATAACTGAGGGTCAGTCCATCGTACCGCTGAGCGAACACCTCCAGATTGTTGTGGAGGAGTTGGGATTTCCGCGAGCAACAGCATGACTCCGAAGTCGGATAGCTGCGCTCTGCCCTGATTGTCCACCAGGATATTGAGCTGGACAGTGTTAGCGTATCATACTGCCAGGGACGGAGGAGACCTTACTCCAGAGATATCTCCGTGCACAACATCATGAGCGTGTACTACATTTGAAATCAATGAGAGCCATTGCCATGATGAATGAAAGAAACCCAACAATAGCCAAGGCCAGCTACTACTTGTTTGGCCTATGGAGACGCAAATGCAAGAGTGAGAGACACCATTTCCACCGAAAAGGCTACTTACAATATCCAACTTGCTCCGCAGTGACAAATGATGATTAGCGATGTAGTCATTCAACGACCCCTCGTTCACCCAGGGTGTCACCAGTGACGGAAAGTGCCCAAAATCGTGTGCAATTCCATATAGTGGCAGAACGTTTCTGTGATGTAATTGCGCCCAAGATGATATTTTACCCATCAGTTTCTGAGTCATCCGTAAGCGGGTTTTCTCAGACAAACGAAAGAACGAACTAGACCATTCTTACTTTTCTCATCCTCATTCGAAAATGGGATTTTCAGTGACTTGACTGCAACCTAAGAAAGTCATTCGTATTTGTGAGGATTCTAAAAGGTGAATCCCACTCACGTCTTGCTTTCGCTTGTCATGGTACCATGTTGATCGCCAAACGTCACTATACGTACCCGACAACGTTGGGTATATTTCGCGACGAACGACTTGCCTGGTGAGATCAGAGGCGGAGTTGCACTGAGATTCTCCCACAGTATGTCGCTGAAAATTAGCCGAAGTGGTTGGTGTCCGGCTGGAAGAATCTAAGGATGAATTCATCGAGCTGTTCTAAAGTTCAGTCAATAAACTCTGAGGGAAGTAATTTATGTACTCAGGGACATCAATGTTGTGACCATTACTCAGGACGGTCCAAGACTCTGAGATGAGTGGGCTCGGAACGACGCCTTGCGGACTGAGGTAGGAGCCTTCAGCAAACGAATGAAGAGTCATGGGTGCTATTTCTCGGTACGACCATCGAATGAACGTCAAAGGTAACTTCGTTACTAGCCCGAAATATGTGAGCAGATCAGAAATGCCAGAACCCTGTTGAGGGGCTGTTGGGGCGTGGTCCAACGGGTTGTTGGACATGACTTCCAGCTATTGAGCGAGCACCAGGATGTGGATGTTAGAAAGTAGACGCTGAATGCAGGGAATATTCATACCTTTTGACCGGCATGCGATAAGTGCCGTAGAAAGTCTGTGCTATTTCAATTAAGCTTTTTCACAATTCACGAAATCACAATTCTTCGAACCTTCATGACATGGATCCAACCGAGCACCCACCTGTGTGCATTCGATGTGTACCATGCTAAATATGGCCTGTGGAACTTCCAGCCACTGATTGTCTGTGTACCAGCCCCAAAAGTCAGCCCAACTACGATGCACAACTTACTGGGGGAATTACATCCACACTATCGTCTCATACAGCTGATCAAATTGCCAGAGCGGCAAGGGGGCTTTGAACGATCCACATCACGAATTTACTACTCAGTGTCAAAATGGTCAATTAAATGATATAATTGGCACCGGTAGTTCCGCAGTTCTATCGGGTGTTGACGCGCATGGCAAACTTTGTTCTAAAGTTTCATGTGGTAATGTTCGTGCGACACTCGGCCTCGAGGTCTGTGGGCATATCCACGATCATCGTGGAAGTCGAGAGGCGATTCATTTTAGCGCGTATGAAAGCCAGGCTGACTATAAGTGTGATGATTCATTCGAGCACATTGATTCAAGCAAACCTTGGTACACAGATTCAGAACAATTTTGGCATGATTAGTATGTCTGCGTTTCATGACAGTATTGAAAGGCTCACCCGAACCAAGAAGATACCGTATCAGCTGGTTCTCGGGCTGATTCTAAAATAACCAAGGCGTCACGTTTCTCGCGGAATAAGGATGCAGTAGCAGAAAGAACTCTTTTTAACGTTCTCGAACGATCCCGGCAGAACGTAATGTGGGTAGGCCATGCTCCCATCGACAAGCTGTGAATTTTTTCAGTGCAAGCTGAATGCATCACATCAAGGCATTAATGAGGAACGGGTATACACGGTCAACCAGTGACCTGATATAAAGTGCACTGCCATCGCGAAGTGCGGACTTGGAAAAGAGGTCGGGGGTAATTAAATTTCCCAGCACAATCCCTTACAATCACCTAGGTTTGCTTGATTAAGTTTCCACCCACGACTCAGTAATAACGATGAAATCGCGGAATTCAAATACCATTCTTGGGCTGACTAGGGTGGAAGAAAGGCTGGCCATAGGGTGCCCTGATCGATCAGTGGCAGGTAAGAGATAATCGATAAGGGACTAGGGTACACAAAGCGCTGGCTTCAAAAAGAGTGAAATTGACTACCAGCGCTTGTTCCGCGAACCTCGGTAGAGTTCTTACTACTAGGTCATTGCGTATGACCCGGGTATGTATGTACTACCAGACTTGAATTCACGAATACTGACTTTGACTTCGCAGCACAGGAGGCGCATTCAAACCTGCTTGCCGCGTACATGACAAGTCTTCATGTCCAGTAGGTACTAGCGTTATTCGCGGAGAAGTGCTGCCAGGTCAGCCGCTGCACAGCACCGAGCTGTACTCCCTGTCAGTAGAATTCTCAACTGTGATACGAGGCGCTTCTTCTTGTGGAGTTAACAGCGTCATGAGTGCTCGTGTCAACACTATTGCAGTAAGACTACTCGATATTACAAGGGTCTGTTGAACTCCGCAGGTCCATCTTAAGGTTACGGTTCCTTGCCACGGTAAATTCATTAATTTGGACTCAGCCGCCGTGAACGGGGGTGATCTTCCACCTGATGTTTGAGACACTTCGCAGCCAAGATCGCATGTTCTGGCAGGTCAGAAGACTCGCAAATGAGTGCTCATGCTGATATGTGGTGGCGAGTTTTCGCGCATGCTTTACTTCTGTGAAACTTGCAAGGATGCCCCCAGTTCAATAAATGTGAGATCCTTCTCCACTTGCTGTAGCTCCTGACACTTCCCATTTATCCAGGCTTCTCTTCGTTCAAGTTGCTCCTCCAGCACAATGTCGCGACCGGTTACGGAGGATTCAACCTGTAATAGCGAATATCTTCTACATGGTGGATTAACACTGATGACGAATGATCAGCAAATTACTGGAGACGGTTGCGCGTCAATTGCTCGCTCTCACGCTTCACCAGTGAAGGTACCACTTCAGTGAGTGCTTATCAATGGACGCCTTGCAGACAGTGACCGACTCGATGCTATGTACCTATAGGGCAATTCTGATGAATCAAAAACGGTTCCAGATCTTACAACAAGTAGTACTGACTCTGAATCCCCTTGTATTGTCTCGCCTTCTGGGTCACATTCAAGTTTCGAGTTCGTTGTGCGTGAAGATCCTTGCTGCGAGCGTGATCTTCCCTCCTCACTAACGCAACCTTGCCTAAAAATGTGTGTATATTCCTCCGCAAAACACAGCACTTCGAGCTGAGGCTGAACGTCTTTATTTTCAGGGATGTTGACCTCAAAAAATACCGCGAGGAACCTGAGAATCTCACGCCTTATATTACACGCACCCATAATTACCCCCACAGTTATGGCGGATTCGGCAACGTCTGGAAGTGCAAATTGGGTTCCCTCCCTCGAAGCGGTATCAAAGTTCGTTCGTTGATTAATTAGTTTGCTTTCAAAAGATTAGCTTGATACGAATAGATGCCACCCCCACCGGGAAACGTCGCAGTCAAGGCTTTCAGAGTACCTTCAAGAAACTCAAAAGACATGGACAAATTGATCAAGGTCAGTTTTTGTGCAGTTGATTTATGTGGCATCTACCATCGCTCTCGATCCAGAAACTGCGTCAGGAAGTCTTTGTTTGGCAACAGCTAGAACACTCGCATATACTGCCTTTGTATGGCACTGCGGACGATTTTGACATTGTACCAGCGCTAGTGTGTCCATGGATGGAAAACGGGCCTCTCGATCAATATCTGGCTAAAAGGCATGAGCAGTTGCCGCCTAAAATGCATCGTCTCTTTCATCTCGTGAGTATTTCTTGTCTATATCTTATAGACACATCCTCAGATTAGTTGAAATGCAGCTTTTCCAAGTCGTTTTAGGCCTGCAGTATCGTGAGTGAATTCAGTTGTGGCTATGTGACCTCATTTAGATGATACACGATGAATCAGTGCATTCAATAAACATTATACACGGAGATCTTATGCCTGTATGCCACAGTTTTCTCACCAGTTTAGTCCACGTTACTCATAAATTTTCAGTCCAATATTCTGATCGATGAGAACGAGAACGCTCTCCTTGCAGACTTTGGCCTGTCACGCCTGCTGGCAGATCATGAGACGTCTTTCTTCGCATCTCACAACTCAGGCGCAACACGTTGGGCTGCCCCAGAAATTATACCGCTCGAACCCAACGAACTTGTTAGCAAGCCAAATAAAGCAAGTGACATCTATTCATTTGGTTGCGTCATGATGCAGGTAACGCTGAGAGCCCTCTTATCTTCCGCGAGTGAATGATTCCGAATATTTCATTAGGTGCTATCTGGCCACCCCCCGTACTTCGACATGACGGGGGAGACTCTTGTCGTCGTGGCCAAATCTAAAGGCATTCCGCCAACACGACCCGAACTACCTGCAATCGATGATGATTACTGGTGTTATATTGAACGATGTTGGTCGACACAAGTCGTGAAGCGGCCCTCTGTTGATCAAGTTCTAGACTACATAAAGGCAGAACACGACAGACAGAGGTTATTTTCTTGAGCTAGCCGTTCCCGCCAGTGATACAAACGAGTTGACCTCGAACACCACATTTTCTTGTGTCCTTGCACATATGTTGTATTGATTTCGCGTGTACTTATTTATTCCATCATGATACGATTCCTTGCTGCTTACTGCATATCCTCAACGTATCCTCCCAATATCCTCCTGATATAATTGACCGCCTTTCTACCTTCGTGATCACACTCCAGCACACTACCACGCAAATCTCTTTCCAACTTAGAACTCCGCGACATTGAATGACAATGAGACTCCAATTCGGTACCGCTCAAGTGTTGACTCCTCATGAGTACTTGGGTCAGTCACATCGGCGACCGTTCACTGTAACTCTCAGGTAGTCGAGTCATCGTGACCGACCAATAACCAATTTAGATTCAGAATGTCACAGTTAGTCTGGCGGCATATAAAGCTCGAGCCTTCAGTTAGGGGACGCCAAGCTTGTCGTGCTCGTCTCGCCACCTGCTCCACAACCCAATTAACCAGACCTAGCTCAATTCTTGCTGCCGTTGATAAGAGGATGTCGACAACTACTATGACTGCACCTCTTGCTGCTGCTTCCTCCCAGAACGTTACTCTCCCCCCTATCCCTGAGCTCACCAATCCTAACTTTCTTGACATTCTTCTTCCTGTTTCTAAGGATGCTGGCACAACTAGAATCACTGAAAATTCTCCAGCACATTCCAATGCAATGATGGATGCGCTCAGATTGACTGCTTACCACAAGCTCACTGAAAATAATTCGCCTGCCTTTAGTTCTACTCTTTCGGCCACACTCGATGCATTCAATGGCATACGTCCCGGTGTGTCTGGGTCCTCCGTTGATGATTATCTTTCCAAGGCTTGGGCTGAAGACCCAGCTCTCACTCTCCGAATCATCTGGTCTGTCAGGAGCATTCATGATGGAAAGAGCGACAAGGAACTCTTTTACAAGGCGTTTGGCTGGCTCTTCGAAAACCACCCTCGCACTGCTCTTTCCAACCTCTATCTTCTTGTAGAGCCTGTCTGTACTCGCCTCCGTCCTGTCAAAGGCAAAGATACTAAGAAGCGTGTGAACATGTCTCACGGGTACTGGAAGGACCTGCTCAACATCCTCGCCTTGGCCACTGTTGACGAGCTTCATCCTGCCCCTGCACGCTCCAGTTTCCTTCACAATCATTCACCTCGCAACTCTCGCCCTAAATTCAAGTCTAATGCCGAGCAGGAAGCGTGGTCGAAGGAGAAGCGTGTTCAGACCCATGGTGTGAACCACGCCCGAATTGTGGAGAAGCTACAGCAGCCAAAGTATCGTGCTCTGTATGTCGCGGTTTCCAGGCTATTCGCAGACCGGCTTGTTAAAGATGACTCGATTCTTAATGGACTAGCCTCCCTTCCGGCGGATGCAAAACAGAAGGACCGCGTATCTCTCATATTTTCGCTCTCCCTAGCGACAAAATGGGCACCCTCTCCTGGGGGATCGCATGATAGGGTTACGAATATCACCTCCGCTTTATGCATCCTCCTGCACCACGCTCAAGTAACATCTTCCCTTGCGCACAAAATCCCCATCACACTTTCCCCCAGTGCTTTGGAGTTGCATGTCTTGCGTTCATTCCTCCGCCGTCACATTCTTTCACCTTCCCGTCGTCTCAAGTCCCTCCCCGAGCCCCTCATGTCCGCTAATCGCTGGTCAGAGATCGTCTACTCTCGTGTTCCATCCGTCTGTATGGACAAAAATAAGGAACATTTCTTCAATCACGATCCTGACCGCTTTATTTCTTACCTGACAGATGTGGAATCAGGAAAGAAGCAGATTAGTGGCGCAACGCTCCTCCCACACGAGCTTGTCATGCAGGCCGTGGCGTGTGTGCGCTCTTCGTCAGTGGAAAGGAAGGTGTCCCTTCGAAATGCCATCGAGGAGCACAAGCGTAAGCTTGCGGAGACACAAGCGCGTGTGGCAGAGGCACAGTGGGCGACGCTCCTTGAGCGTCTGCGCGAGGCTGGGGAGCTAGACAACTGCATTGCTGTCTGTGACGTCTCGGGGTCCATGGGCAGTGTCGATTATTGCTATGCAGGATCACCCCGGTCCTCTGTATTTCCCATCTGGCCTGCTATCTCCCTCAGCCTCATCTTGGCACGCCTTGCGAAGCCGCCTTTCAAGGACGCGTTCATTACTTTTTCCGCGAATCCAACGATGGTCGTGCTTGATCCCGAAGGCACTGTTTCCATAGGCGAGACGGTGATGAAGATGTCGCGTTCTGAGTGGACTATGAACACTAACTTCAACGCCGTCTTCCTCGACCTCCTTCTCCCGCTCGCCAAGAAGCATGCCGTGCCTCAGGACCAGATGATCCAGCGAATCTTCGTGTTCACGGATATGCAGTTTGATGCGTCTCAGGTAACTGCACAGTTCGATGTGCTTCGGGGGACTACCCCGAATGCGGCGGAGTGGGACACAAATCATGATGTCATCGAGAAGGCGTACAAGGAGGCAGGGTACGAGATGCCGGAGATCGTGTACTGGGACCTGTCCACCGCGGATCGTTACCCAGGTATCACTGCTCCTGTGACTGGCGAGCGGAAGGGCGTTGCGCTACTGAACGGGTACTCGCCGTCGCTGTTGAAGGTGTTCATGGGTGGGGAGGAAGTGGAGGAGTGGGAGGAAGTGGTCCAGGACGGCGAGGAAGTGACACAGGTGAAGGCGAAGAAAACATTTACTCCTGTAGAATTCATGGAGAAGGCGTTGGGGAGGAAGAGTTTCGACGGGCTTGTTGTCGTTGATTGAGGGATTGGTTTCGTCAACATGTATCACTAGCATATTTCACCACTCATCTAACTTACTTGTATCATATTCAATGCATGGACTTCTTATCTAAATGTCAAACTCCAAGACCTGAGTTGCAATTAGCTGCTTTGTGATTGCCTGCTCACGGTGCTCATAGAAAGTTCCGCTTTACATAAACCAGCTGGGGCTGGCCGATATTACCAAGATCTATTCACCAGAAATTTGAGCAGGAATTGGACCTCGTGTCATACCTAAGGTAGAAGTGCGTGACAGGTTCGTGATACAGAATTCTAACATACACACTAAATAAATAAATCGTTACGAGGTAGCTTCAGTAGACATTGAAGGAAGCGATAAGCACTCCGGCGACACCTCCTAAGACACCGAGCGTCAACTATGACTGCAGTCATCAATGTACCTGCGATAGAGAGCCATTCGTTGTTCCGTTGAGCACTACTCCATTGAATGAGTAGATGACAACGCCAGTGATGAAGCCTGCGACAGAGTAGGCTAGGAACACAAGTGGGAGAGATAAAAGGACGCTCCGTCGCTAAGGACAGAGTAATGTCAGCATAGGATCATCACGAAGCAAGTGACAAAAACATACAGTGAGAAGTACAAATCCTTCGGAGCCCGACGTGGGCGTTCCGTGCACCAATTCCGTCTTGTGACGCATGATGGAAATGAACGAGGTGGTCATACTCAATACCGAGCACATGATGGCGACGAGACCTGAGATGCGTGCGATACCATTCAGGCCAGGTAATGTCATGAGTGTCACAGAAGCGCTGAGAATGACAGCGGCCTGTATCATCTTAGACACCTAACACGTACTGGGAGGTTGAGGAATGAAGCTCACCACTAGACATGCGCAAGCACCAGCAAGGAACAAAGGGCCACCAGAATTTGACACGACGTTGCCCTCTAAGTCAACGTGACCGCCATAGTTTGACCGGTCTACGAGGAAGAATGGAATACCTAGGCAGAGAATACCAGTAATGATATCGACAATCATGCGACCTATAGGAACATGTCGTCTAGGACGCTGCATGATAGGGACATCGCGGGGAAGAGGCTTGTGTGGTCGGAAGTTCGTTTGACGCCAGTGAGCTGCAGCGTTAAACAATCAAGGAGTGTTCAGCATCATTCGAGTACTACATACCGACGCGAAGCAAGATACGGGCAATCATCCGTGTATGGGTCGTAGTTGACCGCAGGTTGGGGTCTGCACAAAGGATCAGTTGTCACTTGAAAAAGTAGACGATAACGGACCATTGAGATGACCTAACAACTTGTGACACTCGTCTTGGGTGAAGGGAGGGGGGATCGGCTGAGGGTGTGCCAATAATGGGTCTGTGTAAGACCAATGAAGAGCGTCCAACGCTTCCTGCCGAGCACTTGGCGGCAATGAGATATGCGCGGGGTGAGTCTCCACAAATGACCAGTATCTGTACTCGTCATCAAGTCCTGCATGTTCTGGTTAGCAAGCGAGCTGTGTATAAAAAGGCATCACTGACTGTCATCTTCCCCAGAGAAGATAATTCCATCGATACTAGGGATCTCGCTCGAGACTCTGCGGATTCGATGGTCTATCCAACTGATAACAGGCCCTCCAGCCATCTTCTGTCTCCTCCAACCTCTCTTCACGGCGGGACCATCTCTGGCCCACATTTCACATCCTTCAGGGGCGCTACCGGCCGTTTCCACAACCGACATAACCGCTTCCAGCTTGGACAAGTTGCGAAGGTCAACATCGGTCGTAGCTTGAATACGCGGATTCACGAAGTATTTGGCACCGTGAGGTAGCGCCTGCTCTATCCATCCACGGCCAGCATACGGTCTGGACACTGACCCATACGAATAAGTATGTGCGGAGCCATTGCCCTCGAGGCGAGCGGGCTGGGCTCGCTGTGGAGTGGGCTGGCTGACACCGAAGGTATGTGAATGATAGGATTGTGTTGATGGGCTGGGCTGCGAGAACGTGGTCACGATGGGAGGCGTAGACGGGCGACCTGAGCGAGTGATCAAGGGCAGACGCTCGCTGTAAGATTATATTAGACATAAGACCTCGTGCAAATACCGATCTGGACAAACTTTGTTTCTATGGCTATGTCTCTGCTCGGGATGTACCCAGTGCTGGCCCCGTCACTCGAGGTGTAGCCTGAAGAGACTTGCCGAACGGAGCTGTCAAGGATCAAGATACGGTGAGGCAAGGCATGAACGAACAACTCACTGGGTAAGCATGACTTCATGCATGGCGGGTAGTGGTACCGCCACTGGCTCAACAGGAGCTATCATGGTATCATCTCGTGGTGATCGAGGGTCAAAAGTACTAACACGACCATTACTTCAAAGTTAATGCAAAGAACACAGCACATACTCATCAACAATGGGCGATGAAAGTCCAGCAGGCTGTTGAGGTGGATAGAGATGGTAACTCGGAGCACGCGGGCCTCGATCTGCGAACGGGTCCTCCGAAGGCATTCTGAAGTGTTCATCAGACCATTGTCAAAGAGAACAAGCAGGAAAGACACACGTCAGGCTCGCCTTGCTTTGGTTGAATTCACTGCTCGGATTACTCCAGGTGTACGTGGTGCCAACGATCTCCCGCTCGCGGGGCTGGAAGGTCGAACTTGGCTTCTTGCTCGGTTGTCGCTGGGCCATCACCTGCGCAGAGGAGACGGATGAACCCCGAGGACGAGAAGTGGTTTTCGCTACTTTGGGTGCTGCTGGGCGATTAGCAAGCGGTTCGAATTCGGGGGCAGGGACAGGGGCAGGCGGAGGTGTTGGCGCAGGTGGAAGCGGAGGCGAGACAGAAGGGGAGATGTGGTCTGCCCAGACGTTTGCTCCCTCATCTACATGCTCATCCAGCGGAGACGATGTGCGGGGAACTGAAAGGTCAAAATAACCTGCAGCTGTGGCAGGGGCAGGTGTCTGTGCAGGGGGAGTCGGTGGTACAGAGGATGGGACACGAGATATCTCCGATGGAGGTGCTGGAGGCGTTGAAGCTTGTATACGAGATGGTGCAGATGCCGCAGTGGGTGCAGATGCCGCAGTGGGTGCAGATGCTGATGAGGAAGCAGGTATTTGGGGTACTGTTGAAGTACTATCTGCCGCCTTTCCTGCTGGAGGAGGTGTAGCAGCTGAAACTGGAGGCGTGGGTTTACGGGCTGGGGCAGGTGGAGGTGTCGTATATGGGACTGGAGTGGGCGTTGGAGCGGCGTCAGGAGCCTGTGTTGAGGCCGGAGGAGTAGATACTCGAGCACGCTCTGCGGGTGGACCAGGAGACATCTCTTCTGGTTCGGCTGTGAACACGGGGGCAAGAGTATTCTCCGCCGCGGGTTTGGGCGAATCAACCACGACGGAGGGAATTGCGAAGGCGGGCTCGGATTTGGGCGCTTCAGTAGCTTTACGTGATTCTTCAGGCGCTTGGAGAGAAGGATCTGAAGCAGGTTCGGTGGTAACAACGCCCCCTGAGAGTGGAGATGGACCCTGAGGAGCCGCCTCACTGGCAAGGGCAGCTGCTTCACGAGCAGGTGACTCAGGAATGGTGCTGTGGGCCATTTGACTAGGAGGAGGCGTGGTATCGACCTGCGTGAGGGATGCAGTGGAGCCCTCGCGCTCGAGCTTTGGAGAGGTTGACCCTGCTACGGAGGCGGAATCAGGCTCAGGGAGAGGGGGAGTTGCTGAGCCTGTGCGATTTGGCAACCCTGGGAGACCCCAGCTCGTAGAGGAGCGACGCATTGCCGTTCCGACACGAGAGCGAAGGGTCTTCTTGGGAGGGGGTGTCGTAGACATCACTCCAAGTTCGCTTACAAGCGATGTGGGTGATCGTCAAGAAAAGTTAAGGAAGGAAAATGCGGGCAAAAACTATAGATAACACACTAGAGCACACAGTGCGAGTAGGATGTCAAGGGGATGCAATGCGGACAAACGTCGGACTGTGCGGTCTAAATAGTAGCGATGCCTGGCGGTTTCGACGAGGTGAAAGACGTGGAAGTTACTTACTCACTAGCACCGGTTCTCAGTAGCAGTGATATGATGAGATGTGCGCGATTAGTGGATGATAATCGCGTGGTTAACCATCAGGCGAACACGTGTAAGTTCTGTGAGATGTAAGACGCCTTGTGTGAAACCCTCAAGTCCGCTGCGGGGCGCACTAACAATACTGGTGTCGCAGACAAGGAGGAGCTGATAACCCCATCAAAATTCGGGGACTCCATCAGGTGGATATGCTGTAAAGTTGCAGACAAAAGTGTTGCGCCATGCCTCAGGTCACATTGATCAAAAGCCGAGCCCCTTTCGCGATGGACACAGCTTCTTTGCCTCGTGAATGCATATAATGCGGCAAGAAGGGGGATGTATGAGGCGATACGATCATACACGTTGTTGCCTGCCCAAGAACTCGTGTCTTCCATTTCCCATCTCTTTTAGACCCTGGCCACCTTCTTTTGTCGCCGCATCAGTCAGACGCCGCAGGTTTTCTGAGTCTGACAGTTGGGCTGGCAGACATGACACAAATTGTGGAGTGTCTGTATACCATTCAAATGGAAGAGGGCAGTCGGGTGGCTTTACTCGTCGGAAACCCAAGTCATGCAATAAACTCTAGAGTCTGAACCCTAGGATCATAGTTGAGTGATTCATGGCGGTTTCAGGTTCATCATGATGGCACGAAGTACTAGTAGTTATTTGTACATATTGAAAACAGAAGCCTTTGCCAAACAGAACCCCTGAGGTAGTCTCATGTACGTACACAGCGCCAACACCACGACGCCCGACTTATCAAAAGTCACTTATAATTAGGAGCACCGAGTCAATGGTTAAATTTTGAGAGATACAAACGCAATCATTTGTATGTACGTATGCGCTGTAGGGTAGTGACCGGAGACATACTATGCTCGATTCGACGACAGAAAGTTTAAAAGTGCAGCAAATCCCAGAATTTTGACCAAAACCTACGCGCGCTGGTTTTGTGTCTTGTAAAAAAGGAATCCTTCCTTGTGCGATCTGATGCTTTAGAATACAATGACACCTTGTCAATGGAAGACAACGAGGGAAAGTCGCGTGATACCACCATATAAATTGCTGAATCCGAGTCCATGCCAGGAAGGTGCTCGGAGGCATCCACTAATGTCTGCTTGTTCGGTGCAATAAGAAAATGCGCGATCTATGTATAGATGCAAAAAACACCACACTTACCACGTCTGCATCTGTGCTTTCCTCGATCAGGCGGACCGAGGTTGCAATCCATTTGAAAGAGCACCAACGGTGTTTGTGGCGTTCGAGCTCACACATGAGTGACTGACGCTTGAGTTCACGGAATCGCTCATACTCCATGTACGAGCGTCTGATATATTGTGAGGTCTCATCAGCCCATGGAGCTACGTCGTCAATGGGAAAGAGAGCCTCTTCGGCTTTGCGTTCCACCCATGACGAGTCCCAGTGGATAGTTATATCGACTGGTAATATGCCACTTCGCGTCAGCCAGACCCGCGCATGGTGGGCATAGTCTTTTTCCCTGTTGGAAATTGAGATCACAGTCCAGAGAGACTGTGTTTGGAGGATGAGGTATCGCCAGCGCTTGCAAACGTGCGACGCAATGACGATTCCGGGTAGTATATACGGACCGCCGTAGGTCCCTGTGAGTTGGAAGATGCTCAGGAGTAGTTCCGCTGGAAGGCAGTTAATATTGTATGGGTGACTCATGTCCTGCCAATAAGTAGTCTTAGACCAAAACAATTGTCAGAGGAGGGTGCACTTACGACAACAAAAACCTGCAATGCTTGGGAAAGAGCTAATGTCCTAACGAGAAGAAAGAGTGCTTAACTAGTGCTTCAGCGCCCAATTTAAAACCTCCTTGAAGGCCATGCCATAAAAGGTGTTGCACCTCATGGCATACTAACTTAATGGGATGCGTGAGGCAGCGAGTTACAGCGAGTCATCATTCCACCGCACAGGCCATCATGCATCACGATGCATCTTCCACAATAAATCAAAGAAGACTGGATTCCGTAGAAATGTCGAGTTGTACAGTTAACGTTCAGTGTTCATAATGAATACGCGCCCCTGACAAGCGTGGCGTGTATTCTGGCAATTGGTTATCAGGACTTCCTGAACCAAGGAGAAAAACAAGATACGAGTAAATGTCTTGATGATAAATTCCAGATCGTTTCAATAATTGGAGGTGTTCGTTTTTGCCACGATAGAGTTGAAAGGACACTTGCTCAAAAGTAATTGGGCGCTTGCCAAGCAGAAGCCACGTTTCATGACCCTCTTTTGAGGGGTGGAGAAACATCCATTAGTGGTTACTGTACTTACTGCTGAACACCGTCCAGGTCAAGCTAAACGACGCTGACACCATGTTATTCGATGTCAATGTAAGTCCCAGAGCTAGTCTATCGTTGTAAATCTAACCTAGACATCATAAGCGAAAACTATTCTCTCGATCCGACCGGGTCAAAGGCGCTGATTTCCACCCTACTGAGCCGTGGCTGCTAACAGGTCTGTACAACGGTTCCGTCAACATCTACAACCACGAAACTGGCGCACTTGTCAAGGCATTCGAGGTCTCTTCTGTCCCTGTACGCTGTGTCAAGTTCATCCCCCGAAAAAACTGGTTTGTTGCTGGCTCGGACGACTTCCAGCTGCGCATCTTTAATTACAATACGCATGAGAAGGTCGTCGCGTTCGAGGCCCACCCTGATTATATACGATGTCTCACCGTGCACCCAACTGCGAGCATCGTGCTCACTGGGAGTGACGACATGACTATCAAAGCTTGGGACTGGGACAAACAGTGGAAATGTATTCAGGTGCGCCACCATGATTCCGTCTACTCTCAGGCTCAACTCGCGTCAGGTCTATGAGGGCCACACACACTACATCATGAACATAACTTTCAACCCCAAAGATTCGAATACCTTTGCATCTGCTTGTCTTGACCGGACTGTCAAGATGTGGTCCCTTGCCTCCCCTACAGCTAACTTTACCATGGATGCGCACGACAAGGGCGTCAACTATGTCGACTTCTACCCTGGCTCAGATAAGCCATACCTCGTCACGACAGGTGACGACCGGACTATCAAGGTCTGGGACTACCTCAGCAAAAGCTGCGTGCAAACGATGGAAGGACATACGAACAACCCAAGTTTCGCTGTATTCCATCCCAACCTCCCAATCATTATCAGTGGTAGTGAGGATGGCACCGTAAAAATATGGAACAGCAATACCTACCGTCTGGAGAACACCCTCAGCTATGCACTCGAGCGCGCATGGTGCGTCTCGCTGCGCCGAGATGCGAATGAGGTTGCTGTTGGTTTTGATGAGGGTATCGTCGTGATCAAGGTCTGTTTGCATCATTTACACGCTCTGCATATCTGATGCCCCACAAGCTTGGCCGGGATGAGCCTACATACAGCATGGACCCATCGGGCAAATTGATATATACGAAGAACCAAGTCGTGCTATCTGGCAACCTTGCCACACTTTCTGACATTGCCACTGCAGACGGCAACCGCATCCCTCTGTCGATCAAGGAGATCGGTACCACAGAGATTTTTGCGACGGCGCTGTTGCACTCGCCGAATGGACGCTTCGTGACTGTCGTTGGTGATGGGGAATACATTATCTACACGGCGCTCGCATGGCGGAACAAGGCTTTTGGGTCAGGTACGGGCTTTGCGTGGGCAGGTGACTCGAACACGTACGCGGTGCTGGAGAGCAAGGTGAAGCTCCGTGTGTTCAAGAACTTCAAGGAGCGTGGTGGTGCAGGGATGAAAGGCGCAGGAAGCTGGGCAGTGGATGCTATTTATGGGGGTCCGGTGCTTGGCGCGCGTGGAAAGGGTTTTGTGATCTTCTGGGATTGGGAGAGCGGAGATATTGTAAGGCGGATTGACGTGGATGCGAAGAATGTGAGTTTGTGACACGGGTTGGACGTTCATGATACTAATACTTTGACAGATCTTTTGGTCGACTACAGGGACGCTCGTGGCGGTTGTATCGGATGACTCTTACTATATCCTCAGATTTGATCGAGATGCCTACAATTCCAAACTAGAGGAGGGCGTGGAAATCACGGATGAGGGTGTTGAGGAAGCATTTGATGTCGTTGCTGAGATTTCGGACAGGTGAGTGATATTAGCAGAACTTTCATGCCCAATTGATTATATCTTTTATCAGCGTGAAGACGGCGAAATGGATTGGTGACTGCTTTATCTACACTACGGCTGGAAACCGCCTCAACTACTTCGTGGGCAATGAATCATACACGATTAGCCCATCTGATACGTGGGTGCATGATGCGTTTTGGTCATCACATTTGAACTGACACTGCTGTAGCTCGTTGTTTATACTGGGATACATACCCGCACATAATCGGGTATACCTTGCGGACAAGGACATGAATATCTTCGGGTATTCTTTGTCCTTGAGTGTTGTTGAATACCAGACGGCTGTCCTCCGTGATGACATGGACTCAGCAGCCGAAATTTTGCCCACTTTACCCAAGGAGCAGCTAAACAAAGTTGCTCGGTTCTTGGAGGGTCGAGGTGTGCACGATTTTCATTACGTACCAGAGCTCAGGATTCAGCCACTCTTTCTTCAGACCTCAAGGAGCTTGCTCTGCAGGTCACCACAGACCCTGATCACAAGTTCGATCTCTCATTGCAGCTCGATGACCTAGACACAGCAGTCAAGATCGCGCGCTCTGTCTTGGAGCCAGAGGCGGAGACGAAGTGGAAAGCAATTGGCGATCGTGCCCTTACGGTATGGCGGTTTGACCTGGCTCGAGAAGCGTTCGAAAAGGCGGGTGATTTGAGTGCGCTGATGCTACTTCTGCTTTCGACGGGTGATCGAGAGGGGCTGCAGAAGCTTGCCGCGACAGCTGAAAAGAAGGGTGCGAACAATTTGGCGTTTGCGACGCTGTTCCAGCTGGGTGATGCCAAACCGTGTGTGGATCTACTTGTGAAGACGAATCGTGCGCCAGAAGCTGCGCTCTTTGCACGAACATACGCACCAAGGTGTGTGGTTTATCCGTGGATATAATATTTGATGTTAATTTCGGCACAGCGAAGTACCAAAGGTAGTCGACGTATGGCGAGGGGAGCTGCGGACGAAAAATAAGGGCAAGATCGCTGGGAGCATCGTGCACCCATCTGAGCATGCAGAGCTATTTGAGGAAGGGTGGGAAGAGGCTCTTGCACGCGAGGCTGGTGGGCCTGTAGATGTGAACGGAGATTCCGGTTAGTTGTGTCTGAGACCTGGTGGGCGCTTGTTTCAATGACTGATTGGGATTTAGACATTTCCCCGAATGAGAGTGAGGATGCATGATCATGAGATTGGGGCAGTGGGAGGACGATCAGTCTACTTATAGCATACGATTTTGCTGCGCATGTCTAAATGCTATTCTGTTCTTTACACTACGACGTTGAACTTGGTGCTGTAGGATAATGGTGAGCTATCCTTCAAAGAGAACGGGATTTATGGTTCGCTGGTTGCCGAGTTGGCTTCAGAGGTCTAGAACCCAATAACCCAATTGGGTGGATGACACGGGTTGGCTGGCACTACTTAGTTTACTTTGGATTTTTACTTGCTTTTGCAAGACAAGGCCGCATTTTTTTTCCTTCTGGTTTCTCTTGTCGTTGATCCTTCCTTCTTTCATTTTCAGTCTCTTTGTCGTTCATTTGAGGGCCAGCAATGGCCTCTGCGTCAGGCTCGCTTGCCAACCACGCCGTCAACTCTGGCGACCTTGTCGACCTCGTTTCCTCGTCATCCTCTGCAACGGTGTACCCCAACGACGATGCCATTGTCACCGTCCTCAACACCCGTTTTCGTGCTGATTTACCGTATACAAGAATAGCCACTACAAACTTGCTCGTCGTCAACCCATTCAAAACACTTGCCAACGTCAACGACATCAGTGCCAAGGAGTATGAGGAGCGGTGCTACAAGGACACCAGCCTGCCACTTGCGAGCTCTCGGTTACTCCAACCGCACCTCTATGAGTTTGCAGCGCAAATGTACCTCCTTATGCGTCGACGGAACCAGTCCCAGTCCGTCATCACTCGGTTCGTACGGTACATTGTCTTTTATTGTCTACCTACTAACAGTGTCAATGATAATAGAGGCATCACCGGCTCAGGCAAGTCGTACAGTACCCGCCTCCTAGTTGACCAGCTTCTTCGGCTCTCTGCACGCTCAAAGAAGGAAAAACGTATCGCAGGCCAAATCAAGGCGTTCTCCACGTTGCTCGACTCATTTGGGAATGCTAAAACTCTTCTGAACCCAAACGCCTCGCGTCACATGCGCTACCTCGAGCTCCACTTCAATGCCCGCGGACGCATTGAGTCGGCTAAAGTCCTTGCGTTTGCGCTTGACAAATCCCGCCTTACGCGCCTCACTCATGAGGAGCGCACATTCCATATTTTTTACCAGTTTTTAGCCGGTGCTACGCCCCAGGAGCGAGACTACTTTGCGCTTGAAGACCCCTCGGATTATTCGTTGCTGGCATCGTCAGGGTGCTATCGCCTGCCGAGTGGCCCCTTCAGTGATGACGCCATTGCAATGCAGGAAGTGCTTGCGGCGATGCGTACATTGGGCTTCAAGGCGAAGCATATCTCATCGATATTCACCCTGCTCGTTGCAATCCTCCTACTGAGCAACATCCAGTTCTCAGAAGCAGACGCACGTGATGTCTCTGCATATGTTGCCAATGCGCCTGTGCTGGAGCAGGTGGCGAAGCTCCTTGGTGTGTCTTCTGAGGATCTTACTCTGATTCTGACGACCAGGACGAGCTATGTCCGTAAGGAACTTTATACCGTCCTCCTGAACGTGGAGCAGAGTGCAGCGCAGCGTGACCAGTTCATGCGCGATCTATATGCCATCCTCTTTGCATACGTCGTCGAAACCGCGAACCACAAGGTCGTTCCCGCAAATCGGGAGGAGCTCCCCAACTCGCAAATCGTGATCTTTGATCAACCTGGATTTCAGTCTCGTGGGCCAACTGGCAGTGGCTCGATGTCATTCACGGGGACCGCTCCCTTGATTTCAGCATATGGACAGAACGGGTTCGACGAATTCTGCATCAACTTTGCGGATGAAGTCATGCAGTCTTACATGCTTCGCAATATGTTTGAGGACAGGATTGGTTACAACAGTCACGCCATCGGCGATGGCGTTCCTCTCCCTTCGATATCTACTATGGATAACACTGCTTGCATCGAATTGCTTCGGGGTGCTCATGTGTCGGAACGCTCGACTAGGAAGCCGGGGGGCATGCTTGGCGTGCTCAGCAAGTCATGCTCCTCATTCAAGTCTGGAAAGGCGGGTGAGAAGAAAGACGAAGATATGCTGCAGGATCTCATTTCCAAGTGTGGGTCTCACGCGTCCTTTGTGGCGAGCCCATCCCAGATTGGCGCTAGCGAGAAGAACCTGTTTGGTGTCAACCACTACGCCGGAAACTGCTCATATGACGTCACGAACTTTGTTGAGAAGGACTCCGACTTACTTGATTCTGCGTTTGTGACCCTTCTGCGCAATTCCTCTGACGCATTCATGTCGAAGCTTGTCTCCGGCCCTTCTCTTGCAGCGGAAAGACATTCCAAGGACGAGGCTATCATCGTACAAGCCCAAGTGTCCTCTCGCCCGCTTCGCTCATCCACCCCCATCGCTTATCCTGACGGCTCAGCACCTCCAGCAAGCGAAGAACATGTACGTCTTGATGCGTCCAAGATATACCCCGTTACCACCCAGCTCAACCATACCCTTTCCGAAATCATCACCTCTCTCGACCACACCCACCTTTGGATTATATCATGTATCCGCCCGAATGATTCCAATTCACCAAACTCGTTTGACAAGCGCCGCGTCAAGGCGCAGATCCGGTCGATGCTTATACCTGACATTGTTGCACGCCGGAGTATCGAGTTTGTCACAGACTTTGAGCAGACCGAGTTCTGTGATCGCTATGTGCCCACGATGCGTGGGTCGGAGATGGAGCGGATCCGCCAGTGCGCGGCAAGCAATGGATGGAAGGAGGGGACAGACTATGTCATTGGTCATCGGAGTATCTGGCTGTCATACGGCGCGTGGAAGACCGTGGAGGATGTTGTACGGGCTGCTGAGAAAGAGCAGCCGAGGCGTTCTGGAGAGGATGTTGAGGATGAGGAGAGTGTTGCTGGAGATGATGTGACGGATTTCACCCATGCAGATGTTGTCCATGGAGGATACGCTAATGAGAGCAGAGATAATTTGTTGGTCGCTCGGGCAAGCAGCCAAGGTTCGCGATACCAGGATCCCAACCGTTTGGCGCCGTATGGAAACGCTGGGCTTCCTTCCCCTGCCTTGGGAATTCCTGCCTATGATGACAACGATGCTGAATCAGCATCCGAGTGGGACAAGAAAGGCGGGAGCCCTGGCATGAGCTCACCTCCCTTCATGTCCAAGGAGGGTGAGATGATCGTCAACAAGGCCCCAGCCGCAGTCGAAGAAATTCCTTCAAGTAGTTCACGCCGATGGTGGCTCTTCCTAGTCTGGGGTTTCACCGGCTGGATACCTTCATTCGTCCTCCGCTACGTAGGCCGCATGAAACGCCCAGATATCCGGCTCGCCTGGCGCGAAAAACTCACAATTTTCATTCTCATTTTCCTCATGAACGCGCTCGTCATCTTCTACATCGTTGAGTTCGGGCGGCTTTTGTGCCCTAACTTCGACAAGGCATGGTCACCAACGGAAGTCTCGGAGCACACTGGCAACAGTGACTGGTGGGTTTCGGTGCAGGGCCAGGTTTATGACATGTCGAATTTTATCCACGGTGACCATAGCGATTTGTCCGGTATTGCTAGTAACTCGGCGAACGACCTCGAAGAGCTTGTAGGGCAGGACTTGACGAACTATTTCCCCCCACCGCTTACGCTGGCCTGCCCGGACCTCGTTACCCAGACCTCAGTGGAACTTGTTTACAAGAACTTTACCCCTATTGTACCGCTCGCCATGCACAAGTCTGGTGCCGCGGAGAGTGCGCAGGGAACCGCACTTGACAATGCGGGTTGGTACACTGCGACATTCCAGCCGAAGATGAAGAATTACCACAAGGGGCCTTTAGTCTGGACTACGAAGGAAATTGCTGCACAAGCTGCGGACCAGAACATTCAACGGTATGTCTTACATGCCGATAACTCGGTTGGTTACTTACCCAGCATCTAGTATCTGGGCTATCTGGGAAAACGGTATATATGACTTGACTGACTACATCAACACTGTAACGATCAACCAAGGCGCAACGAGTCTCTACCAATTCCTGAGCACGGACGTGTCGGATGTCTTCAAACAGCAAGCTGGGCAGGACATTACGAAGCCGCTTAATACTGCTCTTGCGGGTCTCGATTCTAACACGGCGGCAGCCAACATCAACTGTCTCAAGAATATGTTCTATCTGGGCGAAACTGACTTCCGGAATACACCAAGGTGTCTTGTTCAAAACTACCTGCTATTGGTGTTTACGAGTATTCTGTGCGCGTCCATCGTGCTCAAATGTATGTCCCTTTCCATCAGCTGGTCGTTTTTCGATTAATAATGTCCCTCCCAGTCCTTTCCGCACTTCAACTGTCTCCAAAGCGGTCGCCTGAGATGCAGGACAAGTTCATCCTTTGTCAAATTCCTTGCTACACAGAGGGCGAGGATTCTCTGCGGCGGACAATCGATTCCTTAGCGTCGTTGAACTACGATGACAAGCGGAAACTCCTCTTCATCATCTGCGACGGTAACATCATCGGCAGTGGGAACGACCGCACGACTCCCCGCATTGTGTTAGATATCCTTGGCGTGGACCCTAAGCTTGATCCTGAGCCTTTGCTGTTTAAGTCGATCGGTGAGGGCTCAAAACAGCTCAACTATGGCAAGGTATACTCGGGTCTGTACGAATTTGAGGGTCATGTTGTTCCGTGAGTGTCTGTCCCTCATCTACCTTAGTGCGAGTCTGAGAGTCGTTTCACAGGTACATGGTAGTTGTGAAGGTTGGCAAGCCTACTGAACGTTCGAAGCCTGGAAACAGGGGCAAGCGTGACAGTCAGATTCTCCTCATGCACTACTTGAACCGTGTCCACTTTGATGCACCAATGTCGCCTCTCGAGCTCGAGATCTACCACCAGATGAGGAATGTTATTGGCATTGATCCTGCTTTCTACGAGTACATCTTTACTGTCGACGCTGACACAGTGAGTTCATCGTCTCGATTCCTTCATTTACGCTGATGTCTGTTGCAGCAAGTAACACCTGAGTCCCTGAATCGACTGGTTGCGTCTGCTGCAGATGACTCAAGTATCATTGGTATTTGCGGTGAGACCAAGCTCACGAACGAGGAGGGTTCATGGTGGACGATGATTCAGGTGTGTTTACACCTTCGACCTCTGCCGTTGCCTAAGTTGACAATGAATACAGGTATACGAGTACTATATCTCTCACCATTTGTCGAAAGCCTTCGAGAGTCTGTTCGGCTCAGTGTCTTGTCTTCCTGGATGTTTCTCGCTCTACCGTATCCGTACCGCAGACAAAGGCCGGCCTATCATCATCTCCAACCGTATCATCGACGAGTACGCCGAGGGGAACGTAGATACGCTTCACAAGAAGAACCTGTTCTCTCTTGGCGAAGATCGTTTTCTGACGACGCTGCTCCTAAAGCACTTCCCTACGTTCAAGACTAAGTTCATTCCGGATGCGGTCGCACATACCATGGCTCCTGAATCTTGGCGTGTTCTGTTCTCACAACGGAGACGGTGGATCAATTCTACGATCCATAACTTGTGCGAGCTCGTGATTTTGCCTGAACTTTGCGGCTTTTGCTGTTTCTCGATGAGGTTCTTCGTTTTCATCGACCTCTTGGGCACCATCGTGAGTGTTGCGTTTTTGCATCCGTATTTCTTGACTTAGCTTTTCTTGTAGATCCTGCCAGCCACGGTTGTCTACGTAAGTCTCAGGTGTATCGAATCTGACATGCATTTCTCATCATCTTTGTCCAACAGTTGGCTTATCTCATCGTTGTCGTTGCTACTGGCAATGCGGCTCTGCCACTGATTTCCATCATCATGTTGGGTATCACTTATGGTTTACAGGTAAGTCGTGTAATATCACACAGGGCTTAACTTATTGTACATTTCAGGCTTTGATCTTCATCATCAAACGTGAATTCATGTTGGTAGGATGGATGGTAGTCTACCTTATCTCGTGAGTGACTCGTGTCCAGCATTGCCATGTGTATTTACCTCTGTTGCAGATATCCGGTGTACAGTTTCTTCCTACCCATTTACTCGTTCTGGTGCATGGACGATTTCTCCTGGGGAAATACGCGTATTGTCATTGGTGACGGGGGTAACAAGAAGGTTGTCATGAACGAGGATGAACGGTTCGACGAGTCAATGATTCCGTTGAAGAAGTTCAGCGGTAAGTAATCTCGACGCTTATTTACTACTTGCCAGCTCACAGTTGAATTCCCAGACTACGAGGCAGAAGCTTGGGAGAATGGATCTCATCGCTCTGATGAGACAGGTTTAACCAAGCCTCGTTCTAATCGTTTCCCTCCTTCTCGCCAGGGGTCTCCCCAGAGCTTCCATCCATCTCTCACCGGCGATTACTATCGAGATACGAACATGACCAAGAACAACTCGAATTCCAATATCCGCGGTGCCGCCTCCCATATCAGCCATGGTTCTCGACAAGGGTCGATGTATGACGGGCGGCAGCCATCTGTACCTCAGTACAGCGTTCCACAGATGCCATTTATGTCGTTCAGCGGTGGAGCAGGCTCAGTGCATGGTTCGGACTATGGGCATATGCCTATGATTCCACCTCTGGGGTACCAGCACTCTGGCAGTGCATACGGTGGGATGCCTCAAGATTCGCGAGGTGCAATGATGAACATGCCCATGATGACGGGAGGCTCTCAGACTGGCGGCTTTGGCATGCTACCTCAGATCGGAGATGCACGGCCCCTGTCGATGTTTTCGATGGCGACATCCGTGAATCCATTCGCTGGTCCGAGCTTTAACCCCAATCCTACCGACGATGACCTCTTCAATTCTCTACGGAACTATCTCAGCACGCAAGATTTGATGACAGTCACGAAAAAGTGCGTCACGTACTTTCTTTTACCATCCGTTACTGATTGTTTGCAGGACCGCTCGTGAGGCGATCATGGCCAAGTTCCCCAAAGCCGATCTTACATCCCGGAAAGACTTTTTGAACGAGTCGATTGACAAGATTCTGTCGCAGTCATAGAGGGAGCAACAGTTCTATTGCGTGATCTCCATAATATTCCTTACTTCACGAACGGCGCCGACATGCCTTGAACATTCCCTCGTCATCTTATATTTCATTCTATTTCAGACAATCGTTTAGTCGCATATGGACACTGCCGCTCGTCCTGAGAATTATCACTGCATCGTTGTATCATCCTTCTTGGACTATGCACTCGTACGTATCATAGACTTTAACCTACATAATTAGGATGGGTTTCCAATACACTTTTTCTCTTATTGTTTGGTGTGTATCTGCATCTAATTATGCCCTGCACAGCCATCATGATGTTGAACGTCGCCACCGACTTCTGTTCATGTTCAGCTCATGCCAGTGGGTATCAGATATATGATTCACTGTAAATCGTGACAGCTCACAAGTTACGCTTTCGAACATCAACATTCTGTGACAGAGGACTACCTTTCCTCATTACCCAAGATGCCTACAGACAAATCCGCATCTGCTCCTCGCCAGTCATGTGTCCTTACATCTTCCAAACCAACCATCGAGCTTTTCGAGGCTGCACTTCCTACGTTGAAAGAGGAGTCTAGACAGTGCGTCCCGACTGTTTTGACCATGCAAGAATATTGGAGTTGTGCATGCTGATGGCACTTAGATGCATCGAGAATCTCTTGAGTTACCGTGCACGACGTACGCAGGACAAGTTCCCTCGGAGTCAGAGCGCGGCGGTCCTAGTTCCATTGTTTATCGGTCGTGCGGGGGACCTGTATGTGATACTGAGTCGGTGAGCTCCTGGTCAGCTGCGTCCTGTTTGTGACTGAATGGTCCTGAAAGGCGGTCGGCTAGCTTGAGGCAGTATGCGGGTGATACTGCACTTCCGGGAGGAAAGGTGGAGCCCCAAGATATTACTGTTGAGGATACTGCGGTACCCACATGGAATTGCTTTATGAATCTCGGTCTAACTTGTCCGTTTGCAGAGGCGCGAGGCCTTTGAGGAGGTACAGAACTGTGTAATTACACGGGTTCTTATACTAGTACTGATGTTAGGGGTAAATTCCCTCGTAGATTGGGCTTATTCCCGACCGGGAACGAGTACCCTTGCTGTGTGTGATGGAGTCCTTCCTGGCTGGTAATCAGATGGTAGTGACTCCGTGAGTGTGTTGCTGGTGTCTTAGGCGGACTGACACAGTCATGTAGGGTTGTTGTCCTCATTCTTGACAAAACTATACAGGTATGTTGAACTCATGCTGGAGGCATCATTAGACGTTATAACCTTCTCGGGTCATAGCCCAGTCTCAACGAGTCTGAGGTGACCTCGATATTCTCACAACCCCTCGCTTCCTTCCTCGCGTCGTCCTTCCCTTTCCGCCCATACCGTGTTCCAGATCCTTCGATGCCCTACCACACGACGATAGAATGGGAATGGGGCGGAGGCGGTTCAATCCGCATGCATCGCTTCCTCACCGGACGCGAAGCAGACGGCGTGAAACCTGTGTTTGGGCTTACTGCGTGCGCTTATAAAACAACACCCCCACAAATATTTACACTGATCGTAGGAGCATATTGATTTGCATTGCTGTCTGGGGGTACAGACGCGCTCCAGACTTTGAGTTCCAGCCGCCAAACGCGCCTACGCAGGCTCAGCAGATCGCTTGTGCACTCCTCACGCCTTCGAATCCACTGCGGTTGGCATGCGAGTGCGAGGGCATCGATGCGAATATGATGGCTGCCTTCGTTCTGCATACACTGCAGGAGCTGGACTCTGGGCCTGGTATGATCGAGTGGGACAAGAGCAGTCAGGATTGGAGACGCCCGACGGAAGGCCCGATCCTACAGCACATCAATGTCACCACACAGGAGATACATAACGATGCGCATGAACACCAGGATATGGATAAGGAGAGGCAGGAAGACCGTTGGGACCCGGGGGAGGGCGCGGAATCGGGCGAAAGGGAGGGTGCAGGGCGGCGAAGTGGCCAGAATGAGCGCAAGGATGGGGATGCTAAACTCTGATGTTCAACAGCGTACAGACCCTCGCTGATGCTGATTATAACTCTTAGAACTGGTGTCGTTGCCGGCTACATACGCAAGAGTAGACGATTTATTAGATACACATTTGTACTTCTGCAATGAACTTATGTTTTGAGTTCGTCTTGTTATCAGTGCGGGCAGCTTCTCATTAGATTAGGTCGAAACCACTTGATTGTGTTATTAAATGTTGGAATGGTAGGTTCCAAATAAGTAATGAGAATTAATTTTACCTAGAGTATTACTATTAGATAATAGTTTGTGGCAATTACGTAACGGTGTAAGTCTCAGTATGTTTGTTTGACTTTTGTGCGTTCTCATTTTTGTCTCTTCCCTTAGAGGTGTTACTCCTAGGGATGTGGCCTGATGTGGCGCAGAAGCGCGGACTACTAAGACAGTGGCCTCAGACGCGCCGCTTGAATCATGGATATCTCAATTCCTTCAAGATTTCAATCATTTATACATCGACTCGACGCTCGTCGCCATGTCAGGCTCATCAAGACCACAAGATCCTCCCATGACACTCCTGCCGCTCACATCGAAACACCGTGATGAGATCGATCGAACCGTACTCAAAAGAGTTGACCCTGACTTCGTGAAGATGGTCATTGAAAATGAAGGGGCTGATGCTACCACCACAGAACCACTGCTTGTTTTGATCATGACACAAGTGATGGCACAAGCGATTATGGTGGCTAGTACCTTGCTCAAACGCGAACACCTGAAGGATAATCTTGATATGGGCATGGCAATGATGACGGAAACACTACAGCAGCACCCTGAATTACGGGGAATGATCCGTCACGCCTGTCAGACGCGCTCATTCTCTCAAATCGCTGACCTCGGTGAGTGTTCGTGCTAGCGACATAGATGTCCCTCTGCTGACAGTTGCTGGCAACACAGAGATATTTCGGATACCCCAAGCTCGTGACTCCCCCGCACGCTCGGTTCGAGGTCAGAGACTTTTATCTTTTGACATCTGCAGTTATATCTCACGTCAGTTGTATTCTAGACGAGGACCGGCCAGACTTCCCTTACGATCCATTCGTCAGACCTTACATTGGGAAGGCTGTGGACGGTTTCTACGAGTACCTGAAAAACAACAACATGAAGTTCAAGGGAAATGGCTTGGAGAGGCCATACTATGCTAAATTTTGTTCTATC
>MU179349.1:84320-100707 GCA_016767475.1 Suillus weaverae | reverse complement strand
AGTACTGCCAGGCTACGCAACTTGCAGTGGGAAGCACAAGATGCATGATAATTCGACCCACCTCGAATCGTGATTGTAGCCAAGTGAAAAGCGATGTAGGGTGATTGCCCGAATGTTCTTATGTATGATAATCATCATTTGAATGTAGTTTCGAATTCTGTTCCGATAGCACCGGTTGCTATATGATCTGGAGGCGCACTTGCAATGGGATAACTATACCTTGATTACATTTCGTGCTCATGATATTGCAAGTACAATATTGTTCTGAAGAGAAGACCGAGTGAACTGCATCACTTTCACTAGGGAGGATATCAGTGACGGTACCAGGTATAGTTAAATATAGTTCACTGCATGCACGGTCTTAAGTACACGTGCGTGCACCAAGCGTGCACCGTGCGCGTGAGTACTTGAGTGTCTGTGACCGTGTCAGTTTCAAATACATATTTAATCGACTGTGTCCTGGAGCCTTAATGCTTTTTTCGATGGGCTATCATGGACAAAAACACTGGGTACCCGCTCGTCCTTCCGTTGTCTAGTTCTGGGAAGCCTCAGGCTGTTGCCTATGATGACTCCGGTCTAAAATATCATCGCGTACCCTCGCCGAGTTCTTTTCCAGTCAGGAAAGCAGTTTCAATCTCGCTAGCACTCTTGATGGTGTTATTATTCGGACATCATGTCCAACTTGTCCCGCGACTTGCATCGGGAAGCAAAAGTCATATTTTTTCCAGCGAGTCACAACGATTTTGGGGGCCGTACTCTCCATATTATTCTGTCGAAGAGTACCAGCCGCCTCCCGACGGATGTAGCATAACACAGGCAAGTACACTTATCACAGATCTAGTCTTTAAAAACCACCACTCGTATCACTCCAGGTCAACATTGTAAGTAGACTCTGGTCGCCAGTGGTCACGAGTTCTTCGCTTAAAGCATCAACAGCTTCAGCGCCATGGAGCACGTTATCCGACCAGCGGTGCCTCTAAGGAAATCCAAGCGAGTTTGCAGAAATTATTGAATGCTTCGAAGTATACCGACATGAAGCTGGAATTTCTTCGTTCATACCAATGGCACCTTGGTGAAGCTGATCTTGTGCCCTTTGGCGCCACACAGTAGGACTATCATTGTGAACTTCCAGTCAATGTCGATGCTTAAGGATCGCGTTTAGGTCGTTTCAGTCGGGTGCAGAAATATACCATCGGTACGGGCATCTTGTCGACGATCACATGTTACCCTTTGTCAGAGCGTCTGGAGGAGATCGCGTAGTGAAATCTGCTGTTAATTGGACTGCAGGTAAGCACACAGTTGCAGTATGAAACTTTTTCTGGACAATTGCAATTTCAGGTTTTGCCGATGCAAGTGGACAGCTCTATCATCCATCAATCTCAGTCATAATACCCGAAACAGAGATGGTAAGATGGATGCTGATCAAACTTCATTCGCGGATTGCTCATCTACGGTCTTTCTTCTAGTCGAATAATACCTTAGAGGACCACATGTGTCCCAACTCCCGGGCATCACAAGATGAAGCGAAGATATGGCGAGATATGTTCTCAGTTTCAATCGTACATCGCCTCAATACAGCTGCTGTTGGAGCTGATATTCTCAGCGAGGACATTCCCGGGCTAATGTCGTTATGTGCATTCGAGACTGTATTTGAGGAGAAAGAAAGCCAATTTTGTGATCTCTTCTCTCTAAAGGAATTCCAGGCCTATGACTATTATCAAGACCTGCTGAAATATTACAAGACAGGGTGAGTACCTCATCAACAAATCGTTTTGATGCTCTCACTGCAACTGTGACAAGGTACGGAAATCCTCTGGGTCGTGTGCAAGGTGTCGGCTACGTGAACGAGCTTCTTGCGCGTCTCAGGGGGAGACCTGTCGAAGATCGCACGCAAACCAACTCGACTCTTGACTCATCGCCGATCACGTTCCCGCTTAATAGAACGGTCTATGCTGACTTCTCTCACGACAACCAGATGGTTGCCATCTACAGTGCACTTGGACTGTTCCCCCAGACGCGTCCTCCTAACCCCACAAGGGCTGACCCGCGACGGACATGGGTAGTTTCTCGTCTTGTGCCTTTTTCTGGGCGGATGATCACGGAAAAGGTGCAGTGTTCCAAAGCGGGGATACCAGGAGATTTTATTCGGATTCTTATCAACGATGCAATCCAACCCTTGGCGTTCTGTGGTGCAGGTGATGGATTGTGTGGGCTGGAAGCATTCGTGGAGAGCCAAATCTATGCTAGACGCAATGGCGCTGGTGATTTTGAGAAATGTTTTCCAGAATAGACTGTGACCCCCTTGCGGGGGGTTGATGTAATATTATTGTCATGGCTGACGTAACCACGCGTGCCCTTGGATCGAGACGACCATCACCTGCGATTCGGAATCTTTCATCATGCCTCAGCTTTACAGGCGAGAATCACGGGTTAATAGCATAGAATCGTCAGAACACTTGGAACCAACAGATGTAGATGATTCCATCGTCCTATCAGATCTTGTTCGCAGCGGCGAAGCATCCAGATTGCGGAGAAGAGGCGCAATGCGACTTGATCATAATCTCGTCAACGCCCAGCGTGCAGAAGCTGGACGTATAACTCCACCAGTAGTGAGGGTGGAAAGGTCACCCTCATGGATTGAATCTCCTAGCGATGACGAAGAGTCAAGCCAGAATTGGGAGCAAAGCTACGATGCGCCACTGTCGCCGCAGACGGACTCGATAGCTGCAATAGGGCCAGACCCATACTGCCACACATTATTTTGTGGCGGGAACAACGAGCACCCATGTCTGAACAGGCCCTCGACCTGTGTTCTGTCGCCACTTCCGTCGTATCCACCGCCAGCGCCTCCGAGCGGCTATCAGTCACCCAGATGGCAAACCAATGGATGTGGGGCCGTAATTCATATGCGAGCTTCGCGTCGGGGTAACTCTGGTGTGTGGATAGCCAGGAACGATGCATCATCTGCTGTCGTTCCATTGGACACATCATACTTTGAGCGTGCTGCGGTTATCCGAATGGTCCGCAGTGCATGTGGATGTCTTCGTGAAGGAGTTGGATGTGCTATTTGGTGGGCACCACATTCTATAGATGACTTACAACACATCTGACTGCGTTCCAAGCGGAAATCCGTTAGGGTCTAGGTATAAACCATGCCAGGCTGCAGCGGAGGGTCTTTTCGCTTCTCGACATCACCCTTCGAGCCCCCTGACTCCTGAAGGTCCTAGGTATTGGCATGCCCACTCATCGCCTCTTCAACATGCACAATCCTACGTGTATACCTTTTTCGCCGAGAACGTGACATCTACACCGACACACATGACGGCTCAGGACGACTGTCCGTCTCCCGCACTACAACAAGATTTCCTGCCACCTATTGATAACCCATATTCCGACACATTTTTTGATCGCATTGTCACCGCTTCACCTTCGCCTATGTCAAATCGTGGGCGTGATAGCCCCAACTCGGATGTTTCATCGCGCGCTGAGCTACAGTTTGATCCAGACGGCGCGTTCATCGCTGCTGATCCTGGATCGCCGGACAAGATAGGCACCGGGTTGACTCTCGTCCCTGAGCGGTAATACCTTTTATGATGAACTCTCTGTTCAGCATTGATATTATTTGGCGGCATTGGACGCTCCTGCACAGCTCCTGCAGCTCGTTTTCGCATTTTAAATGTATCTTATTGGATCTGCTATCGTTACCCAAAATCTATCCGCATTGTACGGTTATTATCATCATATCATGCACACTCCATTTTTCTCTCCCATCGTGTTTTACCATTTCATACATATCCACGCACCACCTAGTGATATGAGTTCAAGTAAGACGTCATATTCTTACTTACTAGTGCTTACTAAGCGAGTGAAGATTGCCTCCACCGTTCCTACGAACTTTTCACGTTGGCACCGAAAATCGTCACTACGACGCAGCGAACTTATCCAAGGTGCGATATCAGATACATGTGATAGCGCATCCCCTCCCCGACATTAATGCCACCGTGACAGCATGCAAACCCTCGCAAATCTGTACCTTGAAATAGGAATCCTGTATTTCCCCTTCATGGACAAACTCTTCACGAGCTAAAACACGCACCTGTCACCCTTGGCGGAGACCATCGGATGCCTTGGCTATGGGCACTACCAGTCACGCACTTTGATGTGAGTTTCTCCGTATAGGCTAGATTCATTCCACAGATATAACACTCGACCACGAGAGCATACGAAGTCAGTCGTCCAGTCTGCGCGCTTTGGTGGCCTAATGCGCGCCGAAAACTCCCTTCGCTGAGGATGTGTTGTACATCATTCTCCGCGCATCCTGACATGCGGGCGCTTAAATAATCGCCGCACGCAGTGAAGAAACATGTTGGCTTGTGTAGACCGTTTATACTGCGTTTGTCACTGTTTGGCTGGGACTTCTTGGGAATACAGATGCTTTTATCCATCGTAGGAATGCCCAAGGACACAACGGGCAGATAATGCACAGATTTATTCCAAGTCAATGACCAGCGCTAACGAAAATCTCGCAGGTGCACGGCAGCCTTACCTTCCGCGAAGGATATTACACCTGCGAAGGGATTAGGGATTCATGAGACTACTTATTCTCTGTGCTTGACAAGATGATACAGTGCTTACCTTGACCTTCGCTCGCGTGGTCCCTTGACGTGATCTGGCATGTTCCACCGCACGCAGCGCGCTTGCAGACGCTGAGCGCGGTGCGCCAGACCATCACAGTAGGGTGCCCATTGGCTGCTCGGCTTTGGATGAGTCGTCCACCTGCTGCCTCGTGGTCCCATATTGCGCGGTTTGGCTATTGTTCTTGAATTAAGACACACGCCACGAACAACAGTATCTACTGGACATGAACACTCGTCATGTACACGACAAGCAGATTGTGAATGCGCAATCTAAATTTGAGATGCTGCAGTAGTTCAAGCTGGTGTTCGTGAATTCATGTCTGTTAAATACCACACATACCGTACGCGATCTCAAGAACAGGATCTAAGAGTTATTCGGAAGTGCGCGGAACAGGCTGAGAGAAATGATGGATGTTGTGTCTATGCAAATACAAAGTTGTATAGGGCAATCATTAATCAATGTTCGCTGTGATCATTTAGTGGGCTGAACTCTGGACTTCTGGTTGGAGAGAATATTGCCATATGGGTTGGCCCAGCCCGACAGTCAGTAAAGAGGCGGCGGGGGGCGTTTGACGCTGGCTGACGTGGCTGGCGGTGATGCGACAACTTTACGTTCAGTTAAACTCGATGATGTCGGTCTTGCATCCTGTGAATGAGAACTTGTCGAATCTCAGCGTTAGAGCCTTTGAAAGATCGGGATTTGTTGAAGGTGGGCAAAAGGGCCGCCGAAGCTCCATGTGTCTGCAACGTTGCGTGTGCGGGTATTTGGAATAGTTTGATATGGTTGGGTAGGGGAAGGTGGTATCGTAAACGTCCACTTGCCCAAAGCGAAACCGACGAGCGAGCAACGATAAATGTCTGGATGTTTTGTTGCCTATCGTCGAGTGGGAAATGGATTGACGCCACTTTCGTAATGACACAGTGACAAGTTTTGTCATAACATGAGTGGCGGATCGGCCATGCGGCGTGTTAGGGAAGGCGGTGCCAAATGCTACCAACTGCTCTCATATTCGAGAATTCATCGCTTTTCAATTTCTTCGCTGGCACACTACTAACCTCTCGGTAAATTTCACCTGGACTTCCAGCGCGGATGAACTGATGTTTTGCATTACCAGAGGGCCCATCTTCGAATAGCGGCCGACATCAGTCATATAGTACACTGACGCTAGGAGACCTGACCTTCACACCACCCTTGAACGCGTCCAAAGACTGCCTTCAAGATTCCCGCATTTAGCTACAAAACGGTTTCTGAATCACTCACTGAGACACAGTCATGGCTTCGACATCGAGGAAGGCACCCGCCACGAAACTGATTTTGACGCCGGTAATGACCTTGAGGGGTCATGAGGGGGCGATTCCATACCTATCCTACTTCCCGGACGGTCAACGATTGATCAGCGGATCTTGGGACAAGACTGGTCGCCAATGGGATCTGAAGGCGGGTAAGGAAATCGAGGAAGCGCGGGATGTTTGCGAGAAGGAGGTGTACGCTGTAGCGGTATCAAGGAATGGCCGATGGATTGTTAGCGCTGGTGGACGTCCGGAGCTGAAAGCCTGTGAGATTGAGAAGGGGATTGTGAGAAAATTCGAAGGCCACTCATGGTTGATCACATGCATTGATATATCTGCGGATAGCACGCTGCTCGCAAGCGGGGCAAAAGATTTTACAGCGCGGATTTGGAGCTTGGACACGGCTAAACTTGTTGCTGGTCCATTCGAGAGTCTCGATTTGGTGGGCGCAGTTCGATTCTCAACTGGCTCCAAGAAACTTGCAGTGCAATCACATGCGGGGACATGCCTCGAGGTCTGGGACGTCCGATCGCAGAAATTAGATGTGAGGATAGGAAAATCTCCAGTCGGATTCCTAGGCACGATCACATGCGCACCAGTGTTCTGGACAAACCAAAACCAAAACATCTTGGCCGCATTCACCTTCTCCAGTAATGACCACGCCAAGACCATCTACGAGTTTGACGCGACGACGCTGGAGACTGTAGGAGTTCCTTTCGAAGGGCACACCGAGCGTGTCATCGGTCTAGCGCTTTCATTTGATGGCGCTCTCCTCGCTAGTGCCGCTGAAGATGATAGCATCAAACTCTGGGCCTTCAGGTCTCGCCAAGTCCTCGCTTGCTTCGACATTCAGAAACCTAATACCATTGTCTTCTCACCCGACTCGCGCCAGTTAGCGTGCACGACATCCACCAAAAATAATTACAAGATCTGCATATTCAACACTCCTCTCGACGTCCTTATTCGGACCGGAGTATGCATTCCACCCAAACATCTACTATTCATATGCTAACATTCTCTGGCAGATCAGTGCACGCAAAAAGTCAACCTTTAGTGATCTTCGGATTGTGCGTGTCTCATCCTATACTCATGATACCACTTATTCATCGCCATCATTGCAGTCTGGCGGAACTCGTCGTTCTTATGCTGGGTACCGCAAGCAGCCGATATCTGTTATTCCTATAGCACAGAGACCTCCGCCTGCAACAGACTCGCAACAACCCTCCTTCGTTCATAAATTCCTTCGCTTCGCTTCTCGCACAAACACAGTACCCCCTGTTCATCCTGTCCAACCTCGTAATCCTCTAGATGTAGGTCGTACGTCTCGCTTCTTTTAAGATTGACTCGACGATGGCACCACAGGTCCCTGCTACTTTGCCCCTACCATCCTCTGTCTCTGGGCAGGCCGCAACTCAGTTTAATCATGTCAGTCTTGATTTCATTAAATTCGCAATGCACGACTGAGTGCGTATCCAGTTCGAAATAAGTTCTCCGCCTCCCCCCTCGAACGGAGTCACACAATTCGTACGGGAGCACCTTTCTTTCTTTGCGCCAAGACATAGGCATATGCCACCAGTGGTTGAAGTCGCACCAGGGCGAAAGGTCACTGTAATGTATATTTTCTTGCCTCTCTGTGCCTCTTTGCTGATCCATTCCTTACAGCGGTTAGTTGCTGCCAATCTGCCGGAATACGTGAAGGTAGACGATACCCGACAGCGGGCCGCCCCTGGGGTGCCAGAGGACATCGGTTCGTCTGATAACGATTCGCTCCCAGACGTGCATTGGTGCAAAGCATTCCTGTGCTATTATTCGTGTTGGTCTCACGGTAGACTGAGAATGCCTCCTCGATGGCGCTTGGAGCGCATCGACAGACCCCGTCAGGATGGCAGCCGTACTGGTGCTCACGGTCGCAGTAACTGAGACGTGAACACTGCGCTAAGTGTATTTGATTCCTTGTACCCGGCAGTGACGTCGAACTTCTACATGGATGCACATTTCTGCCGCTAGAGTGGCTTCGCTGATATTGAGCAGCTTCGAATTAAATATTGTCACTCTTCACATGCGATATCCTATGACCGTGGGCGTGCAGTGTATCTATCTGTATCGTTTGTATCTTCCGAGCTCACGCTGGTCCATTAAACCCGTCTTCGTTGATTTGCCTGTTAATCATTTCAGACTTGTATAAGGATGTATGCCCGTTTTCTGTTATTGCAATGCGAGCTGTAGGGATGATTGTGTAATACATGATAGTAAGGGATTTGCTCGACTCCCCCTCCCGCTCTATCGCGTTAACTCCTGCCACAACTGGGAGCGAGCGAGGTCTAGGCATCGAGCCCTTGAGCAAGGCATTGGATCACCAGAGGCAAGAATTGCCTACATGCAAACAAGGTACACTAAGAGTCAAGACGGTGTAGTCGTCCTCTGACCAACTGGTGAGCACATTTTGTGCAGTTCAGTGCAAGATATTTATCTCCAAAGCAAGCCACCCTCTGTATAGCATGGACACCGCCGTATCAATCGTATTCGACAGCACAACACCGCAGAGAAGGAACGCGCGGACACTCCAAACCACATACTATGATGCCCATGAATCATCATGATCTGTAGTCGCTTCTCGTGTTTGGCAGCGTGGGTCAAACATCAAAATGCTGTTCTACATTGTTTCACTCAATGCTGAGAGATCCGTGGATCCTGCCTTCACGATCACGATGGGAGTGCTGGGTCAATATCGAATAAAGACTGTCATCAGTGCATAACATCGTAGGCTTGTTCGGCAGGAGACTTTGGTCAGTACCATAATGTCCAAGGGAATCAATGTGAGTGCACATGCTAGGACACCACATCCCACAGGCGGCCTATTCAAAGGATGATGAGTATCGTGATACAAGGTAGGACGACGCTGTACATCATGTTGTTCTGGCCCGCAGATCAGTGTATGCCATTGTCTGCACATAGGGAAAAATCTCGAGAGAAAGACATGCGTGCCGGATATGCAAAGTCACAAGTCGAAGTCAGTGATCGTCGTGTTATCAAGATACCGAAGTAAACACTAACATGGACACCGTCCAATGTGTGTATACAGGATGCGATGCTCTTAGTAGGTGAATAGGGAAAGTGAGAAAAGATTGGATGTGTGCGGGAATTGACATCACTGAGCCTAATTCACATATATGGTATATATTAGAGGTGATACTCCTAGCTAGGATGTGGCGCAGAAGCGCGGAATATTAGGACAGTGACCTCAGATGCGCCGCTTCAATCATCAATGTCTCAATCCCTTCAGGATTTCAATCATTTATACATCGAGTCGACGCTCGCCGCCATGTCAGGCTCATCAAGACCACAAGATCTTTCCATGACACTCCTGCCGCTCACATCGCAGGAGTGGCTGTGCTGAGTTTGGTTGGTAGTGACGCGACTCGGATACCACGTTTTCTTGAAATGTGACTTATTGCGCTCTCCATACTACGTGGCCCACCTTAAAGCTGGATGGATCATCGGTGCTGAGTGACGCTGGATTGTAGTTACTCTGGGATACTGGACACACAAAGTACCTGTTCTTCCCAAGCACAGCCTATGCGTGGTTCCTCGTCCCCCTTTCACTGGTCACTTCCTGTAAAATGTCGTTACCATTCATGGACTGTAGACGCTTATCCAGCAATAAATAGCTCTGGCCTTGGACCACGTTCCTACATCCGCACGTTCAACGCATTGACATTGTGCGCTTTCTCTCTCCATCTCTTAAACCCATGACCCACACGTACTTCACTCTGCAACAGAACGTTTATCATGCTCATCATGAGCCCATAACCGTTGAAGATGTCGACGAGCTCAATGTTTCTTTTCCAGTCTTACAGTGTCTTATCAACTCGGCTCAAGGCGCCACCGTTGGAGTAGCAGCCACGTATCGCCTCGACTGTACTCTTTCGTCTTTAGCATTTGCAACGCTCACCAAAGCGCTCGTCATCCACTTCTTCTCTGCAAACAAACAGAACCTGCAACCGCAGAAGAAGAAGGGGAGCCAGGAACAACAACCTCAGCTTTCCCGAGGACGCATCCTTATACAAGACGAAATTCTGCGCAATAGTGATATTAAACTCTATGGGTACAGGATAGACAGAATCGCAATCGGTCTCTTCCTGGAGCTCTCACTTCGGATCAATGCCGGAGTGGACATCCTGTCGGTGTCCAACAGTGGTCGGCGCTCCTTCCAGGCAATTATGGACGCCTTGGGGGGCGAGATCTTACTCCAGAAGTCAAACCTGAAAACCCTCTTCTCTCATGAAGATGGGGGCACAGCAACCAAAGATGTGGCGCTTCAAGCTTGGGCAGCATGTCGCGCTGCTACACTGGATCACATGACGCTTAGATATGCTGCCTTATCTCGAATCGCCACAGACATAATACCAGATGGTGTATGTAATCTTCATCTCGTCATGGGCGCCTCCCTCTGATTGATAATGTAGCATCTGAGCGCCCTGGCAAAGATCTCTCGGGACGCTGAAATTTTGGACTCTATGAAACCAAGGGAAGTCGTCAACCATGTCAAAGCAGACTTCAACCACGAGAAGGGTAAGGTTAACCTCGAGTGCACTCGCTTTAGTACGCGTATCATGAAGTCTAGAAATGGCGACCAAGTATGTAAATTCGTGAGACGGTATGGCATCAACTCTGAACTTTCGCATTTGCAGGTCATCCAAATCGAAACGATGGTTGGAGATAAGCGGACAATGGTCACTGGTCGCGCAAAGCAAATAGATGGAAAACAGGCTCATATTAACATCGATGGCGAGGTACATGCTTCGAGCAAGGTCCTCACCGTGACAACTGTTGGGAAAGGAGACTTGACAGCCGCTGAATCATACAAAGAAGATGTAGTGCTGAAGGCACTTCAAGGTACCATAACGTTGACCGAACATCCATTCTTCTGTAGTATCTGGGCGCCGTCATTAAACGTATCGTGGCCGTCCCAGGATACTTCCATCACACCGGTCATCGACTATCCTGACAGTAAATTGAACTCCTCGCAATCTGTCGCAGTGGAGCGAATTATTTCGCAATCGGACACAGATCGTGTATTGTTAATTCACGGTCCTCCTGGCACTGGCAAAACAACAGTCATAGCAGCCAGTGTCAATAGCATGATTAAAACCGGCCCTAAGGAGGGTACGATTTGGCTTGTGGCGCAGTCCAACGTTGCTGTGAGGAATATCGCAGAAAAGCTTGACAAGGTTGGCTTCCGCGATTTCAAGCTTCTTGTTTCCAAGGACTTCCATCATGACTGGTATGTCGCGCCTTTCTCACACCTCCGTCTAACTGATTTTTGTTTTCGTATTGCAGGCACGAAGGCCTTTACCAGAGCCTGGAACATTGTTTCATACGATCCGACCTATTTGGTGGCTCTGTCGTTGAAATAAGTCGACTTTTGCTCGGCGCAAGAGTCATACTTTGCACGTTGAGCACACTATCCAATCCCAATATCGATACCATCACTCGTATTGTCTCGGTACAAACCGTGATATTTGACGAGGCAAGTCAAATCGAAGTGGGAGACTACGTGCCGCTGCTTCAGCGTTTCCAGAACAGCCTCAAAAAGATGGTGTTCATCGGTGATGACAAGCAGCGTGAGACCCGGTTAGTATTTCATCATTAACCTGTACTGACTTGGATCTTAGTGGCGCCATACGGCCAAGATGATATTGGGCAGCTACGAAGTGTGTTTGAGTTCCCTCACCTCCAGAAACAGGCACAGTTTTTGGATATCCAGTGTAAGCTTGTATCCCGACTTCATCTCCTCGTTGTTTCAACTCCATCCAGACCGCATGCCAGTCGTCATTGGAGACTTCATTTCCGACCATGTATACAATAAAAAGCTGAAGACTAAGCACGACGACACCAGCAAAACAGCATGTCGTTTCCTCGATGTCAAAATGGGTCGGGAGGAGTCAGTGGGACACAGCTGGATAGTACGCCTTTCTTCCTCACCTTCGTGAATGTGAATCTCAGCCTTTTGTTTTTGTATTAGAATCAAAAGGAAATATCCGCGGTTATCGGCCTCGCCCGTTTATATGAAACCCAGGGCAAGAAGTTCAAGATCCTCACCCCATACGATGCCCAGAGGACTAAGATTGAAGAGCAACTAAAATCAGCGAAGCTTCTGTGGGAAGACAAGTGCTTCAACGTGGACTCCTTCCAAGGCAACTTATTCCTTAACATTCTGGAAGGATCTGGCTGACGTTCGGTGCAGGAAACGAGGAGGACCATATAATCGTCTCTCTAGTCCGTTCCCAGGGCGTAGGGTTCTTGAAGAACGTGCGCAGGACGAACGTCATGCTGACACGATGCAAGAAAAGCATGATCATATGCACGAGCCGTGATTTCGTGACGAGGGGTCAAGCAGCAGGCACGCTAGTCGGGAAGCTTGCTGCTACCATGGGCCCTCAGGCCTGGCAGGACAGTGTAGCAGGGTCTGGCGCAAGCCCTCCGTCGGAGGGCCTGGGGTCCTGGCGCAGTGGATGGAGTTCAGTAGCAGGGATGTCTGGCGCAGGTCCCCTCGTATCACCGAGCCGGAATTGGAGCCAGAAGCCTCCGTCGGAGTGCCTGGGCTCCTGGCGCAGTGAGAGGAGTTTTGCAGCAGTGTTGTCTGGTTCTCCGTCGGAGTGCCTGGGCCCCTGGCGCAGCGAAAGGAGTTTAGCAACAGGGTTGTCTGGTCCTCCGTCGGAGTGCCAGGGATCATGGCGCCGTGCCTGGAGTCCAGGCTCATAGTCAGTTGTCCTCGTGATCGGCCCTTCGAGCGAAAGATAGAGCTGCCACCTCCCGCTATAGAGGTTTGGCCTTGGGTTTCCCTTGCAGTCCGTGCCCGGTCCAACAGTCTTGATATCGTCAATGGCATTTTCAAGTGATTTGAACTGTCTACATTGCGTTTCTTGGATGAGCTTTGGAACTTACTCGAGGCATGCTTCAAGTTGTGCATGCCCACATCTCAAGATCTCATATACGGACCGTAATCTGCTGCCGCCCTGCTTCGTCATCATCCTCAGCAGACCCATACCTTGTAATTACATACCAGACAATGTTTTGAACAACTTTCTCGGCAATTTTGTGAATGTTTGATGAGTTGTCAATCACAATCACACCAAATCCAAGGGCTCACTGGTGCACCGCCCGAGTTGTCTCCCATGCCTCCCCTCCGCGCTCGAGTTCGGTGGTGCCTCAGCAGCAACCATCATCCAGGCTTGTCCTCCAATTCGGAAAGAACGTCGTACCCGACAATTATGGCTCAATCGTTGCGGCACCCTTCGTCAAACTCTTTGCAAGCACCGACCGTGGCATACGTATCGCATTTCTTAACAATCTCTCCGACTTTGTCTTCTTCCCGCCCACCCACAAAGGACTCCCAATGCGCCCGCATGGCCCTCCAAACCCTCCAAACTGTTCTTGTCCCAAGTTGCTCTCTCTGGCCCGTGCGGTACATCAAGCTCATCAGACACGCCTATCATCATACCGGATCCAGGACGTATGCGATGGTGTCACCATGCTTCGCGATCCCCTATACGATCTGAGGACCTGATGGATGAGTGTGTCTGCGTATGGCTGTTTCGTCAGTCTGAAAATTGAGTGGAAGTGCTGTGTGCAATGGTTGCTCGAATGGTGCGTGTACATATTCTGTGTTCGTTACTGACACACGCGCTGAACAACCTCTGATGCACTCATCAGTTCAACCTCAACAACCTTCTGCTCACGCACCTGGCTACTATCCAGCTTCATTCTGTGTTTCAGGCCGTCCCTTTCCTCGGCGCACGTCAAAGAACTAGCTGCTACTTGTATGTGTGTCTTATTCCTGCAACTGATTGCTCTGTCTTTGCTAATATCTAACTAACACTAACTCCTCACTCGTCGTCGCTCGCACAGCGACCAAGTCCAATAACTCTCTGTACACGCTCAACTCACGGTCGTCCACCTACACCGAGGTCCAAACACTTCTTAGCTCACTTGCTCTCGTGTTCGCTCTGCATGTTTTTAAGGTAAATCTCATATCAACTCCATGAGCAGTTCCAGTAGACTGAACCTGTCCTAGCCTCTGCCACTTTATTTCATGGATGAAATCGACGTGGCCCTAGACTTCAGGAATGTCCCGATTGTGGCAAATTATATCAAGGACTGCACCAAGAATGCGCAGTTCATTATTGTATCTTTGAGGTGACGATTCCTTCTCTCCTGAGACCTTGGCTGATACGAATTTGCAAGAATGACATGTTTGAGCTCAGTCACCCGTCTCATTCAAGTTGATATTTGCAAACGCAACACACCCCTAACTAACTCTTCCACTCATTCCTCCCATACTCGATCCTTGTCATTTTACTTCACACCACCATGTCTGGTAGCTTAGAAAGCCGATATATCTTGATGGTGAGTCCCTTCATATCACCTTCATATCTCATTCTTTCTAACTAGTTATCAGCGGAAAAAACATCAGAGTCCCGCCCTGGCGCATTCCCGTGGGTATTTACGTATCTATCAATGTCGACTCCCGGAGACGCTGGAAATCGGCCATCAGTGTCTAATCATTTGAAGAATCAGCAGCATGGGCCGATACTGTGACGTTGTAAAGTCGTTGGTAACTTCCGTGCACAATTCGAGAACTGACCTTCGGTTATAGATCACCCCAGGCATCGCCTGGATTCTCAGTAGAAATCAGGGTGTCCTATGAGGCCGATCGAATACTAGGCAGTGGAGAAGTCATTGGGAAACTTGAATTGTCGTGGGATGACCTACTCAATCATGGAGATGAGCCATTCGGTGAGTGACTTGCTCCTCATTCATGCACATATACTAACATTTCGTAGATATATCCTTCTCACCCGTGCGCGGTGTCCACCCTTCCCTCATACTAAAGGTTGCCGTTGTACATGCTTGTGATGATGCACTGTCTGACGTGAGTGACGCGGTCTCTGTTGTTGGCTTCTGCTGACAGATCGCCGACTACAGTCCCTTGTAGACTGCGAGATTGCTCTAGACACGGATGCGGGCCATGCACGACTTGCCAAATACGTAGAGTCTCTCACTTGCAGGCTGCTGTGAGTTATAGTTGACCTGTTACTGTTCCGGAATTGTTTGGTTCCCAAACTCAAGAAGAACAAGGTACGTGCAAGGTGACGTTGCTTAGTCATGCCTGTCCCCCAGGTCCTCCCCTTGCTTAGACATACTCATCCGAACAGCTGGAACCCTAACCTGAACATACACCAGGCACTGCAGTCTGCCGCATTACTTCTCTTCCTTCCTCCCATCATCCAGAGCACCGTGTTGCTTCAGATAGATGTGTTATGCAACGGGCGTGCGGCTGCAAAGCAACTGTCGTTGGTGTGTCCTTCCTCCCATCTTTTCAGAGCATTGTGTCACTCACGCCCATCAAATAGAATAGAATAGATGTGCTATGAAACGGGCGCGCGGCTGCATTCTAACCATGTTTTTGCAAGTCCATTAGGGTTATGCCTAAATCACATATATGGTATATTAGAGGTGATACTCCTAGGGATGTGGCGCAGAAGCGCGGAATATTAGGACAGTGACCTCAGATGCGCCGCTTGAATCATCAATATCTCAATCCCTTCAAGATTTCAATCATTTATACATCGACTCGACGCTCGCCGCCATGTCAGGCTCATCAAGATCACAAGATCTTCCCATGACACTCCTGCCGCTCACATCGAAACACCGTGATGAGATCGATCAAACTGTACTAAAAAAAGCTGGCCCTCGCGTCTTCGAGATGATCCTTGAAGATGAAGGGGCTGATCCTACCACCACAGAGTGGCTGCTTGTCACGGTCATGTCAAAAGTGATTGCGGTAGCCAGTACATTGCTCAAACGCGAACATCTGAAGGATAATCTTGACGTGAGCGTGGCATTGGCAGAGGGGACACTACAGCAGCACCCTGAACTACGAGGAATGATCCGTCACGCCTGTCAGATGCGCTCGTTTTCCCAAATTGCTGACCTCGGTGAGTGTTCGTGCCAGCGCCACAGGTGTCCCTCTGCTGACAGTTGCTGGGAACACAGAAATATTTCAGATACCCCAAGCTAGTGATTCACCTGCGCGCTCCGAGTCGGCTCGAGGTCAGAGACTTTTATCTTGTGACATCTGCAGTTATATCTCACGTCAGTTGTATTCTAGTCGAGGACCAGCCAGACTTTCTTTACGAATCATTCGTCAGACCTTACATTGGGAAGGCTGTGGACGGTTTCTACGAGTACCTGGAAAACAACAACATGAAGTTCAAGGGAAGCGGCCTGGAGAGGCCATACTATGCTAAATTCTGTTCTATCGTACAAAGTTCGGGCACAGGGAAATCGAGACTGATGACAGAGGTCAGGATTATAAAGTGCATGTTCGTATCAGGTGGCTAAAGTATCGAGTCAGCTCCGGAACAAAGGTGTCATTGTTTTGTACATGAACCTTC
>MU179349.1:38886-71281 GCA_016767475.1 Suillus weaverae | reverse complement strand
GGATGACGAGCCTGAAACTACGACTAGTATTGATGAAAACATTGTCGGACTAGATCACGATGGTTTAGTCATATGGGAGTTTTCCGATGACTCCAACGACAGTGACACAGGTGTGGTAGATGAATGGTGACTTGCTTTTGTTGATATTTTTTGTTTTATCAGACACTCGTGCTCTAGCCAGTAAGTTTGATGTAGCAGTACGAACAGCAATTTTTTGATATACATTGGTTCAATATACGTGGTACATAATATTATTTCTTATCCATGTTGGCGGTATTCGTGGTCCTGCAGAAGCGTTGCCTGTATATGGAATTTTTTTATGAGGTAAGCGAGCATGAGTGTCCGGGCTTCCATACTGCACACCAAACAACTACAAATACAGATCGATCCACCATGCTCATTGATAATGATTTCTCTCTCACTGGTGTGTCCATCCTATCTTTTTGTGTAGTCTGAGCAGTTGCCTCGTCAACCCCTTCCATCTTTCACTATCACATGTCCCATATACACTGGCTGACTGATTCAAGGACTGACTTAAGATGAGCACCTCACAAGTTGTTGGTGTTGCGTTATCAATAACATGGGTCTCGAACCTTCTCCAACTTCCTTTTCCCTTCTCGTGCTTTCTCCGGATGGCTTCAACATTTGATGTCCTCACTGTGCAATTTCAGATCTTGGTTCACTGTAACGTCCATCTCACCACAACTCATGACAAATGGCCTCATTTGTGGTGCTCCTTTTCCCCTTCACACGCTCAAGAGCCACTTTTCTGCCTACCGACGCTGCTTTTCCAACAAGTACACACTCCGTCATTGAAAGATGTATTTGGGTGGTGCCAATGTTCCGATCAATTTTAACAAGTGCGTACCGTATCTCATTCTAGATTGACTTACATAAATTGTATCTAGGAAGTCACGCGCGTCTCAAACTGTCGTTCTGGTGCTGGTGAGCTGGGTGAATCGTTGGAGATACACAAGAAGTCACCCAACTCGCCTGTGCCAGCGATACATACACCACTATTTAAGATGTGGATGCGCAGTTCTCCATCTTCCTCATCAACAGACTTGCCAGGACCTTCTTCTTTCCCTTCTCTATTTGCATGCTCAAGTGCCTCTCGTAACATTGAGTGCTTTTTAACTTGCTACTCTGCCTTTCGATGCTGATTCATTGCCGATAAGTAAGCAGTTCACATAAAACACATTTGGGTGGCCGTCCATACCTGTCATTCTAGTGCTGGTAGATCGAGTCGATCTGTTGTTGGTCATACACAACAGATATGATCCAACTTGCTAGTGTCAGCGAAGCATGCGATGCAAGATATGGACAGGCTCTTAAACAATTGTTGCTCGAGTCCAGGAACTATTACCATCGACCATTATGGCCTGTACGTTTCTGTTCTGTCTCACTGCGCTCGTCCACCACTTACTTGCCCTTCTCTGTAGAGCGATTTAGAAGCAAAGGTAATTGATTTTGAACACTGAGGAGCCCAGTTATAGACAACGAGGCGTTTTAAACCTCATCTCAACTTCCAGTGATCCGAGTCGGCTACAGCAAGCAAAGCACCTTTGGGTGAGTCGAGTATCTAATAATCACTATCATTGTCAACGTGAGGGCTACTCACAGGTTGTAACGCGCTGCTGATTGGAGATTGAACTCGAAAATCCTCTATCATATCACTTTCAACCAATCAAACCTGATAAGAATCACACTGGTGAGCACATCACATCGTAAAATCCTGCTCACGTAAAATGTATCCAGGTAGTAGCGCACACTTCAGGCTGTCATTCTGGTGCGCTGGTGAGTTAGAGTGGGATTTCAGCATCACTCGGGAAACCTGATCCAACTCGCCAGCACCAGCGATGTACATGTCACACCATTAATGGCGTGGACTCGGTCCCGCGTAGTCAACCACCAATGACAAACTCCACGATGCCAATGGCTGCCCTTGATGCTGAACCTGCTGAACCCATTATTCATTTTCACACTAAGTCTAACATCTCATCTCATCCTCTACTGCACACTGTGTGATTTGTAAGGGTGATGATAGGCGTTGGGCTCTGGTGAGCTTTGTTGTGATATCTACCGTTAACAGGATTTAGATATTGCATTTCTCCTGTCAGGTGTCCGGTGTTCGACACACAGATGTATAGTGATGCTGACCTTGAATTCTGTGAATGGGCACTTGATCTCAGTGTCACAGACATCTCCAAATATTGAAGCCTTTGTGGATTCAAAGGTGACTAGGGCGTGACAAAAGAAGGTACCGAAACACCCGCATATCTGCAAGGTTGTGTAGAAAGCCTTGGATGTGCGTGTACTCAGAACAGTTTGACACGATGGGATGAGGAAGGTGGTTCCGCCGCGTCCCATACCTAGCAACGATAAAGTGGGAAAAGAAAACAGATTTGATGCCTTGATAACGACCAATAGCACCGACTTTAGCCATGGCTGTGAGCCGAGAAGCAAGAAGATGCAAATGCGGTGAATGGAAGGATTCCGGGTGCAGTGCATAGATAGGCGATGAAGAGGCGTGTTAGATGCAAGGCGGCGCCTAATGCTAATAGTTCCACTCACATTTACAAATTCATCGCTCCCCAACGTCTTTACTGCTAAGTGCTTGGTAACACTAAATTCTCATCTGGACTTCCAGTGCGAATGAACTGATGTTCAGCTTTACCAGGTGATCACCTTCAAAACACTATCATTAGCTGTATAGTACATTGACATCAGGAGACCTCACCTTTGCACCTTTGAACACTTCCAAATAATATCTTCCCATACTTGACTACTTCAGTTTCGCTCACGGAGACGCCACGGCCTCCACATCGACGAAGGCAGCCACTGCAAAATCTATTCTGACACCAACAATAACTTTGAAGGGTCACGAAAGATGGATTCGATCCATATCCTACTTTCCAGACGGCCAGCGAATGATCAGCGGATCTGAGGATAAGACCACTCAGCAATGGGATCTGGAGGCGGGCAAGGAGATTGAGGAAGCATGGGATGTTTGCGAGGGGAGGGTATATGCGGTGGCGGTATCAAGGGATGGTTGATGGGTTGTAACTGGTGGCGGAGATTTTAATGGGGAACTGAAAGCCTGTGAGGTTGAGACAGGGATTGTGAAAACATTCAAAGGACACTCACAGGAGATCTACTGCATTGATATCTCCGCGGACAACACGCTGCTGGTGAGCGGGTCATTCGATGAAACAGCGCGGATATGGAACTTGGACACTGGAAAACTCATGGCTGGTCCATTCAAGGGCGTCGGTTGGGTGTGCGCGGTTCGATTCTCCCCAGACTCGAAGAAGCTTGCAGTCAGGTTAGATTTGGGGACGTGCCTTGAAGTCTGGGATGTCCAATCACAGAAATTGGATGTCAGGATAGGGAAACCCGCGGAACAAGGAACTCTTGTGTGGACGCCAATATTCTGGACAAACAAAAAAAAAAACCATCATATCCACATTCCAATTTAGTTTTGCCGCAGATTCTCCATCGGATCTGTTTGACTACCCCAAGATGATCTACGAGTTTGACGCGGTTATGCTGGAGACTGTCGGAGCTCCCTTTGAAGGGCACACCAAGTACATTGGTGGTCTAGCACTTTCATCCGATGGTGCTCTCCTCGCTAGTGCTTCTAACAATAACACCATCAAGCTCTGGGCTTTCAAATCCTGCCAGCTCCTCGCCTCCTTCGACGTTCAGGATCCTCTTAGACTTATCCTCTCACCCGACTCACGCCAACTAGTTTACGTGACATCCATCAAAGACGACCACAAGATCTGCATCTGCGACACTCCACCCGACATTCTTGCTCAGGCCCGCATACGCATTCACCACACACGTCTACTGTTCGTGTGCTAACATCCCCTTACAGGCTATTGCATGCAAAAAGTCAGCCTGCAGGGATCTACTGAATGTGCGCATTTCATTCTTTTTCTCCTCTTACAACTCACCCATTGCTATTATTCCAGTCTGATGCAACTCACTGTCCTCCTGCTGGGCACCGCAGACCACCGATATCCGCCATACCTATGGCACCAAGACCTCCGCCTACAAGAGACCCGCAGCCACCCACTTTCCTTCCCCTCCGCAATCTTCTTTGCTTCTCTCGTGCGAACGCAGTCCCTGTTCGTCACATCCAACCTCGTGATCCCCTAGATGTAGTTCGTGACTCTCATATCTCAGTTCTTTGACAGTTGATTCTATGATGGCACAACAGATCCCTGCTACATTACCCTTACCATCCTCTCTCTCAGGTCAGGCAGCAACTCGATTTGATCATGTCAGTTTTCAATTTCTATAGTAAACGCGCAACACATGATTGACTGAGTGTATATCCAGCTTGAAATAAGTTCCCCGCCTCCCCACTCAAACGGAGTTGTGCAAACCCTACGGCAGCATCTTTCTTTCCTCATGCCCAGACACAGCCATGGGCTACCAGTCGTTGAAGTTGCACCAGGGCGGAAGACCACTGTAACGTACATTTTCTTACTTCTCAGTGCCTTTTACTGATTTGTGCCCTACAGCGGCTTGTTGCTGTCAAACTACCGGAATACAAGAAAGTAGACGATACACGACATCCATCTAGCCAACAGGCTCTGCTGCAGGAAAACGACACTGTTGACATCGATTCGCTCCCAGACGTGCATTGGTGCAAAGCATTCTTGTGCTACTATTCATGCTGGTCTCATGGCAGATTGAGGATGCCTCCTCGATGGCGCTTGGAGCACGTTGACATACCTCGCCAGGAAGGCACAACAAGTGGTAGCCATAGTGGTACTCACAGTTGCAGTTAACTTTGTATACATTCGTTCACTCTTGTATCTTCCATAACTGATGATTTTACCCATATCAACTCTACGCCATCTGCAATACTTGGCCCATTTACCAAATCCCACAACAATATGAACTTTTATGACTCGGCTTATGCACTGCAGAATATTGATCTGGTCAAGATTGAAATGACATCATGGATTGTAGTGAGACATTTGTTTCCATCAGGGTGGAGCCTCATTCGGATGTCTCACAATTGATCTCTCGCATATATCAGGCCGTCGTCCGAATTGACCCTTTCTTCTTTCTGCTCCCACTTGCTCCACTTGTTTAGACCACTCAAGTTGGACCACGCCAAATCATGAACTTTGTACGATCTCGAGTATGTGACTTGGACTATCTGGATGTACCTGGTTTCGGGCAATAGGGCCATCTCACTCTCAGGTGAGCCTTTTATGACAGCTGGCCTTGGATCCCTTGTTTCTCCAATAACACCTCTTGGAATCGAATGGATTCACAAGTCTGCATAACCGAAAATCTCTTCCATGTCAATCTCCTAATCGATTTCCGCTTCTCTAGATCCTCTTGACAGGAACGATCTTGTTGATCTAGCGTGTCTTTTTATGTATTTCGATCATCTCTCAAGGCTTGCAGTCCTTTCGAGTTCAGATTGTCGTCCGCCCTCTCAAGTATCGTTCTGGATACTACTTGCCCGCCGTTGAGCATCAAACAATGTTACACTTCTTGGCGGGCCTTACTTTTGTGGGACGCTAGCCTTGATCCTCCATCAAAATGCTAGTGCTTATACTCGAATCCACTGGATCAGCCTCATCACCCGTAGGGTTCAACGTTTGCGACTGATTGGTTCTTTGGATAGGACTATTTGCCGAATGTTGCACTTCAATTTGGTCGAGTATTCCGCCAAATTTCTCCTCTGATGGACACCTATTTTGTGGACATCGCTGTCCTGCGAGGCGTAATCTCCAAAGGACAAGGAATTTACAATTGCGATTTCTATTTTCCCAAATAAAGGCTGCCATTTGCTCAACTCTGTGGTGTTCAGCTTGGTACGATCAAACGTGCAACTTGGATGTACCAGAACTTGCTTTCGTAAGATTGGGCTTTGTTTGAGCAAGAGGAGCATCTTCAGGCTGGCTGTTTGTTGCCGAGGCCAAGTTGGGTGAAACCACAAAGGTAAACGCATAGGTTTCATTGACATCAGCAACATCATATCAAACCCTAGATCATGCTCACATATATCCAGATTCCAGCACACGCAACTTCAAGTCAGGTTGAATATGGAATGCCGCTCCTTATTACGTGCATCTAATGCTGCAGTGACAACTTGGTCTATGTTACCGCTTCCATCACCTGTGGGTCCGTGATGAACTACAAGCTACACAATATGAGTCTCGACTTTTCTGCTCCCAGCCTTGTCTGGCATAACACACGTCAGGAACTCTGTTTGAACTTTGTGTTGGATAGTGAATATGACACTGCGTCACGACCTGCGTCAAAATAGCTACGTCACACAAAAAATCCAGTGCTTCCATATCGGTGAGTCATGTGGTGAAATCCAGGACACAAACTACTGAAACTCACACAATTGTTGTGAACGCGGGTGCTGCAGTCACTATTTTTCTTGCAAAAGGCGGGACAGAACCCGACGCCAGCATCAGTGGGCATAGCAGATATTGATGATGCAAAAGCAGCAATGATGGCAAAGACAATTGCAGAGGAGACACGCATTGTATGTGAGGATATGAGATCAAATAAATCTGAACGGTTAGTAGGAAGATACCTTGCTTTTATATGCTGAATAATGTCCTTCGTGGTTATGGGTATATATGCATTTTGGGAGGAATCTATTGTTCGTTGATTCACCGGAATCCTTAAAGCATATGATGTGAGTCAGTTTGAACTTCCTCGAGTCTCAACCTGTATGTATGCTCCTTGCTGGCGTGATGCAGCATATTCTCAGGCCTATCTCAATCTCACCATACCACCCCTCATACCACGCATCTTCAAGTGTCAAAGTGACTCGACCAGCAAGGTACTTCCCCTGCTCACAAGACTTCAGCTCCCGCTTTCTGAGCACCTCTCTATCAATGGCTGGGAGCCCAATACACAAAGTCAAATACATTAAGCTGTTCCATCATGGTTATTGCATTCAAGGTTAGATGAATTTGAGATTTTGCGAACACATTATGCTATGGAAAGCCAGACAGCCGCACTCGTTACCACCTGTGACATGGGCCATAAATGGCAGTCACAAGTTGAGGACTCCGTACACCTCTGATTTTGCCTCTAATATTTTACAAGGAGGTTGCAAGCATCGACAACCTATAGGTTCTGTACTAGAGCGCGGCTGTCTGGCTTTTTGTTCTGTTCATCTCGATATGTATATGACATTACTGAGTTCAATACACAAGACAAAAGTCTAGATTACCACTCGTCACCACTATCATCCCCTTCGTCATCTATGAACTCCCAAACAATTAAACCGTTGAAGTCATCATCGGAAGCTGCATCAGTGTGTTGGACATCAGGTTCGTCATCGGCCAGTAAAGCGTCCAGCTGCGTGTGATGAGAGACATCTGTACCAGAAAGTTAGCATGACTAGCAAAGGAAAAAAAATGGATCCAACCTAAACCACGCCCCCCACGGACACCTCCCATGTAATAAGAATTATTGTCATCGTCCTGGAATGGCAAGTCTTCATGATTATTGAGCAAAGGTAATTCATTGTCATGCGTAGCAGTGATGATTTCAGCTGGTAAATCATCACTGAGCTGGATAGCATTGAGCAAATCCAAGTAAACTCTCCATGCGGAGTCACGAGTGATGACAGGACACCCTAAGTGGGCGTAGCAAAAAGTAAGGTGATGACCGAGAGTGAGCGGTACGAGGTCGAATACTGCATGGGAAGGGTTGATATAGACACGACAAATATGATCAATGGCATCTGACTCAATGTTGATCTGCACAAAGCAGATTGTTGAGTGCCGTCCAGTGCCAAGCCAAACGAAGACGTACCTTGAAATCGAGAGCTCCAAAGTCTTCAGGCGAATTATATATCATATCTGGAATCCCGTGTGGCAACACCTTAGATGAGGCATCATCGAAGTGCCGGCTGGTGAACATTGATCTACATACCTTATTACGATCACGCCTTTTTGCAGTGTTGTTAACGCGATCCTTGTACACATTCAACTCCATCTGCAACCAGGGTATAAAAACCCAGCGAAAAACCATACAGCATACAGTACATATGTTTTATTCAGTATAGATGCTTGCAAAACACATACATTAAAACTCACATTTTCAGGGTATTAGTGGCATCATACCAGCCTTCACTCACACCAGTATCCAAAAGATTCTTGAAACCAGGCGTGAAGTGGCGCCGAAGCTGAGACCACATTATTTCCGGCATTACATTTTTTTTGGTCCGCATCCAACGGTGTTGGAGTGTCCCCTGCAATGCAGGGTCATGCCACTGGTGCAACAGGGTGTGTGCATTAGCAATCCCAAAGTTCTCGGTGCCGAGATCACTTTGAGTAACCAGAGGCATATCTAACAAAGACATGTCAATAACATACAGCGCACCAATCTTTACAAAATACCTACGTCCGAGCTCCGTGAGGGTGTCGAGATAATAAGACAAGATAAGCTGAGGATTCTTGTTAGAGTGCCATATACGCATCCACATAATACGCCCAGAAAAGGGCTCGATCCCAGTATGCAAAGCAAGACCAAACTAGAGCCATTTGTCGTGCTAATCGACAGCGAATAAGTCATTGACACCAGCGGCCCAGAAATGTTTTCAGTGAAGGCGTCTCGCTTTGCACTGGCGAACCAGGTCAGGTTCATAAGTAGCAAAGTAAGACTTCATGACACTTCTGTAATATGGTATCAGTTTTCTGTGACAAATCAACCATGGCAACTTACCTGGGAACAGCCATCTCCCTCTCATGAAATAACAAGCTGATCATTTCGCGTGATCCCGCATGTGGGTATATTTGTCGAAGATCAACCATGGCATCATGAATGGTTTCAACCGAGTGACCTTGCTGCCGTGCACGTTTGAGCCCCATATCGGATCGAATCTCCTTTAACTTGGTGATTCTAGAAGCAAGCATAAGCATGGTAACGCACAGATATGCAGTTCGCACTTACCTGATTCCATAGCGGTCAGTATCGATGACCTTCCGGAGTTCCTGTACTATTGCCTTGTCAGTGAGGCGGGCTTTCCAGAAGCGTAGTATGTGAGGCGTGATCTCATCCAATGGTGCTGTATTGCTGTTTAATGCTCCAACATGAAAGGTCATTAAAAAGGTGACTTACGCAGTGGTTTGTTCTGGTTTGGCATTGATGTGAGGTGTGATGAAGCAGTTCTATAGTAAGTGAAAAGAGCCTGAGAAGAGGACAAAGACATCTGCACCCTTATGAGGGTGTGATGCAGGTGCGGCTCCGAGCAGTAATGGTTCACATCTGCAACGTAACTGAAATTCAGCAAGAACAACGGCAGGAGAAGAACTAGCGAGAACAACGGCAGGACTCAGAGAAGAACTGACCTAGTACTCGCTGACTCCGAGGACACATGTGGTGGTTTGCATTCCAACAGGCTGTAACATAACTGGAAGTTAGTAGTTGGCTTGGCAAGGATGTAACAGAAGATGTCAACGTAACTGGTATTCAGCGAGGACGAGCAGGAGAAGAGTAACTGACTGTTAATCCAGCCATCCAGCCTCAAGGAAGGCAATCGAAGACTTCTGAGACTTGTAAAGATGAGCAAGAAGAATGTGGGAGATGGTGGGCAACTCACGGAGAACAAGAAGAGTGCGGGAAATATGGTGGGTGACTAGCAAGACAACAGAAGGATGGTGAGCGACTCGCCATGCAACAATACAACCTGAACTTACAAGACGAATGTACTAAGATGCATCATGTGACACTAGTACATAGTATGCAGACGCCGCAGCACAGAAGATAAGCACTGTAAACACGGTGAGGCGAACACAGATAAACACAGATGGAAACTCACATTAAAACATTCAGTGTTTCAGATATGCCACATCACAGGTGCGTCACGACCGCATCAATTTCACCTGGCGGGACCATTAGGAACCATTACAAGTCACAGGATTTATTGTAAACATGCGGTCTGATTCTTGAAGCAACACTGGACGATTTTGAGTCTCACCGATCCACAGAAGTCACGGACACCAGTCATATTCGATCCGAGGCAAACTGGATATGTGGATGTGCAAGTGAGTTTCAGAGGTATTTAAACTGTAAGACACAACTACTATGCCATCCAAGTCGTCCCCCACTGTGGTTCATCTCCCCATTCTTTCCACATCATCTATGGAACTTGTGTCACAATTTACTGAGGATGCATATGCCAAGGAAGACCGCATATGCGAGCAGCCAATCTGTGCTGTCAGGATCCCGAAGGGCGACCCTTGCCACTATGTTGCTACTATTGACCCTAACAAACCAGGCCACTTTGTCTGTGGTTCATGCCACTCACGCTACCAGAAGAAAGTGGCAACGACCGTGAGGCCTTCCAGTAAGTTTTGTTTTCTATCATACAGTCCGCTCAACTGAATCATCCTCCATGCTCAGGTCAGCGTATTGAGTTCCGCATGCCAGGCACTGACCAATACCCACCACCCCACCCTCTCCCAGATATGCATGGTGTACGGAGATCTGTCAATGCTGCCCAAAGGGCTGGTGAGTCTATGTATGGTTCGCGTCTGTTGCAGGACTTGATATTCTTATAGGTACTATCAATCCTCCTTGAGTCATCGCTATGTCACACAGCCTCCAGGGCAGTCGGTCTGCCAGCGGCCCAGTTGTTGGCATACCGACAGGTTCAAGCCAGAATCAGGCCTCTACCAGTCATGGACTCGGAGTGGGTTACACCACCAATCACGCTGCTCACACTTCCCAGTGTGAATACTGGTCGAAGCTTGCCTATAGTATGGGCTCACATGCCGAGACCATCAGTCTCGATATTTCGGCTGTGCATGATGCCGGCGCAAAGCGTAAGGGCAGTCGTGGTACACAAATTTTGGTGAGTATTTTACACTTTGTTCATTTGAGATTGTTATCTCAAACATCTGTTTAGAATATCTGCGAAGGGAAAAAGGATATTCATGCACAGATAGATGCCCCAGACCTTATCAAGATCGCACTCGATACAATTTTGCCCAAGATCCTCGCACTATCTCCAGCGTTTGCATGGCGTACCCTGGAATTCGTCGTCCGAGACACAGGCTGGGTTGACCTTTCAACACACCCAGCCAATAGGCCATATTTCTACTCAGAGTGCTGGCATACATCGAAAAGGGGCGGCAAAGAGGCTAAGGTTTTTAAGTCGAAGCAGTTTGCTTTGACAGTAGTCGTCCCTGAGTCCCAGTGGCTTCAGTACGAAGAATGGCTTGAGCAATCCGAGGTCAGTGTAAATCTGCATCATTACTGTGGTCGTCTAATTGATTTAAATTTAAAGGAGAAAAGCCACTACCCCGCCGCGGCACGCCCACTTGTTCAGGATATCACTGCGTCACCGCTGATAGAACAAACACATGCTGACTTGCCCGTCAAAGAGTCTGTTCCTGTCGAAGAGTCTGTTATGACCTGGAAAAGGGTTCGTGAGTGCAGCGACAGCATTCCCATTAGCGCACCTTCCAGCAGGCTGTCACCACCCCACAAAAAATTAGCGGCAAGCAGTGCCTTCTGCACTCCCAGTCCAGACCGTGAGGGCCTTAAACAGGTGCTGAGGATTGGCAGAACTGTTAACTTGGATGTGAAACAATGTAAGTCCTTGTTGACTTCCTATATTCATTTTTTCTGATGCGGCGCGGCGCATCTTATAGTGTTGGATTTACAGCACGAGAACGTATAATACTATCTGATACCCATGCGACCTCTTTCAGCCATGCTGAAAAATGCCAAATTCTTATCCTATGATATTGAAACTGTCGAGTGCTCGATGGGTCAATTAACTTTCAACCCGTCCACAGCCAGTATGTTAGGTGCTGGTGCTTTCAAGACAGCCCACCCAGGCTGGCTGACCTTGTTTTCTCCTCCTTCGTCTGGTCTCGGATCTCAGACACGTCATGACGTTGCAGTCAAGCGGGCCTACTACAAGGCTAACCCACCAGGCACCAGCAAGGTGTCAGTTAAATGCAAAATTGGCCGCTATGCTCTTGCAGATGAGGTGCCCAAACTCCTCAAAGAGGGGAACATCCTTTACTGGGCTTGGTCACTTCTCCAACTCACTTTTGATTTCATTGATCGCTCCATTATCAGTGCGTCCGAACTTCCGCCATTCAAAATCCCTCAAGTTCGCTTCGTTGATGCTGGCCTTGCCTTTGCTTTTGGTCCGCTGCCTGCACCCAAAGCAAGCTCGTCGATGACAAGCTCAGCACGCGCAGTTTATCTTGTAGAGGAACTCATTCCTGGCGGAAATGAAGATTTCCTGAAATATGTTCACAACATGGACTCAAATCTGTTGCTTGACGAATCCAACAATGGCTATGATCTGGCTCTATTCTTCACATTTACTCAACACATCCAGTACGTCAAAACACGGGGTCTGGCTTTCATATCAGACTATCAAGGTATGTCAGGCATTAACACTATCTCGACAATTTACTGAGCATCGCGGAATTCTAGGGAGCTCAGAACTATTGACTGACCCCCAAATCTTGACCCACCCGTATGTGTATTACTACGTGAAACCTTATCGCGCTAACTCACTAGTGTTCCACATCGTTAGCACTGTAAGCCAAGGTAACGATATCTTCGGAGATGGCAACATTGAGGGGGCAGTCAGCGAGTTTGAAAAGCAGCATAATTGCAATTTTTATTGCGAGTGGTCTGGTTTCGGCTTACATCCTTTCAAAAAGGAGCAAGATGGTAGCAGCGGCGGGGATGACATTGAGCAATGAGATGAGCATACTGCCGCCTCCTAGTGATAATATGTACTATGTCGTGTCTCGGCTGGGGGCTGTACTTGTATAATATGCGATATTCTTGATAGCTGACTATGACGTTCTTGGCAATGACTCACTTCGGAATCCTAGAATGGTGGACAAAAAATTGGTAAGAAGTGAACCAGGTCCAGTGCAAACTGATGACTCGGGGGTGGACGAGGTCCTCTTACCTATTGCAGACCCGTGACAGAGCGCGGCTGTCTGGCTTGGGAGCGCGGCCGTCTGGCTTTCCATATTATGCTGACTATGAGCGTTATCAGGGTGTTCTTATTGGGTGGTCCTTGAGTCAGCATCATATAACACCTTCAAGTACCCCGCTGTCATAACCTCAAGCAGTTTTTTCAGTGGTGCTACTTTCCCTGTCGACACTGGTCTATTGCTCATAGGCACACGCCACTTCACATTTCAAATCCATGCTCGCATATATCCAGGTGGTCTTGCACGTCTGACGTCTCAAGCATGTTGTTCTGGTGTTGATGAGTTGGGTGGTTTACTGGTAACACACAAGGAGACCAATTCAACTTACCAGTGCCAGCAATACACATACCACACTATTTTTGATGCTGACACGCAGTCCACCGTGACTGTCTGTCTCTACTTAGCAGTCCTGCCCGTGCATTCTTATTCGGCGGTTCCCTTTCTCTACTTATATTTGCACGCTCAAGCACCACTCTCACAGCATTGAGCAGTCGATGCGACTCCGCCTTCTGATGGTGATACATTGCAGGGTGCTTGTGTCATCCTGATACTGGGGAGTTGAGGTGTGTGATATTGGTGTGTCGACACACGGGAAACACGGCCCAAGTTGCTAACATTAACGAAACCCCACACGGACTCACTCTGTAATATCAGAGATTACACGGAGAACCATCGCCATTGACCAGAATTAGCTTGTATGATGCATAAATCCCTTGTTTTGTCTTACTGCACTCCTCAGTCTTACTAGTTTCCACACAGAATGAATAAGCAGCTACGTGTATTTCCCTCCGCAGACTTGAGGGGGTATGTCTGCTATCAACGACCTAACTAGGATATCCATGTGCTTTTGCAAAGAAGTTGGGTGATATGGGAAGCCCAGAACAATGTGACGGCAAACAGTCAAAGCTGGTTCAGTCCCACTCATACATGCCAAAACCCCAGTTGATGGCATTCGTGACGCAGAGTGTTCTATCAGTGCCAGCACTGTTGTCAAAATACTCTCTGCCTAAATGGACATCCATCAGCGTGGTGTTACGCCCCAATCGTACATCAGGCTTCGCAGCGGCAGTGGTCGGGTCTCAAGTAACAGCAGTACAATAATTCTCGTATTGCTCTCAGCCTTTGGAATTCTGGGTACGGGCATATCATTGTTGGATTGCAGCGTCAGGAAGACATTTAGAGCTCAGCATATTGTGAATTCTCAGGTGATCAGGGCATGATCAAGTCAAAATGGTCGATGTCAGCAGGTTGTGTGGGTTGGTGAGGCACCAACCTTGGAAACTTGAGAATGTCTCACCTATAGGACGAGGAAAGGCAGCTCAGTGTTGTCTCCATACAATGTTAATAACAATTGTTCATGCATCTGCTAGCGTTGAAAGCAAAGCTGTAATGACGAGCAAGCAACGAAAGAAGGTGAATGCTAAAGCTTAGTGAAAAGCAACAAGTGAATAAGGTAGATGTGTGCAGATAGACGGCTGATGATCCGGATGTGTTTTGCATTCAGCTTTTAGCACTAAATACTGAATCCATCACATATTAGGGCCGTCATCCAGGTACGCCCTTAATGGATACACAGCAACACTGGTGGGTGGGGAATAGAATCGAGATTGGCGCCCTAGCACAGGAACTTGTCATGGCTGTGAGAGGCTGTGAATGGACGTAGATTTGAGACATAGCACATCTTGCATGACAGTTGTACTCACATTGTAGATCTTCTTCTTCTCTATTACTGATAGCATCTCGGTAATCTCAATTCTCACTTGAACTTCCAGTGCGGATAACCAGCTCCACTAGAGGCAAAATACTCTCAAGTCAAGGATCTTTGAAACAACAATAAATGTCAGGCCTACAGCACACGAGACCTCACCTTCACACCTTTGAACACATCCAAACGAATACCTTTCCCACACTTGACTACTTCACGGTTTCACTCAAGGAGATGCAACCATGGCTCCCGAGTCGACGAAGGCAGCCACCATGAAATCTAAGGAGATCAAGGAAGTGCAGGATGTCTGTGAGAGAGGAGTACATGCGGTAGCTGTATCAGAGGATGGTAGATGGGTTGTCACTGCTGGTGGAGATGGCTCTCACATCCCGGGGGAGCTGAAAGCCCGTGAGGTTGAGATGGGGATTGTGTAAAGATTTGAAGGCCACTCAAGGGACATTGACTGTATTGATATCTCTGTGGACAACACACTACTGGCGAGTGGGTCAGATGATCAGACAGCACGGATATGGAACTTGCACACTGGCAAACTCATCAGTGAATTCAAGTGTCCTCGATATTATAACCATGAGAATTATAGAGATAAACAATTTTGCTCCTGCTACATATGACAATTTAAGCACAAATAAATTTGACGTCTTGGTGCATAGGCATGTATGCCTACAAATATATGTTAGATTGAGGCAATCATGGCAGTAGTTGAATACATCCACACAACGGCCAGCAAGGTATTGCGGTGTAACCGTATTCCTATTGTCAAGTATTCTCATTTTTTCTATTTGACATTTGAATTACAAGGGTATCTAAGGTTTTTTCATGGAAAGCGGGATTAGCATTAGAAATAAAACATAAATTACTATGGGCACTTATGAATAAGTGGTGACATTGCATCATCACGACTAGCAAGGACGTGTTGGCGCAATTGTGACCACTTGTTAAACATTATCATTTCTCACCCTTATGTGTTGAATTTAAATGCTATGTAAGCCCATTTCATGGACAGTGGCTTTGGCATTAGTAATCAAACCTGTGTTAGTGTGGGAACATGTGACAAGATCGTGACATCGCGACTTCACAGCCATCAAGGGTTGATAGTGTATTCATATCAGCATTTTTCAATATTGCCTGTACTCTTTACTCTTTTCCACAGAACCCAGGAAAATTCACACTCCAAGGTAAGTACTAACCGCTTCCTTCCAAGTCCAAGCTAAAACCAACTTGAAATGGCTCTGCAGGGACAAACACCTATCTTATCGGCGAGCACAACCCCTACACACGGTTCATCAACACTGGCTTGAAGGACGCCTACTACATCCCTCAGCTCAAATCTGCCCTATCTGACACCTGCAAGCTCACGAATCCAAATGAACCTCAAATTGTCTGCTATATAAAGTAATATATGCCCTTCTCAGGTCTCTGGCAGTTCACTGATGTCACACCTGCTCCGAGTCAGTTCAAGCCGCCCCGTCGCAGTATGCATAAATTCCCCCTTGTGAATGGGCCGTCCCACTCTAACACAACTATGATCATGCCACCACCCCCAGGTACTACATCATTACACCCCACTGCCAATGGTGCCTTCCTGCTGCATGGCCTCGCACACAGCCAGCTTCTCCATAAGCGGCTCACCCTCGCCCATGCCAGTCATTCACACCCCGGGACACAATATGCCCTTCTCAGGTCTCCAGCGGTTCACTGATGCTACTACTAGTAGGGCCGCAGCCTTGGTCTACATGGGGAATTGTATCCATGATATGATATTCTGCGAACCCGTAGAATTTATGGGAGCCTGCTGCATGGAGCGTGAATCAGCTTCTTAGGAAGCTTCAAGCCAAGGGCAACTTGAAGGTGAAGACTCTGAAGCTTGGGGGCGAGGGCAATGACATCAAGTGGGAGTTGCTAGCAAAGCTATGAAGGAGGACAGCAAAGGATGGGTTCCACGGGATCAAACGCACCGTCCTTACTAGCACGTACTATGTTAGAAGGGGTCATTCAAGACCATTTGTAAAAAATCACATTCTGAAATTTCCGCCAATCTGCAAAACTGTGCATGTTGATGAGAAACTCATCTTTCCAGTATAAAGCTAAGTATGATGATGTGATAACCCATAGCAGCATTATACAGAAGCTGGCAATTGTCCGCTATATAAAGTAATATATGGCCTTCTCAGGTCTCTGGCAGTTCACTGATGTTATTCAGAAAGAAAGGTCGTCAAACGTATCATCCTCCTCATCCTCTTCATCATCGTCATCTCCCTTGTCCATATCTTCCACCTCATCATCATCCTCTTCCACCTCATCATCTGCTTCCTCCTGCTCATCATCACCTTCTTCACACTCGCCATCACCATCCTCATTGTCACGGTCTGCATCACCGTTGACGACATCCATCACATCATCCGGTGCCACTAAATCAGAGCTAAGACATTTACTAACCATCCTCCGCAACATTACTGGATGCCTGATGCCAAAGTGCGTATAGTGCATGAACATATCTCGGTCCACGAATCTGACCCGAAGTTCGTAAGTCAGCTGCACCATTAAAAAAGATATGCACACTCACATGCCGACATAATAAGCTTCCCAGTCGTCTAGCTCCCCGTCAGGGCGCGCTAACGATTTACCATACCGAAGTGAGCTTGTACCATGCTCTGAGGCAAACACAGGAATCAGGTGAGCACCTCAAACTACTTGCCCCGGATCGAGAAATCCGAATGCATCAGGGTTGGATTCATCCACAAATGTGACCTTTGGAAGGCGAGTGCATTTCATACCGGATTTGTAGCTCTGCAATGGTGCCAGCCACCTGACCCAGAGAAACTCGAGGTGATGCCGATTGGGTTGGGCTCCATCGTCGCGGTTGATCCATGTTTCCATGTGGTAAATGCCCAATATGTGGGCATACCAGTATGGGTGAGTAGGTGTGATCTCCCCCGAAAGTACCATAATGTCAGCGTGTGTCCTGGGGCTGACAGTGTCGTATTCTCGCCTAAGGTCATATGTAGTGTAGTGTACCTGCATGGTTTGGACTGAGTAGATCATATTATTAGGAATGATAACTGAATTGTGTTCCTCGTCTGTGAACGTGTGATCGCAATGGCTGATGTCCAGCTTCCGCAACCTGTACAGAACGTGGTCCTTGAGTCTGGGGATAAAATTCTGAAAAAAATAGTAAGAAAAGCGTAAGCCCTGCTGCAGCAATATCAGGTCTACCTTAATCGCCGGATCACTGTTGTGAGTTTGCAGGAATCAAAATAGATTAATTGGACTGTCCCTATTGGTTGCGATATGGTGATGTAAGTTGGAGGATGCTGAAGGGAGAGTATCAATGGGTGATCGGCTGTCACCTCCGGCCTCTGCAACCCATCAAAGGACACAGTGCCTTCATTCATGTTTAGCTAACTGCCGCAGTGTGTCCAATTTGCTAGTGAGAGGATAGAACACCTTGAGGGCTCTGTGTGTGAGTTCGCCCTGGCCAAATTGAGCTTGCATAGGTAGCGGAAATACACCATGTACATACCATTTGAGTACTGAAGGAATTTGTGGTCCCAAAAAGTGTGATGGATCTCACATAATCTGCCATTGCATGAAATTTGTAGGTGTTCAGGTTGAATTTCTTTGCCCTCGGCCCACTCGAGTCTGCAGAAGGATTAGTCCCGGGTTGTTGAGCGAGCCTTCATTGACGAGCAGCTTTCTCTTTCGGTAACTCCACAGTATTAAAGGTAGCGCAGTTGCATCGAAATTTCCACAACTTCCAAGCGATTTTCTTGAATGTATCTTCAAGAAAAGTTACTGTAGAGTCTGAGTGCATCCTGAGCTTGGCAAGTGCATGCCACTGTGCAAACTGATACAGCAAAGACTGCACAAGTATGTCCTGAGCGGGAGGGAATAGCCCCTCAAAAACTGGGATAGCACACTGATGACGGAGAACATGTGAGCAATGCAAATGCACAAAATGAGTGACGAAAATACCTGTAAGATATCTTCGAAGTCCCGTGCTGCTAACCATTTCATCTCGGAAGTATTGTTTGCGAACCTTTGGATTATACCATTGCTGAAGGTCGGAACCTGACAAAATCTATGGGAGATTGAGAATCGTTAGCAGGGACTATAACTCCAGGTGAATTTTGCATGCCTGCGGTCGAGGGCTGCAACTAGCTGGCTACCATTAGGAAGGGCATACAGAAGCCTGGTGAGGTGGGTTAGTAGCGCTTTCCAAGTACCCAACTTGCATTCATGCATAAAGTCGACCACCAGCATGTGGAAGGGGTCGAAGCCAAACGTTCCAAGTTTATGCACAAAGTGATTCTGTGCGTAGCTTGTTTGAGCCCATCAAAAATCAGAAGGATCGATATGCACTCACCAAGGTGGGTACCCATGAACCCTCTCCAAGGGTGTCTTCAACCTTTGAACCATCTACTGTGTTCCCCCGCTTGTAGATAAACTCTCGAGCCTCGAGTACCTTCGTTATAGTGTATATACATATATTTTGTATGCGACTTCGCATGTCCTTGACGAGACCGAGAGAGCCAAACAAGCTTTTTGGGGTCAGACAGTGAGGGCAAGCACACAAGCCCATATCTTTGATGGTTGCAATCAAAACCCTGGAATTTGATGAGCAATCTAACTTTACTAATGAAAACAAAGTGAGATTACTTCTCGGGATAATCAGCAGAATATGTAAAGATTTGGGGAAACACCCTGCACAACACACCATCCACACATTTCAGGACAAAACCATGCCGATACGCAAAAAGAAAGTCCTTGTCAAGTAAGATTTCCCAGCATCCGTGAAACAATTCACGGCGGCAGTGAGTATGGAGTGATGCCATACCAGTTTTTGATATGCGCAATAGGCCACTCAAAACATATTTGATGCCGTCGGGGAGCTGACAAGGCAGTTGGCATAAATGACCAGTCAATAGGCATCCTATAAGACTCACTGAAGGCAAGAACCCCACAAGGTGACATGCTCCTGATTGAGGTAATGATCAGACGTACTTGGTCAGGTTTCCGAAATAGAGGTAAAGTGGCCAAGCTTTCGCAGTTCCAAAATTCGCTAGATGTGTTGCATCAGAAAAGAACATAAGTCCCGCTACAACATGTTCCAAGGAACAATTAGGTTCCTTTGGCAACTTTTGAAGATCGTCCTGAGCCCCCAGCCATGCGTCTGAGGTGTAGAGCTCGTCAAATATTCGCTCTTGATGGCCGTCCAAAGGATCTTTCCATAAGCGTTTGAAGGGCGAGAGATGGAAAGCATGGGCCTGGACATCTGCGAATGCTGCGTGGATCACTTCAACTAGAGGGCGATAGTGAAATCCCTGTATAGTATATTGTATGGGGCCTTCCTCAGGTAACTTTGTCGGAATGTCAATAGTAACGTCAGTCTCAACCCAGTCATCTGAGAACATAATTCTCTCCCTGCCCTCGTCCTGATCCAATTTCCACAAGCTCCTCCTCACTGAGAAGCTTTCAAGGTCATTGATGTCAAAATCATCAGCCTGCAAGACGTCTTCAACTAGATGCTGGATCTCAGCTTCTGATTTGTTGTGACTACCTGAGTTCATCCAGGATATAAGCCGATAAATTGTCATGTTTGGAAAGGGGTAGGGCGGCAGCAAGACATCGGATAGACCTAGGGGGTCCGTTCCTTGAGCCACTATTGGACATGTCCTTGCGAGCAATGTGGATGGGATAAACTTGTCCGGCTCGAAGGAAGGATGACGAGGGTATAATTGACTGAGTCCAAATGAGTCATAGGCAGTCTGGATGGTGTCCCATAGTGTTAAAATGACCCGTTGAATTCTGTTCCGGTGTGGGGGGATGGCCTGGGGATGTCAGTGACATTATTGAAGCCATCTAAATCCTCGGTTAGATGTTTGATATCATCGAAAGACCTGGGAATCCTCCTCCTAGGAAGTGCGGGCCCTGCTGAAGTTGAGCAATTAGCAATGCCCAAATGCACCAGTTGAAACAGGCCTACATAAGACGTGCTGTTCAGATCCGTTTTCAAGGTTGAGGCCCTCTAAGTCCATTTCTGATTCCATGATCTGAGCAGGAGGAAAATGACTTTCTCCCCTTTCTGAGTTTGCATCTGCATTGGAGGGGGACTGCAAGAGCTCAGGACTGGGGGCATTAGATGTTGCATGAGATGTAGGGGTTTTGCAAGGAGCGGGTCTTGGATTGACTTTCACTGCATGCCCAGGGAGTCTCGCTGGTGATGCTCTCTATGCATACAAGTTATTTCTCTTGAGGAGTTACCATAAAGAAGGGCCACTCACTTTTGATGCGTTTCCTGATGTTTTGAAACTAAATTTGCCAATGCTGCATCTCTCACTCGTTGTACTCTCTTCTGGCTTGCAAGGATGCTAGATGTCTTGAAAAAATGACAACTTGCGCGGTGCCTACTAAGTCCTCGGGTGTCCATTGCCCTATTCCATGAGCAACCTCGAGCACCACAAGACACCATCAAAACAATAAGGAGCAGGATTGAGAGAAATTCAAGCCACATGCAGTTCGCTATAGGCTCGTCAATGACATCAAAAGTTGGTTTGAGTCCAAGATGCGGAGAATAACTCGCTGTGTATGATATGATCACATGACAATTACAATGGCCAGCAAAATACATGATCTGTACATAGAAATACTGAAGCGAAGGGCGTATGGTAATAAGACTATGATAAGGCGGCCGGAGGGACAAGGAGGTATTACAAGCACCTGTGAATGTAAAGTGGACATGTGTTTGATACAGGACCCAGTTATGTGAACATGCCGAACCAGCGTAAGCGAATGCTGGCAAGTTGAGCTCCTGAGAGCAGTAAGTAATTACTGTGTGACTCAGGTAGCTGTGGTGGTCGCTGAGCGACAGCAGACTGAACATCCTTTGGCATGACATCACCATGATAAAGTAGAGTGCAAGCCACTGTTAGAAAATCAGAGAGGCACATGAAAGGGCCGTGACAAACATACTACTGGTGTCCAGTCTCAAAGCAAGAGAAGGTCATTTTGCTGACAGAGTTTTGATTGCGAGTTGTCTTCTCAGCAGACAGAAGTGGGGCATATGTTGCTAATGGGAAATGGATACGAGGAAAGCGGATATAACTGTTCAACAACTTGTTTATGTCATAGAGAACATGATCATGATGGTGCTCACAGAACAAGGTTGGTTTGGAACTCATAAGGTCAACATTCAATAAACCATCAAAGTGGAGCGAAGCAGTGATCGACGAGACAACTTGAGCAATCAAGTGATTAAGATTGGTGAAGCTGGGCTGAGAGACACCAAGATTTTTCTTGAAGATATCATAGATAACCTTGTTGTCAACCTGCACAGCACAGTGAGCATAGCAGCACAAAAGATGGATAAGAAGACCAACCATGAACAAACAATCAGAATGTTCAAGAGTCGTATGGGTGGTCAGAATTGAGTTGTAGGGTTCGACTATCAAATTCTACTAAATAAAATGCAAGTAGTATTGAGGATGTTGAGCGAAGGAACTACTGGTATACAGGTACTATGTATGGAAAAACATTGTCGTTGGTATTACATGAGATGAGTATTTGATATGAAACAAACCAGTGCTCAGCTAGGCGGTCACGTCAAGCACAAAACACATCGCAAAGGTCAGTCAATAGTGCATTGAGATAGAATTGTCCATTGCTGTCAAGCTGAGACATGTATATCAAAAGGTTGTCATTGAACTGAGCATTCGCCATAGTCATGAACTCAGCAGGCACCAATCTCCCAGTTTTATACTTGGACAGTGCCCACATCAGCGTTGTACCAAGAAAAGCGATGATATTCTTCATCCAAATCTTCCACCTGTCACTCCCATCATAACAAACGAATCTGTTGTATCATCTCTCCGAGAGCATAATTTCGAGAAGATCCCGGATTCCAGCATGTGCAAATGGGATATAGTGGCTGTCAGTGAGCCCATTGTTTCCAGTCAGCTGAAGTATGCCTTTAAATGCGAAAGCTTGAGTTACAATTGACGAACTTACAGTCATTTTTCCATGGAGGAATAACCCACTATCAAGAAGGTGTTTTATCGTCTTGATCTGTTCCTTTATGAGCTCTTCATCCCGCAAATTGACCAGAAGGGAAAGAGTGTACACTGATAATACTGAGCTGAGAGAGATATCCTTGAATTTGTCCTGGATGTGATTTAAGACCTCGCACAGCCGTTGGATTTCTTGTTGGCCCTCCATGAGCATCTTCCATTTGACGAGCTCTGCTATTTTGATATCCATCAACCGAGGAACGAAGGTATAGAAAGGAAGTACCATTGGAGTATTGGGAGATCACATCATCAAGGGCACTCTGAGCCATCACCTTGAGCGCTGCTTCGTTGGTAGGGACAAAGGAAGTATTGATGATCAACCTGACCATATTCTCGTATGCGTGAACATTCATCTCCTCTATGACATCCACCAATAGAAAGATCCTGGTCAGTGGTTGGAATAGCGGCACAATGGGCCTGGTGCCAAAAAACTCCCGGTCTGCTGCATTCAGGGTATGAACGGGGCTTACACGCCTGAAGCCCTGATTCATTTGTGCCACGAAAGCCGCCAGGAAACCAGGGCTGTAGGGCTGAATATCATCATCTGAAGCTTGGGCACCAAGCATGGCCAGGTTCGATTGACTCGAGGATGCATGGTCAAGAGGTTGGGGATGAAAGAGTGAGGAAGTAGTGTGCGGCTGCGGCTGCTCCTGATTCCCACCACAACTGCTACCAACATTTATCGACCAGTCCTGTCGCTCGTAAGCCATTGTGTTGAGCACCTAATTTGAACAATACAATCAGTTAAAAGATCCCAGATCGAAGTAGCCGCTGCTTGCAATGACACACCTTTTGGACTCGATGTCGAATATTGTAAGGCGATGGCAAGGGAAAAAAATGCGAGCCATTGCAGCATCATAGTAGCTCTGATTTAATGATCGGATAACCGTCCTATCCAAGATGTTTTACTATAAAATTTTGTTGGTGTGATTGTACAAGGCGAAGATAACATTATCAAGATTTATGTTGTAGTGTGTACTTACACCCCCAACAGCTGCTGATCCATTAGTAGGACAATTCCAACTCAAAAAGGAGATATTCCGAATTCTTATTGTGCACAAACTCGTCTCTATCGAGTGTTTAACATTCAGATATAAACGGACTTGATTAATAATCAAACACATTGGGACGTGTCTTCGCATTCAGTTCCTAAAGTGGAACAAGAGTTTCCATCATGCCTATGGAAAACTGTTGCAAAAGGAGATCACTATCCTATGTTGTGGCCCAATGTTGTAAAGGGTTGACAAAAGGATACATCGATAATTAGTTATGGCAGGTTTTTTGGCCTTACACTCTACACGGAAAAGGTACAACAAACCAGTTCAACACCCAAACTCAGTATAACCTCTTTTTGGAGCTATCCAGATACCACCTGTTACACAAGATCAGTATGAGCTTGATAGAAAATTGACGTGATGATCACTTAAGCTACAAGAGGTGAAGGAATACTCCGAGGTTTATGGCAAAGCCACTGGAGCCTGATCGGAACCCATGGAACTACTGTCTGACTCTGGGGGGAGCTCAGGTTCTTCTTGCTTGCAATCTTCATCAAGGTTGCTCCCAGGCCCAGAACCATAGTGATCCTGAGCAAACATCTCCATGTGGCTGAGCTGTTCATCTGCAGCAGCGAATGATGCTGCATCATGGCTATATGCGGCCACACTAAAATCTCTATCATCTCCAAGCTCCTCCTTGCTGCAGGATGCAAGTGCTGGAACCAAGGCCTCAAGCTTTTCTGAGGGCGTGGTGACATATTTGTCAGCAGCCTGTTCAAGAAGCATATGAAGGAACTTTGTGTGTCGCTCAGTCGCTTCAATTCTCCAAGCCATTGCCATGGCACTTAAGTGCCTGTATTCAACATCAGCCTCCTTCATGAGGACAGCTTGAGTGATGGCCTCATGGGAAACGTCACTCAAGCCAAGCTGCAGTTGACATTTGCCCTAATATCACGTCTATCAGCAGGCAATAATGAAAATGGACTCTTTACCAACATACATTGTGGACATCCATTAGACTCAGGTCAGATTGGGGGGCAACAGAGCTTTCAGCGAAGTGGACCGCCCACATGGATGGACCATTCTTCTCGTAGGGCTTGAACCTTGTTTTTGCACGGTTTACATAAAGAGACAGATGTTGGATTACAGGAGGAAGGAATGGAGGTGCATTGAAATCTTTGTCTGACATGTTATGGATGGTGTCAGATGGCGATGACATTCAGCATCTGCCTCTCGAGGTTTTCTCAAGAGCCCAAGCGCTGCGGAGAAATGAGGGAGTGCCAGCAATATCCGAGTTCTGCATGAGTTGCTTCGCAGTCATGCCTGTGCGACTGCGACTAGGGCTGGCACGCCTTTCACAAATAAGACTAGTAGTCCTCTCGACAGGGATTGGAGAGGTACGACAAGTATTCATGGTAGTTTGTAGGTTGAGCAAAAATCAGGCAGCTGAGTTTGAAAGGCTTGAGAATGCTTATGAGTATCCAGTAAAACAGAACCTACATATAGTGTATGATGGATTACTGTCTGAGGGAAGTGACGTGGGTGCCAGCTAAGAAAGGAATCCAGTACTATGGAAAGCTGGACGTGCACGCCCATCACACATTCATAATAGGCAGTAGGACTTCGTACACCGCTGATACATTTGAAGCTAATGTTTTCGCCGATCTGAATTCCAAGAACACTGAATGTACACAATGAAAAAATCACCATTCATCCACCAATTCATCCTCACTTTTGCAATCCCCATCACCTCAGTGGCGCACTGAAACCAGCATACATACAGTGTACAACGGATTACCATCTGAGGGAGGTGACACCGAAGTGTACCATGTCACTGATATACTACAGGTGAAACCTTTCTGAAAAAGGTGAACAGTTGAAGCTATATGTTTTGGGCAATGCATCAGTGAACTGCCAGAGACCTGAGAAGGCCATATATAACTTTATATGGTGGACAATTGCCAGCATCTGTATAATGCTGCTATGAGTTATCACATCATCATACTTAGCTTTATACTGGAAGGATGAGTTTCTCATCAACGTGCACAGTTTTGCAGATTGGCAGAAGGTCATAGAGCAAAAAGCCAGGTTTTGAGTAGAAGTCCTGCACTCGATCAGAAATATGTGTTGAAGAGGAAACCCCTCAAAGGGACTTGGAGCCCAGACTTGGAAGATCCATGTAGCAGCAAGTCACGGTGAGCCCAGGTTGGTGGGAGCAGTGGAAGCTCCAAAAGGAGCAAGTCACCGAGCCTCAATCCCACCTGGATGACTACTCAAGGAAATGGACTCGTGGAAGGGCAACACGACAGGGATTGATGGTGGACAGTGGATACACGCATCCCAGTCACTTCGTATGAGTGCTTGGCATTGATGGCAGAAAGATTCAGTAATCACTTCAGATCGCAGTGCTGGGCGCTCAGTGTTGAGCACCTGGTGCGCGGACATTAGAACCATCAGATTGTGTTCAGAGGCTTCTACAGCAGATGTGATGTGTTACTAGAAAGACATATGGGCTGACCTGAGGCATGATGCATGAACATTCAGCACTGAGTACTGAGTACTGCCAGTGAGTATATTAGCAAGCTTGTCACTGTAGTGATTGATTTATTTGTGTTTAGTCATGTGATCAGTTGTGATGATTTAGAAGATAGTCAACAATACAAATGTAAGGATGGAGCAATTTTGTATTTTGTGCCATAGTCACATGTATGTGGGCTTGGGTGCGCCACCGAGGTGACGGGTGACGCTGCTCGAAAAGGCAACCGCACGTCATGAAGCCACCCACCAGTACATGCTTGGGTGACGCCATCATCTTGGTGGAGTTCATAGTGGCTTGCTTCATAATACCTCCTCGCCATATCTAATAACATCAAGGACCATTTGCCATTCTGTGCCCATTTTTTCGCAACAGATACGCTTAGTGCTCGGAACACAAAGTGGAGACAGCTCTTTGGGCACATGATGTGGAGAGATATTCTCCTGATCACAGCCATTCAAGTTGTTGGAGTCAATATCAACACTGTCAAGCTTCCGCTTACGAGTAACTTCTGCTCATACTGTAACCTCACCACCTACTCGGTCAGCTTTGGCTTGCTAATGGTATCAAGTACTAAGTGCTGCGAAGTAATACATAGACTGAAAATACTTACCTTCCTTCCTGGGCCACCGTGACTGCCCTTCTTTTCGTCATTCTGCATGGCAGCTATGACTCTTACAAGGTGTTCGAGTACAGTACCTCCATACCTCACGCAAGACACATGTGATGGAAGTGGTGATTCAGATGCAACTCGATCAGGTTCAAGGTGGGCCATCATGTCATTGACCCGAAATGGCTGAGTACTTGTTGCATGACTTGGAGAATATGTGTCGTGATGCTGTGACATGGCAGCAAGCTGATGGTATGAGCATCACATGGATGTAAGCCCACTCGCTCTTATCTTTGTGAGCCAAACGACTGAGTAGATCAATGCACATTTGATAGAAATGGGTGTTTGCTGCATATGGTGTGCATCATTGTGCGTGTAAAAATGATCGCCAGACTTGGACTGCTTGGTGTGACAAGTCTGCCTGAATTGGTATCGAACCATATGTAAGGTTCTCAAAACTCACTCTATCATTAGTCTGCATTGGTTGACTCTGACGATTTGTTCTCAGAACTGGTCAACTGTGCCAATATTGGCGACGGTCAAGGCTGACATTCAAATTCAAGCTCCCTCGCCTGGACACATCCGAGCCTGAGTCAGTGGTATCATCGAACCGTGGTCGCCTGTCATGGCTGTCCTTCGAGTCACTACTCCCACTTCCATTTAGGCTGTGAACGCATGGAGTTATGAACTCAGAAGCAAGGATAATGCATGTTCCTTACATAAACCAAATTGTAAGCTGTTAGTATTTTACTTTTGGTATCCTCTGGGTTCACACCGAAATAAGGAAAGAAAAACCCACAAACTTTTTGACGCTCGTATCTGTGACAAAACCCTCCTCTGCTTTGGGAGTCATGGAGGTTGCATGCTCGGAGTAAGCACTTTTCATATCGAGCCTAGGGACTCGGCAACACCATATATACATGCACATATCTCCCTGTTTGGGCAATTGCCACTTTTTGTTGACTTGTCAACTTTTGGCACTTCAACTTCCAAATTGATTAAAGTTAGGCACCAACATTACCAGCTTGTCCTGTACTAACCGTCAAGTTTCAAGCCTATCAACACCAGACAGCTACACATAAAGTGGCCGCGACGGGAGCTGGATTGACTTACTTGTCCACACCTCTCGTCTCATACCCTCCCCTCCAGTAACCTTGATTGACCTGTCATCCTGGGCCCCTTCTCACTGTGGAAGTCCATGTCTCAATCAGGCGTAGCAGATGATGTCACTCAGCACTAAGGATCATCACAGTCAACAGCAGTGGCGACATCTGATGGTGCTCGCCAGAGGTGCAAAATTGCTGAGTTAGAAGAAAAACTACAGGCACTGGAGTCAGGGCAGGCAGTCAAGCAAAGGTATGAGCATTATTGTAATATATCTGACTCGGACCGCTCATTTTGACTATAACTCAGGGACACAAACTACTATGTGTCGAAGGGAAGGGCCATCAGACGCATCGTTACATTGTATGATGCCATTGAAGATCTCGTGGCGGAGAATGATAGAAGATATGATAACGACGAGTTGGATGAAGATGTAACCATTGAGTAAGTCTTCCATCTCCGCCTTGTGTTTGCCAGTCACCAGCCTTCCATCCTTACAGTCAGCAGCATTTGCAATCTGGGTTCATCGCCCTTAACATCGCCCTCCCTTGGTTTCAATCAAGGGCTTCGGACCTAGAGTATGACGATTACTTGCAAATGTTGAAAAAGGTGTGATTTCTAGTGTAAATAATTTATCGTTTCCTCAATCATCATGGTTATGTAGCTTAGGCAGGGGACCGACAGTGCTTGGGAAGATGACACCTCGAAGCTCAAGAGCCTTGTCGCTGACTGGGTTAATCGTGAATTGAAAGCCAACCCCCCCATTGACCCTGATAACAAAACCTGTCGTGGATTCATCAATGATGCGTGTGGTAGACTACTTTGCCCAACCGAGCTGGACTGGAGCAACCCAATGTAAGTATTTATTCATGATCTTGCATAACGCTAATCATCTGCCAGCGTCAGAGCAGGGATCAGGGATCGTGCAGAAGGCTATGTAGTGACAGAAATGTCCTGGCCAGCATTCATGTACGAAAAGTACATGGCCGATCCAGACAATCTTGAGGAGGGACTCTTCAAGAGCAGTGTTTTAGTTCAGGTTTGTTCTTCTCCGATTTAGAGCTCGACAAAGATCTCACATTTGCCAGGCTTTTAAAGCTATATTCACATCTCCCTCCTCTGCCAAGGAGGTTGCCAATGAAGGTGATGGGGCCGATATCATCGCCAATAACCGACACGTCAATAAGCAGTTGTTTGCCAGCAAGAAAGTCAAGACACATGTAGCGCAAATAATCAAGATGCATAAAGTCACCCCCCATTCAATCGCCTACATTTCATGTCAAGTAAGTATCATTTTCATAATTCTTTGCAAATTACTAATAGTGGGTAACAAGTTGCGATTTGCCCTTTCTTCTGTGACCTCTTGGCGCACTATAGATGGTGATTTTGACTACGTCCCATTTTGGAACACCATCGTAGACTTCTTCGAATGCCCCCCTGGTCGTACAGTGCAGCAAAAAGTTGAGCGACTCCTGGCATGGTGGATAAGGTGCATTGTTCCCTTACCCATCAGCCCTTCGCTGATTTCCATTTCTCAGGAAAGTCTTTGGAACAAGTCATCGTGCGGAACTCAGTGATGTGGCGAGAGCTAAGATGTCAGTAAACGCACTAGCCAGGCAAAGAGCGCAGGCAGATGATGCTGCTTTCGATTCAGACTAATGCCTTTCTCATGCCAGTCACTCGTCTACCAGTACCTTTGGCATCCCACCTCAACTTAGATTTATGAACATTTTTAGATACTCGATTGCTGTAGTTTCAGCTTGCCATTTTTAATGTGATGGTTTTCAAAATGCATGTTTAGTGTGAAGTTCTGGTAGCAACAGTGTATAGTGTGTCTGAGATGTGACATTATTCTCAGGTCTTTGTGCAATGTATTATCTCTCAATTTCATTCCACCGGTACGGAAGAGATATGTATTAGTGCAGTGACAAAATTTCCGACCAGCTATTCCTATCTACAGGCGTGAATTGTTGACGTGCGATGATATAAATATAAATGCGATAATGGGATGCATGTACTCCCCAGTGTTAATTTGGCTCACTAGGCATGAAATATATATTAGCACAATGACAAAATTCTCGACATACAATTCCTATCCACGGGCAAGAATTGTCAATATGTGATGATACAAAATGCAGTGTGATCATAGGGATGTATGTACTGCACACACTTCATTCCAATCATATGTGAGCCTAGGTTCATTCCGCTAACAGAACAAAACGTACAGACTTGCAAGGGGACAAAAGGTATCCAAGACACCGAAATCACAGCCATGTTCACAACACATGGGGTAGTCGAGTTATATTCTTTCATCTGCAGGCTTCAAAATCAATTTCTTACTTATTGGAAGGTTGGGACAAAAGGCTAGGATTGTACAGCAATGTAATTTTTGTTCTGTCGACCAATGTAATAATCGAGGCTGCTAAATACACACATAAACAATTACTTAAGCATGACGCACGGACCAACAATTTCACTGATAATGAGGTGAGGATGATAGAATTGTAGGTCTGCGAGGTCATAGCAATGGTAGAATATAGCGACATCGCAGCCCCGCTCATCATACATGGGATAGTCAGGATATCTACCTTATCTTTCCCACATCAAAGTGTACTGGAATGCAGACAAAACTCATTCAATTTTATGGGTGATTGCACAGTAGACAATGCGTGAATCAAACGGCAAGCAAGGTGCCAAGGTCAACCAAGACCCACCCTTATCAACCCTCTAGTCGAGTTACTATGTCATGAAAATGTGATGTTGATGTAAATTTAAATCAATTCTATACAAAGTGTCCAATAACACTCAACTGACCGAAGTTGCAGATTCAAAACAGATGGTCAAAAAACTCACAGGTGCATATAACTCGGTTCTTGTGCGATCCGGCATACAGAGTATCTGTCACCACAAAATACCAACTTGTGGTCCTACCATCCAATTAGTAGACGTTGGTCATGATATGGGGATGCGCATCGCTGAAACTGACCATGAGCTTTGGCTGGATATATGGCATGATTTGGAGTGAAATCAGTCTATGACCTTCCACCAATCCACAAAACTGTGCATGTCGATGAGAAACTCATCTTTCCAGAATAAAGCTAAGTATGACGATGTAATAACCCATAGCAGCATTATACAGATGCTGGCAATTGTCCGCTATATAAAGTAATATATGGCCTTCTCAGGTCTCCGGCAGTTCACTGATGCTCGTGGCTGGTCCATCCAAGAGCGTTGAATGGGTGTGCGCGGTTCGATTCTCCACAGACTTGAAAAAGCTCGCAATGAAGACATGGACGGGGACGAGCTTTGAGGCCTTGAGGTCTGGGATGTCCAATCAGAGAAATTGGATGTGAGCATGGGGAAATTTAGTGTAGTTGGATTCACGTCTTTGCCATACTAGTGTTCAGGACAAACAACAACAAAACCATCCTAACATCATTCAAGTTCATCAAAAATGATGACGGCTGGCACCCTGTCGCGTCAATCTTTCTACGGCCCATCATTGCATCAAAGATGTGAACATGCTACTGTGAGTGCCGTCAGTGCCTTACTGTCAGCATGCCCGCTCAAAGCATTCTCAGTTCCCTTACCTGAGCTCTCTTTGCATGAACTGGCATGGTTATTTCAATTCTTGTTCATAACATCGTGGAGAATGATATTTTCACTCTCTAGCAATCAGACATCCATGTAATCGCAACTGTTTTCTGTAAGTCCCGATCAAGCTCCTTCAGCTGACCTTATGCGTCTAGATCCCCAAGTCTCATAATCTCAGTCCTTCTGAGATATAATTTCGCTCTCACTTCGATTCATTCTGACGTTCTCAAATATCTCCCACAAGATCATGAATAATATCTGCCCAACCTTTGTTCTCCATTCCTCACATGCGTCTATACAAAGCTCAGACCCAGTGAAAACTGCCTGTGATGGGAGCGGACTGTGTATGATGAGATGTTAGTTACCATTTTTGTACTATGTCACGATGTGCTTCCTTCTGATGAGTAATGCAATCTTTGCACAGCCTGTTCACGACACATACCATCTGCATCACGCAGCTCGACAAACATCACACATTGCGCACATATTGTAACAACATTTCAACAAACATTGTATTGCATTATGATTGCATTGCGTCCCATTTGTAGTCTGGTGCATAAGGTGTGTTACTATCTATTGAATTTGGGTCGACTAAGTATCATACTAGCTAGATGTTTCCAATTCCAAGTGCGGAGCATCTCAATGATACTGGACAATGTGTCTGTGTCTGCAAGAAATATGGGACTCCCCATGTCGTTTCACTGGCAACCTGGTACCGACACCTGCACGACGCTGGCACACAAGAGGAGAAAGAACGCATTCAAACTGGAAGGCTGTTACAAGGTGG
>MU179349.1:10803-24644 GCA_016767475.1 Suillus weaverae | reverse complement strand
GGTGTATTACTTACAAACTCTACATAAACGCCAGCCCCAGACTATGCCTTCCAATGGTAGGCCGTCTCGGTTTGAGCTGCCTTCGACCCAAGGGTGCGTAGCAATGATATTGTGGTGCCATACTCCAGCGCCCGCTGAGCCGTGATCATCAATCGCAAGGTGAGGGAGTTCATCCATTCCCCATAAATACTGGCACAATTGTATATCTTCCAAGGGTAGACTGTGTCGGGTTGAGCTGCCTTCGGCCCATGGATGTGGAGCAATGATATCGTAGTACCATACTGCAGCAACTGGTCATCAACGCCGGCGCTAGATAATCAATTTCAGAGCAGCCCGTCTTGGATTACGCTGCCTTTTGTCCATAGGAGCGGCTTAACGACAATGCGGTATCATCTGCCTTGCAACTCGTTATTTTTGAACTTTTAGCGCGTTAGCTTGGTTGCGAGAGTCAGATCATGCTGGTATTAGGTTGTATATGTATTTACTATATATAAAACATTGAATGAAGACTATATAGAGGCTACAGATGCATTCGGATCCGTAGCGTTTTTACTTGCAAGACGTTTGATTCGTATTTTCGATAGGGCACTGTTGGCACTAATAGGCCGCTGGGCGGCAGAGGAAGTAGGGAAGACCTGACTGGATACAAAGCAATGAGCTTGGTGAAATGGTCAAAAGTTATGACAATACCGATTCCACCATATTAGTAGCTCGTCAACTTCTTTAGATTCGTCCGGGTCCTCGAAAAGGTCGAGGAGGCTGTGGTAGAATGTCTCTGAATCTGTAGATGTGTCGCTTCGTGAAAACACCGAGGACGAGCTTAGCGCAAATCGAACCTTCAAATGCATGTACATCAAGATCATTGAGCTATAAACATATGGCATTGATGAACCTGAGTAGCAATATAGGCGATGGAGGCGATGGTGACACAGCTCATGCCATGGAGGCGAGCGTTTCCGGATCGCGTGGCTTTTGGGTCCTTGTCGACTGAGCTTGGGGATGTGAAGACATGCTTATAAGCCTGACAATAGTATAGTGAACGGATCAGTGAATATGTGTGCCCACTTACAGATGTCAGCAAGCGACTCCTGAGGAGGCCGCACCATGGATCCTCATCGTCATAGGTCTGATTGGCATATAAGAAAACGGGCCATTGGTCTCCGCAGACCAAGATTTCACCACTGCGCAGGTTCTCTCTCGTCCTGTTTCAAGTTGTCAGAACTGCGGACACCAAAGAATGAAAGCATACTCTGGGTCGTGCCAGTCTAACCCTGCGGGGCAAAGTAGTGACCCGGTAAGTTCATGGTTGAATCCACGATCGATCTTCGAGTTCCTATGTAAAGGAGGCTGGATCGAGGCTCCTTTCGGGGAAATCCAATCGAGTATTGCAGACTTCAAAGATTTAGTGTCGTCACCTCTCGCGCCTGACGCTCCCTTGCCAATCTTAAAAATCGTAAGCTTGAACCCCGGTAATGTAAAGAACAAACATACTAGCTCTCCAACGTGCAGAATTTCCTCTTCGGAACCGTTCCTAAGTCGCTCTAATAGGCCAGGGTAAGAGTCTAAGAGCTGTTCGAATACGTGATGCTTGCGTCGTTCTCTGCCAAACGAGTCAGTCCATAAGCTAGCAGACAAAGATGATATCTTTTTACTCAGCCGAGAAATTTTCCAGAGGAGTGTCTTCCATTTGTTCTAACCTAAGGACTCCATTGGTGAGCAGAGAGGGATAGTTGCATAATGCGAACACCGTTCGACCGAAGTGGCGCCCGTGTGATACAAGAGGATCTGCCGAAGAGCTGGCCGACAAGATGAGTTAGCCAAACCTGTCCCCAACATTAGGGACAACTTACGCTTTTTTGCGGGGGCCCATTTGAAGGGCTGACGTGGCGCGTTTGCTCGGGATGCTGGAAGTTGAATCTTCAGTGGTCATGAGAGCTAGCGAGGAAAAGATAGATTGGACTTTGCAAAGGATAAAATTCAGCCTTTTATCTCCAGTACTGAGTCGTGTGAGATTTTTAGCAAGGGCGTACCTGATGGCGCAGGCAGGGCGAACCGCTGGCCGTGGCGCAGGCCGTCAGCCAGGGGAGTGACAAATGGCCCACCAGGGCCGAACTACCTTTCGTCAAATTGATGGCAATTAACCTCACGGCTTAAAAAGCGTTAGCAGATTAATACGCATAATAAAGCTTCCCTGATGTTGCATTTTCTTGCATATCACAACTAGAGAATACGGCCGCCTAGGTTCAACCCAAAGATGCAGCAATCCTTGCGTCAGACTCAGACCTTCAATCTATCTGGAAATATCATTAGTGTCAATCTCCAGTAAACCCAATTATGCCTACTCGTGGCAGGACTTGTTAACTCTGTTCCCTAGAATCGAAATAACAGGCAATGCCAACCAAAAGAGCGAGCATGAGGGGCTTGTTGGTGTAAGGTGCGTGGACATGATCCTTGTCATTTCTCAAAGCTTATCATATACCAGCAAGGCGGATATCGAGAAGAGCTCGGCCTTGGCAGAGAACAAAGAAGTACTTCATTTGCCGGAGCACATCCACGAAAGGTGCGAGGAAGAATCCATAGCCAAGCTGAAGGAGCAACTACGGCTCGCAGAATTGGGCTGCTCGAGGCTTCAAGCACAGTACCAAGTATACAGATTGCGCTGGCTGGAGGAATATCATCGAGCAAGAATCTTTGAAGAATATGTGCCGATTGGAGTCAGCACATGTTCTCCTCGTCAGATTGAATGGGATGCCCCTTCTCCCATTCAATTTCCCATTTTCAGTGCGTCAGACGCAGCCTTTCCTCGAATAAACTGACTGGCTTACTTAGGCGATAATGACGACGACGTTGAATGGATGACGACTTTGAATGGATGAAAGGAGAAGATATACCGTAGCACCGCCGTAAAAACTATTGCTGCAGCGCAGAGAACATCGACAGCGTAAGGTCAGTCTAGCGTCGTTAGTCCTCACTGTCGTAATGTAGAATTTTGATAGCAAACCATGAACATCTGCGCTCTGATCAAATAAGCTGGATGCCCGTTGCGAGCATAAAAATACAATAAAGCTGTGGGTTTTCGGCGCCCGTTTCAACGCTTGAAAATGCTGACCAAAAAACGCCTGGATAAGTAGGCAATCCATCAGAAGAATGAGGGAAATTGGGGTGCATATTTGGCTGGGAAATGTTGCATTCGTTAACTACCCTTTGGGTACTGGACTGAAAGTACTCGTGCAGCACGTACGAGTACGTTTGTCCAACTTGAAGTACATTCCACTCTATTTGCGGTACTCTGCTCCGGAGAGTATCTTCAAGGATATCCAGACAAGGATATCACTGGGGCCGCACCCTGGCCGGTCCTGGGCCATAACTGGCAAGCACCAAAACAAGCAGCAAACCCATCACAACGCCAAGTGTAATAAGGGTTGTGGCCATTATTGGTGCGGATGGCTTGAAATCAGTGGCGACACCAGAGAGAAATCCGAGAATGGAACCTGTCACACTGCCGGTGATTCTATTAGAGACGCAAGCAATCATAATGAGAATTCGTTTACCTCAGTACAAAGAAAGTAGTTGGTATGCCTGTAATAACGATAAACATTTTCGTCTTTTGTCGCAGGTAATATGACTGTGAGGTCAGAAAGGTCAAGCTTAAGCTACAGAAAGATAATGTTTAATCGTACCGCGAAGTCCATGGATCTCATTCTCTCGCCGAAGTGTTGCACCATCGTGCCCGCAAAAATACAACCAACACCGAAAAGAAAAGAGCAGGAGCACAGAGTCTGTGAGGTCTCTGTTGTCCCGAGACCCGGTATGGCAAGGATGGCGATATCCATGGCCATAGAGACTCCTGCCTGTCAAGGCAAAATAAGCAAGGAGGATTTACATTTGCAAAGAACTTACCAGGGCAATTTGACTTTTCGCTTGGCTGCTGAAACCGTCGATAAACGAATTCACTTCCACTCCATTCAAGACGCTGTCAATAGAAGTACTCCTAATGCGCCCAATCGTGATTGGCATGCACAGCATCATAGCTGCCGCATTGCTCATGAAAATAAAAAGTTTACACGACCTGTGCGTCTCTCTCACCGCATGGCTTCGAATAAGACGGGCTTCAGGTTGATTGTGGCGGTTCAGAAACTGGTGGTGCCCTACGTGGTCTAAAATATTAATGACATTTGATCATGAGAAAACCACGTATGCAGTATATACAATATCCTGCCTTTTAAAATGGAAATCGGCATCCGAAAGGGCAAAAAATTCTAAGCGCACGTACAACAGAACACGGTGCCAGTTTCCTCTATAATCTCATTGTTGGCAAGGCTTTCTGTTTCTCAGTCGTCAGGATGATGCGCAAGGGAGACGTGAGCACGTACCGATAGTAGCCAAATGTGTACCAATCTGATTCATCTGGTCAAGAGTCCAGAACATCGAAACAGCAGAGGATTGACCCAAAGTTGTGGCTTCTGTTTCGCTCGGGTGATTTTGGCACTCGCTGAAGTAGTATAGGACTTACCTCCGATGTAGCAGACAAATTCTCTTCGTATAGATCTCACTTGCCAGCTTGCCATTTGGAATTGATGCGGAAAAAACTCGAAGTGTTTCCTATCAAGCAGTGAATACGTTTAGTCAATCAGGGTGATATCCTTGGGTAACTACTCACCAATATTGAGCCTCGAGTTCGAGTCCTGTATAATCAAAATCAAACCAAGAAAAAGAAAAGGGGAAGGTAACATACTCTTATGTCCCCATTCGCTTGGCTGGATACATTCTCCGAATAAGATTTCACCATTCATATCTTCTAGCCATGCAATGACGTGCTGGTCGGGAACCACATAATAATATCGAAATCGTTCTTCTCCCATAAAGATCGTCGGGAGAACGACCAGTATCCACCCATCCTCGTTTGCTGCGGCTCGCGACGCGTCAATAAAATCCTCAAGGCTGTGAAGATCCAGATAACGCCTTAGGTTCATCGGCGTAAACGCATTCTAAATTTACATCATGTGAGCGCATTACTCATACAACTGATCAGCGCTCACCTTTGTAATGTGATGATAGTAAGTACCTCCCAACGGGTGAACCAACTCCTGCCAATTACCGTATATTGCGGGTCTGTTGATAGCGTTAGATTGAGGCCATTAAGCAGTGACAAAGGCAACCTACTGAGGGTTATCAATTTCCTTCGTCCGGACTGAGGTATTTTCATAAGCATCGTCTGCACTTACGGTGTGGAGAAACCGATAATTGAATCAGAATTAAAGTACTAGTAGCTATAGACGGGAACTCACAGCATCACTACTTCAGCGTACCGTGGAAGTTGAGTTGGCCAAATACCAATACCCCGCTCGAGCAACTTCGCGACTTGCTGTTGAGCCTAGAGTGTGACGCGAACCTTAGAAGTATGTACGTCAGGACAATTTGACTTACCATCAGTTTTCCAGCTTGTAGTTGAAGTCGTGGTTGTGCGTACAAACTCTTTCCGCACTGCCATGCGGCTACCTGCTGTAATTACCTCTTTTGGAATATCAACATGCTGTACGGTGCAAGTACAGTGCATTGAAAATTTTTATAACTAGAATTCAGCTATGCACCCAGCATCCTCCTAGCCACTGGTAAAGATGTAAGGGCGGTGGTCTACTAGTGAGCATCAGGAAACCAGTGAGAAGGTTCTTATAGATATAAACGACAGATTCAGGTCACATATTCACTGAATTGTATATCCAAAGACAATGCAATAGATAATGGTACTACAATGGTATTAAAGGATAGGACAGTTGATGAGAACGATGCCGTGGAGACGTATGTCATGCTGAGCGAGCCTCTTAGCGGTTTCAACCATCGGCGATAATCTTGATAATGAACTCGACTAGGAAAGGAGCGCCGAACGCTATCTCGGCGATGTTGAACCACCAAGCACGATCAACAAGATCCGGAGCTGAAACAGCGTATGGGCAACGTCGGAGGTAGGTTTGATAGTGCACCGCGGATATGCCAGTGTGCTAAACCAACGTCAACATCAGAAAAAAGGACCGTCTGATCACATACAAATCATGCATATATATTGGTTCCAGCCCTCGCTACGAGTAGACATCTCAGAAAATATCATGAGAAAGCGTTGAAAATACCTACCCCGTACTCATGAATGCAAGCATCACGAGTGCCGAGCCCATGGTTTGGTAGTTTTGAGTGTGAGTTTCTGCAGAATACCATTTTGTCAAGCTGAATCCTTCCATGTACATGATAGCGAAGAAGATAAAGAGTATGAACCACAGTCCCAGGAGGTCCAAGATGACGGGCAAGCTCGCCCTGCAAAAAGTCAGCAGTTAATCAATACATGACTGCTCCACTTACATCACAGTCTTGAAGAGCTGGTCCTCTGTACGAGCTTGAATGCGATGCTGATGAGGAATAGCTTCTGTAGCTGCTCGACGACGAAACCCGTGTACCCAAACCGGACAACCAACGTCGTGATAAAACTGCCGCCGGCCACCGCAACATTGAACAGATTCCACCCGTTAGCTCGGAAACTCCTCCAGCCAACACCGTAGAACCTGACTGCGATATCGATGACGTACATCGTTGTGATGATCAACGAAAAGTCGTCTGGAAGTACATTGAAGGACCGAAAGGAGATAGAAGCAAACCCATTACTAACCTTGAAATTTTGGAACAGCTTCATGGACTGTAAATGTTTGCGTCCTGAAAAACATAAGTTCAGATAATTAACCAGCAAAGGAAGAGGCACAAACATGAGAACGATAATTTGTATGACAAACCAGCACGTCATCATTCGCATCCACCAGCCGTGCTTGTGAATTGCACGGTCGTAGCACCATTCTCGAAATAGTTGAGTAGGCCGAATCTGAGGACGCTTTGACGGCTTCTGGCGTTTGATCAGTTTCTGCAGGTCGATCCATTCTCGCTGAGGTTGGGTCAGGAATGCAGAGCCCGTCTTAGATGAGAAGTTGCCGATGATGATACTAAGTAAGCCATAAGCCAACAGACCGATGATCCATAAAGGATAAGTCTCACCTGACAAAAAGTGTCACGTACGCCATTGGCAGAGGTCACAACGACAACTTGAAGCGCGGCATAATAAATATTGTCGAAGCTCTGGATGCCACTGTATGGATTGTCTCCCTCCTGAACCGAAATTATGAGATCATCGTCCGTCAATGAAACTTCAAGCGACGAACCTGACAAACCTGCCCCAGAGGGCAGATATAACCCTTGGCCGCAGGGCCTGACGTACCGTCCAATTGTAAATAGGGAGAGACATTCAGGGTAGTTGGGTCAATGTAACCACCGCAAGATTGTGATATTTGCATTTGACTTTCTCCCAAGGTGGGCTGAAGATAGCATTTCCGTCGAAAAGAACCCTTGAAAGATTGAATTCCAATTATTCTTCAAGATTGCTTCATGTTCGATGAGCATCCAGAAAGAAACTGGATAGACTCACGAGAATAACACAGCAGCAAAAATAACAAAATATGCCACGTTAGTAAGCAGCGGCCGAGCGATCTTCAGTGAGTGCATGATTGTCTGTAGAATGGTGTAAGCACACAGATATAAAGTGCCGTCCGCAAACTCACAGTGGTTCCAGACGTGATAGCGAGAAGTCTTGCGATTCGCAGCACACTCATCGCTCTGAATGCAGCGACATGATGAGACCCACACTCCACGCCTGCCATGGCGAGTGTAAAGCTCAACCAGAAGCTAAGAATGGCGATAAAGTCAATTCTTCCCCAGCTCTGGCGCAAGTATGGCATATTGCGATACACCTTGTCGCGTGCGTTATTGATATTTAATCGGAATGGCAGCGAGATCACGTCCGGGGGCGTTTGGTCTGACCGAAGGGCCCGGGAGAAGAAAGTTGGCTGCGAGGGATTTCGGAGATGGGCGTGTGAAGAATGTTCATCTACAATGGCCTGTTTTTCTTGACGCGAAGCCTCATGAGGCAAATGGCTTGGACCAAACACTGTGTCAGGCATCGAACGTGAAGGGGTAGTCTCGGAGAGTTTGAATGGCCGCGATATACGATCATAAAAGGGCCTTAAGGAGATTCCGCGTGACAAGGAACTGGACGCAGAAGAAACTGCCCTCGAAGTCGACGTAGGGGTTATTGCTGATGTCGAAGATACAAAGAAAGCCGATACTGGAACTTCAGGATCTAGCAAAAATCCAGAAACACATATTCGAGCAACTGCTTCAAACCTAACAGGAGGGATCAGGCTGAGGGGATGGTAACCAATAGGAAACGTACGTGAATAGGATGAACAACCCCAAAAGAACATAATCCTCCCAAGCACGAAAGAAACCCTTTTGTGGGGTTGGCATAGATTGTTCCGAGGGAAGAAGAGCCGAGTGAGACGCTTGAGATATCAATACACAAGCATTAAGAATTATCAAACAAAGTACTAGAGGTTCTGTCCATCTACAGGAATGATTAATAGTGTCGGGCGGGAGAAACCTAGAAAGAGGCCTACGGGTGAGAAAGGAAGCGATAAAGGCGAAGACGAAATGTGCTTGAGGAGTCTAAGAAACCGAGAGTGCGCCCTCGCAAGGGAGTCAGCTTTCTACTGAGGAAAACTTGTTCTTCGTTCCATTGCTCTTCGAAGGGTTCCTTGCTATCTTGCGTGGGAGAGTACTCGCCATCGTCAAAGTCCTCGTCCGGTATGCGGATGGAATTGTCCAAGGGATGGTTTGAAAGATTAACGACGCGGAGAGACGCGCGTCGAAGGTGCTTGGACATTACCCTGAACGCTGAGCCTGTTTGCTTGAGAGGGGAAGGTGGAGAACTGTAATGTAGTGTCCACCGCCTAGTGGGGCCTGTAGTACCTCCCCTACGCTTGGAGTCAACATTTAAATCAGCACTAGCCCAACTCCCACTTGCAGATTTCCATCGAGAGTTGGTACCAGTGAGATGGACATCGTCTCCGTCCTTCGATGAGTCAAGGTCAGACTCTGGAGTAGACATTAAGGAAGCGGAGGATGGACCAGCTTGTGCAGCAGTATAGAGCAAGCCACTGTAGATCGAATTCCCATTGTACGTTAATGTGTTTGCAAAGAATCCGTTGTTAGGAGAATAAACTGGGTTCCCATCCGGAGTAAATGGCCTGGGCGGTGTTCGTGAAGGACCAGCCTCCATAGTTAACGAAAGGTTCGGGCGTAAGGGATCCTGCCCTGCGTCTAACTTTGCCCAGCTTGTTCGTCTGCGAGCGACGAAATGACCACCATCCGCTGAAGGATGAAGTGTCGGAGACGGATTCGGACTCGGAGGAGCTGAACTTGAAGTGGCAAGGCCTGTGATAGTGATAGTTAAGTCGATAGCAGAAGAAGAAGAACTTTGGGTTGAATGACTGAGAGATGGATGATGTTGGCTACCCAAATGCTGGCTATCCATATCATGCGCGTTCCCTACCGTAGCGTTGAAACCGGAAAGTACAAATAATCCGCGTGTATCTTCATCTACAAAGCAATCAGACCACAGTAAGTTACACCTGCATGAAGATACACACCGTAGCTACGGTTACCGTGACATGATTTATATCAATAGGCTGTTGAATCTTCAGTAGCACAATGAGAATCGAGAAAAACATCTGACGTTTAGAAAGCATACCTTGTAATCCATAAAAGTCGCCAGATCTCACAGGTAGAGGTGGAGGACGGTACATCGAGGCCATAGTGCTTCCTCGCCAGATCTCAAACGCGAAGCTTTGCAAGAGATCATGAAGGAGTTTGTGTATGAGGCGACGGTGGTCACAGCGTGTGACCAGAGTATGATGTGCAAAAATGATGATCAGTGGGAGTTTTCAACTTGAAGTCACGGTTGCGATGCCGCCGGTGAACATGTGGCAGTGCTGCAAAAATGATTCGATCGGATTTCGCTCAGATCTGCGATCCGATTTGCCTGATCTTTGAAGACTCGAAATCAGCGTGAATTGAGCGTGAAACACAAGAAATCGGACTAGTTAAATCGATTCGATCAACAAAAATATTGGAAATATTCTCGATGTCGTGTGCCAGTACTGTTCTATTAATAGTATATACTACATGGTATGTTTATACAGTATATTAGATGTGATGTGATTTGAAAGCATGATACAATGATGTTGGGTGATTGGGAAGTCGGGAGCATGGTATAGACTACTAGTTAGCGATGTGGTATGCATATGCTTGTGGGTATCAAGTTCAATTCTAGAGCATTCTGTTAGTATGCGAATGAATCGATGGAAAGAACTCACCCTCCATATCACCGATTTTAGTTTTTCCACTATCTGGGTCCATACGTCGGCGCAAGAGCGCATCAATCTGCTGAACAGGCTTGGCGCTCGCGGAGCAGCGGCCACCTCGGGTAATGAAGTCAGGTCCCCGCGACGGCGACGCGGCACTAAATGCGTACCATATTTGCCGCTAACAGCTCAAGCTGCGTCTGTTAAATGTAAGTATTGGGCTGCATTAAATACGAGAACGACTTACGCGACCACTACCAATCTGAGGACCGTAAATCACTCGCGACATGTTTTAGTAGGTCTATTAACGGTGAATTTTACTGAGTGTGATCGGAGATATCTAAACATACCTGCCGTGAATATTCCTATTTTGGCTTTATCGGTTGTGTAGTGATTGACGTGAATGACAGACCGCCGGGCTCTAAAACATTGGCACCAAATAATGCCAAATAAACGTGCCGGTGTTGTGCCGGTGTGACAAAATCTCGTCCAGTCGATTTTCGAGGGTGTGACGGTACTGACTCGTGATGGGTGCTGGTGATTGCAGTTCAGGTTAGTAGCTATAGAAATATGCATGGACAGTAACAAGGATGTAAGAAGAATTCATAGTATTATTGTGCGCAAGCTTCCGCTTCACCTAAGTAATCTCATCTCGGGCGCTGTCATTTTCACTGTTTCGCCGATCCGAATAGACTGTATATAATTCCTCAACTAGTAGTACACGTGTAATCTACAAGAAAAACGTTGTCGAGAGTCCGAAATCACCACGACTCCACTAAGCTTTCGTGAAGTACTTGAGATCCATTTCCACACTGCTGCTAACCACTGGAAAGACAAATTTTGCATGCGGGACTTCGAAATCAGAGGTCGCAACGACATCTATAGGCTTGAGGTCGTTCATGGTCTTCATGCGCCTCACTCCCGCCTTGTCCGTGATAAACTTCGGAACTTTATGCTTGGGATCCATTACCAAGATGTTTGACTCCCTAAACAAATATTGAGTGAAAGATCAAATGAACACGAAAGACTAACTGTAGCGAAGGAAGCTCACGTGCCACCCGGAAGAAGGGGGTGAAGCGGTCTGGATGCGAATACATATCGTCAAGGGCAGCCATGATTTTTGGGTGTAACTCGGCCGCTTTCAGGTTCATGGAATCAGATGGTATCTGCAAATTAAACGCTTGATACATCTGGTACAGATCAGCGCAATTTTCGTTATTCATATGAGGAAAGATAACCCGAGAAAAAGAAAAAGCTTACAAGAGTGATCAATACGCCTACAATCCCTTTGCGTAGGTAGCCCATCCAAGTTTGAATGGCGTCAGGGTATAAATCCGCTAGTCTCGCATTGCCTTCAGCAAGCTCAGCGATGGGTCGGAGTAACGCAGCCCAGAGGACCTCCTTGAAAGCTTGTGTTTTGATGAGGTTGCAGATAGCTTGTTGTACCTGACGGAAGAAGAGTCTTAACCTTCACTTTACGCGGCTTCCATGTCCCTTACCAGTTTTTGATCGCCTGAGTTGAGCGCGACAATTAAGTTAAGAATCTTCTCTAACTTCTTATCCTCATGGGTCACAAATTCGGCCAATGGGGATGTACTCCCTCGCGTGATTTTCCTGATTTCGGAAGTAATGTCTATATAGAAGTCCATGAACTGCCGGTGACATTTGGTGGTGAGTAAAAGCACCAATGCATCAGGACAAGCTTACTCGGTTGCGCAAGTATGACCATCTCACAACAGTCTCCTGGCCATCGTCATCCACGATCGTCACTGATCATAACATTAGTTGGTGACAATTAGAATTAGATGTAGACACTCACGCGGCTTCTCACTCAGCTCCTCGTAAGGTTGTTGGTTAAAGCGAAGAGCTCTCAAAAAGCTTGTTGTGATCAACTGCCTGGAAATTGCCTCAGGAACAATGAACGGATTGTCCTGCATTCCAACCAGAAAATTGCCAACGAAAAGGTATTTGGCCAGTTTGATCGAGCGACCCCACGGTGACGCTGCCAACAAGCTTTTGAGCAGCAGTTTTTGACTTTTGTCAAGGATATCGCCTCGGGAAGTGTGTCTCCAGGGAAGATCTGGGTGGGGAGGCTGCGTTTCACCGGAGGTCTGAGTACTAACGAAGCACATTTCCTGATCGTCGTCGTCCGGCAAAGTGGGCGCGGGTACGAAATCGAATATGGAGGTCAATTCGAAGAGTGTAGGCTCGTAGTCGAAATCTAGGGATTGGCCGAATGGCGGCTGCAAAAACCCTTCCTGACAAGCCAACGGCTGAGGCAACGGGGTCTGCCAAGCCGGAGCATCGATGGGTATAGGAAGGGAAGGAGGAGGGAATCCGTGAGGGTAAATTGCTGGGGTGAATTGAACATCGACTAGCTGATCGAGCTATGCAGTATGCAACATGATGAGCCCGATGATGTACTAATTTCTTAGAGAGGTACTCACCAACCAGATGGGAGAGATACCCCCGTGCAAGTTGGGCGCGCAAACATTGGTCTTACAATCTTTGAGAAAAGCGGAGCCGGCGACCTAATACGTTCATCCTATCAAACGAGGACTTAACAGCATGATAGAGCTCTTACCTCTATCTCGTAAATAGAATACCGCGTGGTGTCATTTGTAACAAGCAAATATCCAACATGCCGCAGGATGTCATGGGGTGGCCGTGCGAGAGCGATATGTTCTTCGGGCCACTGTAAACGAACACTGAGAGATGAAAGATTGACCGAACATGATAGCCTCACATATATAGACGAGAGTTGATGTGTGTGCCCAACGTATCCTAAAAATAAGAATCGGCCAGACAGACCATGAAATGGCTGGAGACGAGTCAATTAGAGTGGCGACTAGTTGAAGATAGGGTACCTCATCGTTCTGCAGAAAGAGGCCATCAGTGATGAGGCGGATGATCCGTGATGTAGATTGTACTTACACTATTGGACAAAAGTCTCAGTACTTGATTAACTGTCTGCGCGTATATGTAGATTGGGCTAGTTGCTGGCATTTCTGGCATTGCTGGCAGATGCATCTTGCTAGTATGGTGAGACAAGGAAGATGGGGGAAACAATATCGAAGCAGGCTCTAAATAAGCATTCGGATATGCGCTGACTCCGCACGGCTGCTACTGCTAGGCATTATTGACACCGCGCTAGGGGATCAGCGAGGGCATACCAGGATTGGCCATGTCATAAAGTTCGAAAGCGAGTTAAGTGATTGGAAATGTGGAAAAGTACCCAAGTAAGTTGAGCAATTGGAAATGTTGCAAAGAGACGCCAGGGCGAGTAGGAGGGATTGCAAAGAGATGCCAGGGCGAGTAGGAGGGACTGCAAAGAGATGCCAGGGCGAGTAAGAGGGACTGCAAAGAGATGCCAGGGCAAGTAGGAGGGACTGCAAAGAGGTACCAGGGCGAGTGGGAGGGATTAGCAATGCAGCAAATGCATGGCAGGAAGAAGTCATGGTACCCCGGAGATGGCGATGGCGAAAAATGCAGTAATAATATTAATTTTCATAATCAAATGTGTGATTAGACGTAAACATCTCATCCAGTGCCTGGGTGAGTGACTCTGTGCTTGCATCGAGTCCCTGATCAAAGAAATTAAGCTCCTCC
>MU179348.1:207990-221290 GCA_016767475.1 Suillus weaverae | reverse complement strand
CTGCATTTTCGCATTTTTGGCCACCTACTGTGGGAATTCACAAAAGCACGTTCTATTTTGGTCACCTCCTGATGTCAGGCCTCCCCACATCATTCCCACACTCCGCATTTTCATATTTTAGGCCACCTACTGTGGGAATTAACCCACATCACCCAAAATATCACCCAATATGGTATACCCCACAATTTCAATTATTCCCACACCCTCCCCACATCATTGCAGCTTCACCACCACACCATAATAGGTCCCTGTTCACACATAAGTCTGTTTAACTGCGAATATTTACAATTATGTAATGTAAACACTGTAAAGCAGATTCCTCGCAAGATTCCTCCTCTACCCATAAAGGGATCTCAGCATGTCACGGTCACACAGGACCAAGCAACCTGAGAAATTAGAACACGTGTGGCCTCCATGACGGTAGTAGATGCAGCTGCGACAATGTGGAAGATGGTGGAAACATGGATTGTCTCAGTAGTGGTAGGAGACTGACATGTAATGTACCTAGTAGTCGAGGAAATTCAGAGGAATACATGATTCCACAGATCATTTAAATTCAGAACAAATGTGAAATCAAAAGATTGAAAGGAGGGCTCGAGAACTACAGACTTTGGAGCATCAGAGTCGCACCTTGGTTCTGCAGGTCTCCGTCTGAGAAGGTCCGCCGTGAATCAACCAGAAGGTGAGTGAAAAATTACAATTATTAGTTGAGGGATATCCCGGCAGGCACATGTGCCTGCCGGGAAATTTACAAACTTTACAAACTTTACTGTAAATATTTCGCTGTCCCGCACTTCACTCACTTAACCCACCAAAATTCGCACTTTACTGCACTTTACTATACCTCACTGGCTTTACTCCACCCTCCCATCCTACTCAGTTGCCATAAATGGTGACTTAGACGATACAGTCACATGATGCACAGAAATCTCTTCTCCATCACGGTTGCTTCCCATCTTCCTCAACCTCTCGTCGATGGTCACTAACGTTGGTGTGCTACGTGATTAAGAAGGTACATCAAACTTTTCAGCATACTTTTGACTGACATACTCATCCAGGTAACTATTTGTCACAGTGCATGACAACAACGTTGCCTTGTTGCATTGTCTTTCATGTCCCTTGGGGCAGACGCACAGCCACACGGGGAGTGTTGATCATTTGATCCACTTCACTGTTGCACTCCCCTCTTTTTGCTATAACTGGCAACACAGCCAGCCTTGGTGAGTGTTTTTTTTGCTCGTTTCTCCTTTGAGTTCTGGTTTTGCGTGGCTTCTTTTCCTGAGCTGGCCAGCCTTCTGTAAGTGTGGAATGTACTCATACCCCGAGTCCCTTTCATTTCTTGAACCTACCTCAGGCCATTTTTTTTTGGGTGCTGATATCCATTTTAACCACTTTAGCAGGAATTTTCCAACCAACCCAGTATTCTGTTCTTGGAGGGACATTCGGCAAAGAATACGACAAACGTTGAACAAGCGTTTTTGATGACGGCGAAAATTGAGGATAGGTGGATGGATTTTACTGCCCAATATTTGTGTAGCTGATCCAGCTTGTTTTAAAGGACAGGATCAACCTCGACGACTGTGGGTGGCACCAAATCATCAACAGTTACTCCAGGTCAATCTGTTCAGCAACAGTGGTCGGGCCCTTCGATGCCTGCGAGTGGCATCAAATCGTCAACACCTACTCCAGGTCAATCTGTTCAGCAATGGCAGTTGGAGGCCTCGAGGGGTAGGCAGGGAAAATTTACCCAATTGTCACATGGCTAATCTGACTTGTTTCTGTAACTGCGTCCATGCTCTTGTGCTCGGTATTTAGTCAAAATTCAATTGTGATGATTTACTAGTGTATTCTATGTGGAAGACATTACAACAGTGCGAGTCAATGAAAATTGAGAGCTGAGTGAAATTTGAAACACAGAGTGACATCATACCCTCTGAGATTTCGGAACTGTCCTGCAACTACCTCTGTCTTGTGTTCTACCTCCCACATGGCACGGTCAAAGAAGGGGGCATCGAACATTGTTCAAAAGAAGCCAAGGCAGAGGAAAGAATCAGCTGCCCCGAAGTCAGCTTTAGCTGACATCCAGAAATGCAAAGAGCTTGGAATTGAAACACACCTCCAGGCAAACAAGACAAGGAGCAGCTATGCTGGCCATGTACGCTGGGGATGCAAGTGGCTCGTGAGCCATTTTGATGCACCAAGCTGCTCTGCTAACAAGGGGGACAGTTCAGTGCCCAAAGAGCCTTCAGTACAGCCAGTGGCACCGTCGGTGCCCTCCCGTGTTGGAGACAATCCAGACAGTGATGTGTATGCAGATCCTGCCTTCAAGGATGCATTTGGGTGCATGCCAAACAGGTGCTCTGATAAAGCACTGGCACTTTTTATGTCCCTGAAGGGGTTCCACGAAAATCTCAGCAAGAACACAGTTGAAAGCATCCGCGCAGCATTCAAAAAGCTCTGGGAGCAAGCGTGAGCAACACCCTGCAGGACTGGTATGGACTGAGTGCTGACTTGTGTCTACTGGCAGGGATGGGGGCACTTTTCGTGGCAAGTGGAGTTTTAATGAGGCGAGACAGTGCTGGGAGGGAAATCCAGCCGACTCAGCAGAGGTTTATGACGTGATGGCATCTGTCAAGCACAAGGCAAGCACAGAGGGCGGAGACCGAACTCACTCAATGGCAATGACAAAAGACTTCATGGACCGCATGCTCCGATGGCATAAGGCCATATGCCCACTGGAGATTGTGCTGCAGGCAGTCCAGCTGGTGATGAGTGGCACCCTGCCTTCACAGGTCCAACTGACTCTGGAGATGAGGACACAGCTCACTCGCCATCTCGAACAAGTCACTTTTGATGCCGGTGCATGGACCTTATGGAGCAGGTATTGTCCCACCTGTTCAAATTGATGCACACTCGCTGACTTGCCATTTTGGTAGGTGCTTCGAACTCGTCAAGTTGCAGCACAAAGATATCTCACTTGACACAATCCTCCTGGACACTGTCATGAAAAAGTATCTTGCACACGAGCCACTGACACTTAGTGACAGCAACACCTATTTCGAGATATTCCTCTTGAACCGAAAGGGATGGCAGAAAAAGGTCGATAAGGGTATCTGCGAGGCAGACCTTAGGTGTACGTTGATTCAGGTCAGCGCAAAGTGACGGATACCCTGCTGATGTGGCACATGTGCCTTCACATCAGCCAACCACTACAAGATATTCCCCCGCCCAGACATGCCTTCCTGTGACAGTTTCATCTGGATATTGCTCTGGATCAAATGGCTCGAGTTTTTTCACTATGGGCGTGCACTTGGGCCGAATGACTTCATTTTCCCGTCAATGGGTGCCAATGGCATCATGCAGCCTGGACAGCCGCTCTCTCATGACACTGTGCAAAAGTGGATTGACGAGGCGACAACAGGTGCTGGCATCCTAGGCTGTTTCTCGACTCACTGCTTCTGCCGTGGAGGTGCCCAGTATTGGTTCATGTTCGCGCCGGTTGGTCAGCAATGGTCGCTTGCCATGGTTCGATGGTGGGGCGGATGGGCTGATGGTGAACAGGTAGGTACCTTCAATGGTCAACTTTTTTTTTATTCTCACCCATTCATTGTTTCCAGCGAAACACACTCATTCGTTACCTTCTCGACGAACTACACACCTATGAGACTGACTACAGTGATGCCCTTGCTCCTTTCTCCCGCAAAGCTGAATCCTCCCTTGTGGGCGAGCAGGCACTCATGAGGCCAGCATCCACCGAGGAGCTGTGCATGGTGCATGCATCTGTGACTGCAGATGTCAATCATCTGTGAGTCAACATCAACGACTCGCTTCAGTCACTCGCCAGCATGGTTCAGGCCGCTTCAAGCTGCCTGCAGGCTGCCAGACATGTACCTCACCTGACCACACCATCAACAGATGCAACTCGCATGCCCACAGCACAACTCGAAGAAGATCCCCACTTCACCCTCATCTCCACATCCAGTGCATAGGCTCCTTGCATTTCAACTCCTCGGTATGTTCATCCACCAGCAACACACACTCCTCCTCTGTCATCCATCCATGGCAGCCAGGGCCACACACACATCACTCCGACTGCTCGAACATTGCCGTCTGTTGCTGTGTTCGCACGAGCAAAGGCTGTGCGCATGGGCCTGGGCCACACAGCCTCGACTCAACAACTCCCAACCAATGGCCTTGTCATCCCACAGCTGCCGCTCGTCTGCTCGAACGGGTTGAAGACTCCAAAGGCCGAGTCCTGGAAGGACATCATCACTCACTGGCTCGTTGGCGATCCCGACAGAGGGTTGAAGACGCCACTCAAGGATTGGCTGCAGGGGTGGTATCAAGGCCCAAACTGGAAGCTCGCGATGCAGTACCAGAACAGGGCCGTCGTCGCATGCGAGTTCATCAACCAGTGAGTGCTTGTCACTGAAATCACTGCTGCAATCCGTGTGACAGCGCTCACACATTTTCTTTTTTTTCCATTGCCGTAGTTACCAGTCAGATGAAGCCCTCTTCCTCGCAGCCTATCCAGAAGCCAAGCGGGGACACACCCCACTGCTTGCAGCCATCAACAAGGCACGGGCTGCACGAGGAGAACGTGTTTGTCGCAACAAATGACGGACGTGAACGGCTCGCTCCCTTTGTCTCGCCTTTCGGGATCATGATCATACTACTCTATTACCATTCCACTTGAACTCTCATAGTGCACTATCCATCTCACTTGCATCACTTTTTCAGCTGAATCATATTGCAAAGGCCACATGCCAGGACTAGATACTGTACAACTCCCGCACCTAACTCTCTCTTTCTCTTTATGCGCCCAGTAATTCTCGCGACTCCCAGCACCAGTAGTTTTAACTTGAATGATTGATTGTTTCTTCTTTTTCCCGCATGCAAAATGTTTCGCCACTGATCATCTTGTTCGAGCGTCCGAGTTCTCTCGTAAAGGTCCCCGCTGGGCATTCATTCACACCGACACGAAACACGGCGAGCACGAGTTGAGAAGAGAGAGCAAGCCTGAACTTCCACGTCAGCGGCATCACGCATCTTCGTTCTGTTTGGCGCAATCACAGGTCACGACCGACGTCACACTGTAATCCGGCTTGAAAAGGCAGCGATCAAGTCCACGTGCGCTCATGTGGGACTTTTGGCTGAGCGCCACCGTAAATTTCTCGACATAAGTAGTAGTTTAGTATATATATATGTATAAAATAATGTAATAGACCACATTTTTTGTTTATTTGTGTGCCTGCTCCTCCTCCAGGGCAAATTCAACATAGGGTAGGGTACAGAACACTTTCGCATTTTTGCCCCTTTGGTGGGGAAGTGTTCTATGATACTCAGAACATGTTTATGAGCATATATGAATAGATTCCCATCTTTATTTGACCCCCTGAAGTGTCCTGCATAGATAAATATAGCATATATACATGAAAACACAAAATAAGTTCACATTTTTTGGTTTCCAGGTGAATAGACTTGTAAAAATGATTCCCAGCATCTATTTAACAATAGGAACAATGTATCAGGAGCCCAGGATCATAGGACAACCCCCTGTTTCATGATGTCCCCCCCCCCCTCTGCTGGTGGTTTACCCCCTGTGAAAATTTTTCCTGGAGGTCTGGACCTCAATTGAGGTAGGGGGTCTATTTCTATGTATATTTGGAGTAGATCTATCATATAGCTGGCTCAGGACACACATAGGATCCTGCTACAAGAACAAGAACATAGAACATCCCACTTTTGACACTTTTGATGTTTTTAAGTGCCTGACACTTGCATAGATGACCAGCCCTGCTCATATATCATTAGCATAGCATATATACTTGCTTTGTGTGACAAGGATCAGCTCAAAATAGGCCGGAGTTTTGAGCTAGTGTAGATGCTTGCTATTTCTACTGATAAGGAGGCCATACTTTCAAAACATCGAAATTTAATAATCAGACACCTGGAGTAGATTTAAAAGACATTCACTTTCATATATCTAAGTTGACAAAACAATCCAACAAGAATTGAGTGCTGAGGAAGTGAAATAGATAAGAAATTGAGTGTGGGAAAGTTCCAAGACCCAAAACATCGAAAACATTTTGGTCAGTTGAGCAGTGCCATGGTAGGACTTTAATGCTGGGTCAACTCAGATATACACTACGTCCCTTCCACCACCCTCCAACCTCAGGGCAGTTGTAGTATAGGTTCCTTTAGTAGTCTACCATGTATCCTACATTTTGTTAATGAAATATTTGGCCTGTACCATATGCAAGTGTGACTTTGTGTAAAAAGATGTCAATTGTCACTTTTCACACATATGTCATTTTACTTGTCATTCAGTCAGTCATTCATGGATCTTTCTAAAACTTCACATCCATCATTAGGGACATATATGAGAGGTATCCAAGGTCTCAGATCACTTATCACAGGCTTGATTACTATGTAGGCTTCTTATCAGTAGAAATACCCCCTGTACATCAGATATTAAATTTGCGCCTTATATAGGGCTGATGCTTGGCATAGGACACATGTTGGAATGTACTACTAATTATATATGAGCAGGGCTGGTCATCTATGCAAGTGTCAGGCACTTAAAAACATCAAAAATGTCAAAAGTGGGATGCTCTATGTTTTTGTTCTTGTAGCAGGATCCTATGTGTGTCCTGAGCCAGCTATATGATAGATCTACTCCAAATATACATAGAAATAGACCCCCTACCTCAATTGAGGTCCAGACCTCCAGGAAAAATTTTCACAGGGGGTAAACCACCAGCAGAGGGGGGGGGGGACATCATGAAACAGGGGGTTGTCCTATGATCCTGGGCTCCTGATACATTGTTCCTATTGTTAAATAGATGCTGGGAATCATTTTTACAAGTCTATTCACCTGGAAACCAAAAAATGTGAACTTATTTTGTGTTTTCATGTATATATGCTATATTTATCTATGCAGGACACTTCAGGGGGTCAAATAAAGATGGGAATCTATTCATATATGCTCATAAACATGTTCTGAGTATCATAGAACACTTCCCCACCAAAGGGGCAAAAATGCGAAAGTGTTCTGTACCCTACCCTATGTTGAATTTGCCCTGGAGGAGGAGCAGGCACACAAATAAACAAAAAATGTGGTCTATTACATTATTTTATACATATATATACTAAACTACTACTTATGTGTGAACAGGGACCTATTATGGTGTGGTGGTGAAGCTGCAATGATGTGGGGAGGGTGTGGGAATAATTGAAATTGTGGGGTATACCATATTGGGTGATATTTTGGGTGATGTGGGTTAATTCCCACAGTAGGTGGCCTAAAATATGAAAATGCGGAGTGTGGGAATGATGTGGGGAGGCCTGACATCAGGAGGTGATCAAAATAGAATGTGCTTTTGTGAATTCCCACAGTAGGTGGCCAAAAATGCGAAAATGCAGCGTGTGGGAATAATGTGGGGAGGCCTGACATCAGGAGGTGACCAAAATAGAATGTGTTTTGTGAATTTCCGCTTTTGGAGGCCAAAATTGCAGAATAAAACATCTGACAAATGTGGAAAATACATTTGTGATAGCTGAGTTTCAAAGATCCCAAAAATGTGGCTGTGAAAGCCAAAACATTCACCCAAAATGGGGACTGGTAAGTGCCATTGCCATGGTCAAATGAGTGGACTGGTAATTGCCGTGCATTCTGACAATTAGAAAGCTGGTAGTTGCCAATGATATTAGGTCAAATACTACAACTAAGGCTGGATATTCGCCTTCCGCAGATCAGTTTGTGCATTGTGGTAGATCTCCCTCACCTGTTGGAGCTTGAGGATATCACCAACAGACTACCTGTTACTACAGCCCTGTCTGGAGAAGTCATCATAGTAAGTGTGCCTTCCCTGGGAAACTAGCCATGGCTAATTTTTTCATCACAGCACCTTCACCTTCTTGTGGCCCAGCAACTGACTGGTGCTGTGAGTGCATACTTTATCATTGTCATTACCAACTTATTTTTTACATGTGTAGTTCTTGATTCTGGTTGTTCTGCACATGTCACAATGCTGCCTCACATGACTGTACCTACAGCGCAATCATCAATCCCTGGCACTTTGGCACTGCCAATGGGATTTTTACAGTTCCTGCCTTCATCTACCATCACAACCATTGCAGGGTTTAACAGGATGGGGTCCCATTCTGTCCAAAACAGCACAACCAGCTTCATTTTGGCTTGAATGAGCTGCCTTTCACAGTATGACGATACCCATCTGCTGTCCCTGTCGTTGCATAGTGACCCTTAAAACTGCCTTCTCAACATTGCGCACCACCCCCTTTACCACCTTCTACACATTATTTCTTGTGGTAGATTAGTTGTATCCATGAGGACCGAGATCAGATTCTGTCTATGGAGGGCCCAACATCCCACTGTCCTGCTCTGGTTTCTGCAATCTGCTGTCTCTCCTGCAGACTCAATTGGTGGATCTTTGCTAATCCCCAGCACCTCATTGGCCCTATCCAGACCCTCTCAGGTCCACAGCCTGTCTATCTGGACCAAACACCTCCATTACTCACAAGGGGCAACAGAGAATTCAAACAGTATCAGGACAGCGTTAGGGACATGCTTTGCCTTCCCTTCACCTGCCAATTCTGCGGCATGGGTGGTCTTCTATGGCAACTCATAATACAATATGGGCCAGACAATTTAATTTTGGCTGCCCTGTCTGGCCCTTCAAGCAATGCCTATATGCATTCAAATAGTGAGCTCATCAGCACTGATATTGATGACACGGTGAAGGATGCTCATATCAAAATGCTGCTGGGCGTAACAATTGATGGTCATTCCTTGTGGCCTCCCATTGATGTCTTCGAGAAGCAGATGCAGTGGGAAGGAGAGTGAACTGCAATTTTAGAGACATGGTTCATGAATCATGAAGCACATTGCCATGATACAAAACAGGGATATGCGCCCTTTTGCCACCCATAGCCAGTGGTCATCAAGACTTTGGCAACACACCCTAACTTTGTCCAAAGACACTACAAAGGTTGTAACCAAGGCACAAGCACAGGTATTGTGCTATGATATCAATCAGTTATATCCAAAATCTTTTGCAGCATTGGACTAGCCTGTGTGGTCATCATTTTAATATTTCTCTTATCTTGTCACATAGCATATAGACAGCAACAGAATGTAATTTTACATGGATTGGGTTATGGGCTTTTGGCTTGTGGACTTGATGAACTTTGCATATACTACCTGGTTCCTGTCACATTGTTGTAGATATGCCTTTAATCACAGAGGTAGTATTCTGGAACCGACTGAAGTAGTCCCTAAAGTCGCAGAAATATCATATGTCTTAGAAGTCTCTGAAATTGTGGGTTGTCTTAAATGTCCCTGAAGTTCTATTGTATTTCACATGTCTTACTTAGAAGTCACCAAAGTTGATCGTGCAGTCATGTGTCCTTAGAAGTCACCAGAGTTGATTATGTAGTCATGTGTCCCTAGAAGTCACCAAAGTCACTGAACTTCTAAATATAGTTGATGTCATTTTTCAACCAACCCACTCCTGACAACATTGACTGCATTTGACTGAATCATTAGTCTTAAATTCAGACTAGTCATTGATTGCCCCACTGCATCACATTCAGCCTTGACCTTAGCAGCCACTTCAAGCTCTGCGAACGTCCCACTCTCAAGGTACATCATCCTGAAAATTTAAAGACAACCCAGTCATGCACCCTTTCCTCTCTTATAGTGCATATTTGATCATCCACCACATGCTCTCCTCACATCAACTTTGGATGAGAGTTGTCCTTGATGCTGGTTACCAGGTTCCATGAGGGTTCTTCCCCACAGTCGAATTGCCACTACTGCTATGCTTGCCTTGCACTTGTGACTACTGTAGTGCAATTCCCACATATGTCCATCACCTTGGACTTAGTTTGTCCCACCAGAAGCATTCCTTTTTACTACTGAAGCATACATATCCACAGATCTGGTTGGTACTCAAATACTCATACATCAATGTCATCCCATATGTACATATGCATGTGTATTTTTGGTTATAAATGTACTTGAGACTTCTGGGCAGTAGCTGAACAACATACATCATGACTCCACCCATTTGTCGCAAATGTCTCGCTTACACCATGAAATCCTACTTGAAATATTCAGGTATGCATACAACCAAGCGTAAGATGAGCTATGTCTCAGCAACTTTATTGCTCTTGCCACCATCAATAGGACTTTTTTTGATGTTTTGATCCTGACACTGGAAGAAGTTATCATCTGCCAAGCCCCTGCTCCATCTCTTACCCAACCATGTCTTGCAAAAACAATTTATCAAAGATCAATATTGGTCCTATGTAGGTCAATCCCTTTGTCTCTGACTTTGATAATGTTGATGCCACCTAAGACATCATGCAATGATCTCACACAGAAAGACCTCACTCGACTCTACCTATATGTATGCCCCCTATATACAAGAAATTGATGCCAGTGGGAATCAGTCTCACCTACAGTGCTGTCCACACATTCAATGATATCGTGTGCATACACTCTTGCTCCTTGACAAACCCCCTCCTTCCACACCTAAACAGCCTGCAGCTCAGAGCCACACACAATAACCTCTTGGAGCATATACATATACATATTACTTCACAATGATCTAACAATTGTTGAACTCCCATACTATGCTATGGGCTTAGAGTCTGCTGTTTCTGCTCTTCTTGTGGCACCCTCTTCCCTTCGAAGTCTTGTTTACATTGATCTCTCAAAAAACATTGCACACTTTGAAAAATATCACCATCTCCTTGACTCACTCCAACATCTCACGATATCACTTCTCAGACCCACTGGAATGCAAGCTATCGCATCTTTGCCATCCTTGGAGTCCCTAACCATTGTGGTAGACAACTCACTTGGCACACTACCATACATTGTCACCTCTGTTTGTCCCATTGCTTCGCTTCAAATAGAACTTCAGAGGTTGTTTGTGTTTGGAGAGTCTAACAATAATGGCTTAGACTCTGCAATCTGCCTGTTGCATGCACTTCCCATCCCTTGTCATCAGCTCACTATAACACTTCCGGTTCACCTTGGAGGAATTGTGTTGACAGATTTTATCACCTCTCTCACACAAGATTTTGACATCTCTAACCTCTCCAAATTTTCTGCTATGGCCCTGCAGTGCCTTGTGGTCCACATGGGCATTGACAGGACAGACAACAGCACCCCACTTCCATCATACTTTTTGGAACCTCTTTACAGCATCCCAATTACACATATTGACCTGGAGTGCTTTTCCATGTGTACTCTGGATGATGCCACTCTACATGCACTCTCGTTCACCTTCCCTAGTTTAGAATCAATCTTTGTTGGCATACATCATTACTGGTCAGATCCTCCAAGGGCATCACTTGCTGGACTCTCTGCAGTACTGCACAATTGCCCAGGGTTGAAAGAATTGGGGCTGGTGTTCTCCTGCAGTATGGGCACATTGGACTTTTCTTTACTCCCAGTTAACTCCTCAATCACTATGTTGCACATAGGCATATCTCCACCATATAACTTCAGCATTGTCTCCACTTTTCTTGCCAGAGCACTACCTTGCCTCAAGAAGATATGCATCGAGACATACTACAGCTCCTCATCAACTCTGCACAACTATGTTGCATCAGATCACTTACACCAAGAATCAAGTTGGGGTGCCATAATGGCCAAGATGGCAAAGTACAAAAAGAATGCTCTAGGGTAACTATTCCAATATGATAATCCCCAGGCAATTCTGACAGTTTCTTGGAGGTAAAATAGCACTCTTTCAATATTAATACCATTGGTATTCAGCTCTCACCTAATTTCCATGTGAACTTTGGTATAACACTATGGTAATATTGTGCCCTGTTGTTCCTCTGAACAGTCTATCAGTCCATACCGTCCAAGTTCAACATGCTGACTCTGCTTCAGCTACACTTATCAGGTAGTAATGTGCAACAGACTGAGGTATAAGTCCCTGAAGTATATTATTCATCTTAGAAGTCATCTCATATGTCTTAAAAGTCCCTGATGTAGTAGTATATGTCTAAGAAGTCCTCTCATATGTATCAAAAGTCCCTGAAGTCATAATGTATTGCATGTCTTATAACTCGTCTCATAAGTCTCTAACCTTTTCTGACTACCCCTTAACTCTTCACATGTAAAATTCCCATCTGGGACTTTTACTTCCACCCTAATATGTTTTGAGATGTAAGCGATGCCTCAGCATATAAAGAACTCTGATAAATTGTTGACCAATATATAAAAGTCAGTATTGTCACAGAAGACTTCTGAATCAGGAAGTAGTTGCAGAAGTTTGAATCACATGACATCAGAGACACAATGGTTTTTTTGTCCTAACACCATTAACTCTACCATGATCTCTAGTCTGAAAGTCAGACTAGATGTCCCATTGATTAATCATCTGATCAATCATGGATGCCTACAACTACTGGGCAACCCACACAATGACCTTGGTGGATGGGAGAAACAATTTTTTTTGTATTCCAGGGACAATCAAACTTTCGCTCAAACTATAGAGGAGTACATATTGATTAGAAAAGATGTTGGTTTCAACAAGCTGCAAACTGTTTTGATGCCATGGATCCCAATAACCCTCCAGAAAGTGAGTTAAACATTCAGATTGATTTTTGATGCCACAATTCCTGCAGATCAGGCCAGAACACACCTCCCAAACATTGGATCAGGTAACATTGCTGTTCTGATACCCAACTCCAACCCATCCAAATGTGATATATATATATATATGGACTAACACAGAGAGGGCAGTAGCCCCATGTTTCATAAGGGATGTCCTCTCAATGAAGGAGAATAACAGTATAGGTCAGTGTCACCAACCCTCAACTCACCAATGCTAACAAACCAACAACAGGTCCTAATTTTGACTTTTATTGGCTGGGACATATTCCCTGTCGAAGGGTGCACATTGTTGGCATAGTGGTGGGAATCAATGTGCTGACAAGTGAATGCTGTACACCAGTGAGTCGACATTTTCCTGTGTCATCATAACTCACCTCAGTTGCAAGGTCGATGATCACACGGCTGTAATTGAATGCATATATTACTACACCCTGCCCTACATGGACAGGAAAGAACAATGCAACTATCTGCTGCCTCCGCCCCCACCTCCTACAACCACCATCAACTACACAGTAGAAGTCATCAGCAAAGTCAAACAGTTTCATGGCAGGTGGTAAATTCAAGTCAAAATTATTAGTATGTAACCTATCTACCCAGCTTCTAGCTGACCCTAACTGTACTCTTTAGAGGCTTGTGAGA
>MU179348.1:181779-207944 GCA_016767475.1 Suillus weaverae | reverse complement strand
GAAATATGCAGTGGCCAAGCCCTTCAAGATCCTGGCTGCATTACCGAATCCCTTGAAGCAGCCATTGCCCGAGCCATGCTCTCCTCTGGCACACAGTACTACATCTAAGCCATCTGATTTTCTTGTACCTGGTTCAATAGTAAGAACTAAGCTGTGCATAGCCCCTCACTAACACAGTTCTGCAGGAACCCCACCACCCCCCCCCCCCCCCCCCCCCCCATGTTTCGGCATCCATCACAGTTGTGCATGGCAGACTTGACTAACAAAACTTTTCCGTCATATGTCAAGCATTACATGCATAACAGGATCAGTAATGTGCATCACATTGATGAAGGACAACTCTCATCACCACCTTGTTAAGGTTGTGATTGAAAGGCGGATCCCAAGGGCTTTGGCTTCAGCTTGTGCACTGCGCCCCTTACCCGAGTACTGCCCTTAACTTCTGAGGGTGATATGCGAAGTCTGATGAAGTCCAGACTTCAGAGTATAGGAAAGTCTAGCAGACTTTCTGGACTTAAGGTGGAAAGCGAAGTAAGGACTATTACAGACGAAGTCCAGAATAGAAACAAATAGAGATAGACTACCCTAGGGTAGAGCCAGAGTTATAGTCGAAGGATACAATCCTAAGACTCAAGTCCGGAGGAGACAGGAAAGAGCAGGAACTAAGTTAATATTTGAACTGAGGAACTAGCAAGAGTTTACAAGGGTTTATATACTGTAGATATCCTAATAGAAAACTGTCAGCACAGTGCAGGGCTATGTACAGAGAATAGAGAAAGCTTATTAGTAAGTGGAATGGAACATATCATAATGGAGCCAGAGATGAAAATGGGAGAATGGAACATAATGAGTCAGATATACATATAACCAAAAACAGGAAATAGGGGAAGTCCAAATGGAGATGAGACAGAAAGGGAATAGTCTGGAGATTAGATTTGAGAGATCTGGAACATGGGATATGACACACCCGATCTTCAGCCCATTCAGACACACAGAATGGACACTCCACATGCTTTGCCCGACCAAGTGTCTGCCTCTGCAGCATTTACACTATCTCATCTATGTTGGGTGCCAGAACTGGCACTTCTAGCTAGTCAATTAACCAATGCTGAGATGAGGCAGTGCACTCAATCAGACACAGATGCAAAGCAAGCTGGTCTGGCCCAGAAGTCGTCCCTCAACACTCGTTCTCGCTCAAGCACCACAACTCATATCAAAATGAAGCACCTTTTTATGTGGGCCATACTCAAGCTCTACGAACAAGGCAGTATCATACTCTATGACAGACCCTTGTCCCCCCTTCCAACTTTGTCCCTGTCTCTAGCCCAATGTTTTTGTCTCACCACCTCTCATTAGCCAAATGTGTTGTTCCTGAAGAGGATGCCTACCTCTCAGATCCACCAATGTATGAGGAAGATGAGGCCTATGTTCCTGTAATGCCAAAGCTCCTCACTGCACCTGTGCAGGAAATCATGCGTAGAATAGGCATCAGGGGAAAGAGCCCCGATGTTAGAGTGGAGGACATTATGAGATGATTGCAACTGTCAAGTCACCATTGGAAGCATATTGGCTTGCAGGCTGTTGAACAAGCCATGCAACTCATTGTCCTGGACTAAGTACTCTCCTCTCATTGTGGTCTTTACCTTGTAGTTTTTCACATTACAATTGTCTTCAGCATATATTTTAGCAATCCAATGTGATTAAGCTCATACATGCCAGGTCGTTCATTCTGGTAAGCAAACCAATCCCCTAGGTGAGCAATGTGGGGAGCTCCTTTAAGGACATCAGACCATGTTGGCTGAGAAGATTGCAAAGTGAGATTCTGATTCAAGTGCACTGTCAAACATTTGTTATGCTGTCAACAGTAGTACAGGTGGGTATTGATGTGAAATCAAGTGGAAGGTTTGGGTCTAGGGATGAGGCCCTGGTCAACTCTGCGACCCAGTGCCAGATGCTCATTTCCCAGTTGTCATCCTTCTATTGCTTTTTGAGATGTGAGACTGTATGCTCAGTAAGAGTGGCCCCACTTGAATTAGGTGACCATTTACATTTGCGATCGCCTAGTAGGTGTTGATTGTTATTCTGATTTATATATTTCTGGGTAAATCAGACTAGTGCATTGTAGAGCCTCGCACCTGTACAGGCCCTCCCTCTCAGTATCTCTCATTCCTCCCTTAAATCCCAGCTCAAGTCCTCAGGACAAGTCTCGTGCTCTTGCACACTATCACAATTCCAGAGGCAACACTTTCCTGCACTTGCATGATGTGCGCATGACATTCCTACACTTAGTGATGCACAGATGTGCGCACTTTCCCGTGCTTTTGTCGCACTTCATCCAGAAGCATCCATCCATAGTCCAGCAAGTCTCACTGGTATGTAATTTCACATTTTATCTATTATTACACCATATTATAGCATGGGCCCTGACTTACACACCATTACATACTTTATCTCATACTCGGCTTGGTTCAGCACACTTAGAGACATATATAGCTCCGCATTTTTGACATTTTCATGACCTTATGTTCCTCTCATCATGTCTGTAGCTAGACTTAGAAGCTAATAACACTCCATCTACCGTCTCACCATCCTTGAGCCCTCACAAGAATACACCTCTGTCGCATTCCTGTGCTTTTGCATGTTCCCGCACTCATCACATGCAACATTCCCACACTCATCGCCCTATTGCACGCTCATGGATTTGTCTACTTGCTTCCCCTTGGGTCAAATGCATTTGTCTATTGCAAGCATAGCAGACTAGGCATCGCACTTTGACCATCATATTAACACTTGTGTCATCCACCCACTTATCACCAAGAAGACCTTGAGTTGAGTTGATTAACCTTCAGTGTACCACCATGTTCAGAGCATGTTTTTGACCATGTGCTATGTCCATCCATCTGACCAGTGTCACTCTGTTCACTCTTCCTCTTACCGCCTGCTTCTGACTTCTTCCAAGCCTTCACAGCTGCTCTCACATCCAGGTCCATGAAAAGATCCCAGATGTCACACAGGAGCATAAGTCATTGTTTAAGTTCCTTGGTGTTCAATTCCATAGTAGACCCTTTTGTCTGTTACAGATAATGACGAAGAATGATCTGATCTATCTAATCTCTTTCATGCATAACAAAATCTAGTTCAAGTGGGGGAATAGCATTGGGCTGTCTGCCGATTAGGGCAAGGAACTGGTGAGAGACATATTCACTAGCAATATGGGTTGTGGCCAAGGCCCAGTCAGGAGGAATATGAATCATGGCTTTTGTATGACGTGCTAGGCATTGTACTTATATGTCTGCCGGCAAAGTGCTTACTAACAAACAACATTGTTTACATGAGGATGGATGTAAGGAGGCATGTATACTGCACATTGTCTTTACCTAACTCCCCATATGTAGTGAAATTAGCAAAATGGACCAATGTGATCATCCTGTAGATGCACATGCTGTACATTTCCTGAGCCAGTGTTCAATGCAGAAAAGGTCACGGCACAAGCACCACCAGCAACTTTATATTTGCAGTGATGTCTGTGCAAGACAAGCAGAATAGCAGCTGTTTAACACCATTTCCCTCACCATGTGATTCCTCGCTGGATAATCATGCATGGGTCACCTGCCGCTGGTGACAATCCATACACTGTGGTATTATGTTTGGCACATGGGGGCAATCACCCCCAGTGACAATCTATACCCTGCAGCATTATGTTCAGCAGTGCAACAGGCCTTGTACTATGTTGCCAGAATGTATAGTAAATATGGACATATCAACTGTTCTGCTGTCGGGGGCAGGAGGCAGCTGTGATCCCAAAGCATGAGGTAATTGCCCCCAGTGACAATCTATACCCTGCAGCATTATGTTTGGCATTGCAACAGGCCTTGTATTATGTCGCTGGTGTGGGTAACACAATGAGAAGATTGTAACACAAGTCAAAATGAAATTGAAAAGTAAAATGAAAACTTCTCCATGTTGGGTCTTTTGCTATGCCTATGCTGCTACACTTGAGACAAGCATGTTCGACCCTAAAGGCGACTGCTACTGAACACAAAACCAGTTATTGAGACAAAGCTGTGTCAGAGAGTAGTGCCTAAGGCGTGTGATGCATGGGAAAGTTGTGCAATATGTGAGAAAATGCAGAGATTGACCAAGAATTAGATTTAGAGTGGTAGTTCAAAGGTGAGAAGAGTCAGTAATGCCTCCTTGGCTCAACACAAAGTCAACCAAGATGAGGTCAGTGCTATGTAATGACTACTTAGTCAATGGGAAATGATGCCACATATGTATGTAATAATGAAAGATGATGGGAATCTAGTTAATATGCACCAATGGGCTGGTTTGGACAATGGACCAAAGTTCCTAGATGATGGGCGATGCAGGGCGCTTAAGTGTAGGAAAGCACGCGAGAATGTGTCACCTAGTGCAGGAAAGTTGTGCGCAAAGCATGGGAATGTTGCACTTCAATAGAGACTGACTGTAAACATGATATGAGGATAATGGTGCAAGATTAGCAATGAACCAAGTGATGGTGAGTTGCAATATAGGGTGTTGTGAGCCTACAGAGATGTAAATCTCTACACTGGCATGGGGCAGGAGGTGCTGCTGTGATTCTGAAGCATGGGGTAATCACCCTGGGTGACAATCTATACCCTGCAGCATCGTGTTCGGCATTTCCCCAGTCCCCCCCCCTCTGCTGTAATCCTGAAATATGCAAAAGTGTTGGCAAGTATATATGGGCCCACCCCTCACTATCAAGTAGTGCCTACCAGAAATAGCCTATACATCATACTACCAATTTTTGTATTCCATAATGTATATACTGTAGGCCCACCCACTAGACTAGGGTACAATCTCATATATGGGCCCATGGTGGATTGGCCTGACACTCAGGGAGAATTATCAACATGGACTGTCCTATAAGTAGGGAGATATTTCACTGCATTATGTGTCTATGTACACTGTAATACTTACTGCAATGCAAATAATGTATGTCCTATCTCCATTGAAAAAGATCTCAGCAGACTTGCAGTGCAGTAACCCATAGTATGTGCCTCTGCTCCATAGTCTCCATTGCCAAACCTTGAGTATAAGTGGTTAGGTATTCAAGTTGTTGGAATGTGAGTGGACAGTGCAGCTCCTCAACTTCCACAACATCGTGTTCCTCTGGCCAGTGTGCAATGAATGGGTTGTGTGCTAGATGGTCAGGAGGGTTTTGGCTAGTATGATGGTCATGAAGCTGATTATCCTCAAAGGCCTCTCAATTGATGCCATATTCTTCAATATTGTCAGGGGCTAAGTCATCTGCAGTTGGGATAAAATCTGCCAGGACATTTCCACTAGCATCAACACCCTGCCCCCCTCCACTGATGATGCTAAAAAAGTGCAGGGCATGTGGACTGTCATTGCACTGCCCAGGCAGAGCCATTGTGTGAGAGTTCTACAAATTTGCTCATTGTAATACTTCAATATTGATCATGTCGAGAAACAGATGTTGTAGAAGCCAGATGTGAGAGTAAAGTTCAGGATTTAGAGCATTGTAGACCTCAAGATTTTGGAGAAATATTTTCCATTTGGAACCGACTGCACTGGTCCAATCAACCCAAAAATGTATTTGTATGTTATGGACACTGCTATTTGAATGCATAAGCTTATGAAAAACAATATAATTGAAACCTACTGTCCCCATATGTACAAGCCATGATTGTGCCCCTGCATTTCTTCCATATAATGTGTCACCATTATGTTCTTGTCTCCATGGTCACCACATACACACTTTGGGAGGCCATGTATTTCGACAAGTGATTGAAATAGATCAAAGACCGTCTCTGCTTGATTGTTGTTACTAATGCGGACACCAGTGATAAAATGCGAAAATCCATCAATGAAGGCATGGGTCACCATTTTGTACTGTATAAGTCCTATAAAGCTTGTTAGTGAGGTATATTATATTTGCTTCAAACAGAATATTACCATGTTGGCCATCATGGTGCTGTAAGGAGTTAAAGCCTGCAATGTGGTAGACTCGCCTTTGAATTTGGCAAAGTCCAAAGGCTGCAACTGGTGGACCATTTACTTGTGCATAGGACTCTTGAATTTGCCGATGAGGAAGGTGTTGCCCTAAATAGTGGAGGTGTCCATCTATCATTCAGCAACCAAATGATGGAAATGCATTGAGAATATCCAGCATGATCACATCTAGTTCTTCATCAGTCAGTGTTGACTGTGATCCAGTAGATAATGTATGGATGTGGAAGACATCTCCAATTTTATCTGTCAGCATGACAAACACAGGATCACCTTGCTCTACTATCTGCTGCTCCAAGGCATATTGTCGGATTGTTCTAGCAGACACATTGAAGACCTATGTAAGCTGAGTTGGCCCTGCAAGCTGGTAGGCAGTGGCCAGAATATTAAGATCAATTTTGATGTGAGGACGGCCTCTTCCACCAGTATGAACACTTCTTGTATGAGCTACTGGCAGTGCATCAGGCTCATCTGTAGATGATGTCTTTGCATCTTCCAGGTCAGTGATCATATCCTGGATGCTGGACAGCATGATATGATGGTCATCTGCCAACATGATTGTTGTGTGCTGGTCCTCATAAGTCACATATCTGCTAATCAAGAAAAAAGATTCACATATTCAATGTGCTGCTCAAGGTTCATGCACATGGCAATTTGCTCATCTAATCAAGCAACATTGCCTACTTGTGTATTGAGTGCTCTCTGAACATCATTCTTAAGATGCTCAAATGCGAGAGAGATAGTCGCCAAAGGCAGTGGAGGCTCTGTGTCCATGAGTAGGGTGGTGGCTCAGGCAAGAGGCCTTGTCAGTGAGCACCAGAGATTAACAAAATAGAATTGATTGCTTTAGAAATGCAGGTACTACATGTGGTAGATAATGACAACCTGTAAGGTATAACCCCCTGGCAGGTACTGGAAAGCCTTGCACTTGTGGCCCCTCAGATTAGGCATTAGCACAAGTTACAACACTTTTGTCTGTTTCTTGCCTTCTGTATGAATGCCCAGCAAACAGCAGAGAAGGAACAAACTAATTTCAAGCCCTAGGTTCTCTTTTGAATGTGCCAGTATATCAAATCTAGGGATGCTCACCGGTGTAGACCTTTGGGAGCTTCCTAACCACACCCAACACTTGATCAACCAAGTCAATCTGCTCTGCATAGTGTAGGATCAATCTTGGTCCAAGCACTGATCAGCCCTCCACAAATGATTGTTCTCAGCATGCAGAAACACAATCCTGCTGAAAATCGGCTTGCAGCCGTTCCAGCCCTGGGTGTCTTTTGTTACAATTCCTGGACAGATCTCAACTTCTTGCCCTAGCCATAGGATGCCTGTGAGGATGGAGCCATCGACGATACCACCTTTGAGATCATCAACCTCAGCACCAGGCTTGTCGACATTGAAGGAATGGATTACAATGAGACAGAAATTGAAAACAAAGTCATGGACTGGGATGGGTATGCGCTTTACAATGACAGCGTCAATGTTGTATTTCAGCTGTGCAGATATTAGAACTATGGGTGATGACTCAGCCACCATGCCTTAAGGCTGGTGCAGAAGTTGAGGAAAGACAAAGTTCTGGTTTGAACCATCATGTGACTTATGGAGACAACTCCATGTGCACATGCAGGACCCAGGTGCTGGAGCCTGGCACTAATTGATTCAGTGATCAGGTTCACATGAGCAGAAACTTTGAGCAATCATTGAAGGGCACCACATATGGTGTATGTACATTTTGTGACAACAGTGGTCATTGGGAGAATGAACTGAGGGATTGGGAGCCATATACTGGGTCTGTAAGATCAGTATCACACCATATGGAGAAGGCAGTGGACAAACTGCAGTTGTTGGCAAAGGGCCCTCTCTAACTTGGCAGGGAGGAGCTTGGTTTGCCACAGATGATGATTCGGACTCATCCTCTGGTTGGCTTGGAATGGACTGCTGAGTAAAGAATGAATCAAGACACATCCATTCACTATCCTGTGCATCACTGACATCAGGCAATGGTAAACTTATCAGGATGTGAGCATCACGAGAAGACAGCTGATTTGGATTCAATTAGTTCAAGTTGTACAACAAAAAAAGAAGAAATTTACCTATGAACTTATGGCAGACAGCCTGGCCAAAGCTCTTGGACTTCAGCCAGTCAACAACCTCTTCAATGCTGCACTCCGATGGAGGAACAGGCTTCATCAGACTACTTTCCCATGTGGGTTCAGATGACATCTGTGGCATGGAAGTGGTAGAGACTTGACTGCTGGATGCAACACTATCAATGTGCTTGGATGTTGGTGGTGAGCTCACTACATGTGGGGTAGGGGAGGAAACAGCATTGGAAACTTGGCAAATCTCAGGAATCGCTGGCATGGGTGGTGGGTTTGGGGGAAGCAGGTAACTGTATGGAGGATGGCTCAATGGTGAGAATAGGAACAGGTGCAAATATGTTGGCCATAGGAGATACAGGAGCAGACCAAGACTGAGATGCATTGTGGTCTCAACCAGTAGATGCTGGGGAGATAGCATGAGAGGTTGAGGTAACAGAAGGTTGTGTTTTGAACAGCAAGGGTGATGAAGCCTGATACATGGGAAAGTTAGCCATCTGCAGAGCAAACACATAATTGAACTTACAATATGTATTTCAAAGGCATTCCACAGATTTCATGCGGCATGCAGAATGTCTCTCCATAATATCAAGCAGCATCATTTTGACAGTCCAAATGAGAAAATCAAAATCAAAAATGTACTTACTAGTGAGGAGATGAAAGGTTCATTGGTGCAAGTGCAGAGACTTCCAGCCATGTCAAGCACCTCACCCAAACATCTGAAGAGTAAAATAATTGAACATGCCCTGAGTAAGACCTACCTGCACCAAATAACTACAAAGCATTATGTCATACTCTCAATACTTGGAATGCAACACTCACCAAATCATGAAGGTACTTTGAACTCCGAAGCAAGCAGAAAAACCAGTTCAGGAGTGCAACACATGCACCTAGTGGGTGTTCACAGGCACAAGGTTTGGGGTCATGGGACCAATGGCAAGGTTAGCATTAATGAACTGGGGTCAGGTCACATACCACAATGGCTTCAAATGTGTCATGGACTCATGGATGAGTCAACAGACTCAACATGGTATGTGATGGTCGACCACACACTTTTTGGGTGGCGACTTTTTCTTGAAGTGTGAGATTTTTCTCTTGAGTTGTGACTTTTTCTAAACATGATTTTTTTTTGGAGTGTGACTTTTTTTTTGGAGTGTGACTTTTTTTTTGGAGTGTGACTGACTTTTTGAAGTGCCACTTTTTTTTTTGTAACTACTGTACTTTCTATGAAAAAGCATTGATTTTGTTATTGTCCAGTGGGGTCACCCATAAATAAATGGCTAAAATCTCGAAAAATATATCAGTTGCTTCCTTTTGATGTCCTGTGCGTGATTCCATTGAAATATTACAAAAATATCAAGCTGCTCGTGCAGTAAAAAATGGTAAGTGTTGAGGTAATTACCTCTGGAATGTCCCTCAAATGCTCCCAGTTGGGCCACAAATAGGTGAAATCATACCTAATAAAGTCTACATAGCTGAATTAGAATGATGTTTTGTCATCTTGGTGATATAGGCCCACAAAATGGTGCCTCAGACACTCAAAAGGGGTACACAATGTCTTTCAAATTGTCCAGAAATTTGGCGGGCCGAAAACCTTGTGGGAAAAACTTCGGACCGCTGTTTTTAGACGTATTTTCCCTCCCTGAGTTCAGATCTGGCCTTGGTTTGGCACCAAAAATTCATGCTGGACAGCAATTTGTGGTGTTTGCTTGTCCGCAACTGCATGTAGTACAGTGTTGATCTTCCGACCCGCGGATATACCCGTGCTATACCCTCAGATTGAGAACTCCGGAACCGTGGGATGAGAGCCTCGCGCCCTTGTGTTTCAGTCTTTATGGAATTGCAATCTTGTCTCCTGGCTCGAAAGGCAGTGGTGTTTGAAGGATTTGCCATCTTGTCTCACTATTTTGTCCGACGGCGAGAAACTTGCAAAGGTACTTGCGTTCCCAATGTTTTTTTAGACTCGCAATCTGACCTGTGCTTATAGGAACATCTCCGAGCTCCGTCCAGCTGGTCTGGGTTCTCCTCGTGGCAGCGGTGACGACGCAGCAGATTCTTTCCTCCGTTGCAGCACCGCTACCATCAGTGTACCGTTGAAGTTTTGATAACTTCAGGAAACGTAATTCGCTGCAGAGTGCTACAGAGTGTCCTGTAGCATTGGGTAGCACAATTCAATCCGCCGACGAAGAGCATGTATAACAATATGTTATCAAAGGCCTTATAGAGGAAAGAATAGTTCATGATCGTCCTACAGAGGTTTGTAATGCGGAAGACGCCGCGATATCACTCACACTGCTTTTGCATATTCACGACTACCGGTAGCTAATTTGATTCAATCGAGGGTCTCCCGACTGACTTTCCGTTTTTACTTGGCCAGCCTCAATCACGATACTTATTCGGTCACAAAAGCAGGTATATCTAGCACAAACACCCTAGTCATCCATCCACCAAGTTCGCCCCGCGCTCACACCCATTCTCAAACAGCATGACCATAATCTCAAATGATCCAAGGTGGTGGCCATCCATTGAATCAGATCGTATCTACAGGTATATTATAGGTTCGTGGAGAGCTGGATGACGACCGTGATGTCTCGTTATGACATTGGCTGAGGTTTCACAGTTGCTTCCTCGGCTGGGATGATATATGATTGGGGTGAGCAAGATAGTTTTCCAGAACCACTTGTGTCCTTATAGTCTCCGCAGCACTGACTTTTGGACGAGAGGTAGGGTGATGATATTACAGAAGGAGCTATTTCACTCAGAGTGATTCCTACAGATCGAACTGATCTGGGTGAGCGGAGTCTCAAGCCATAAGAACAATGTTCTACGACACAATTACAATTCGTTTGTAACAGAGGCAACGCTGCTCCCTTATGACCATCCTGTATTTGAGTGTATGTATTTTGTGTCATACGTGTGTTTGGCAGGTCGCGCTGACTTGACAATATCCTAGGTGCGCTACGTTGGAATATCATATGCTGTGTATGTTCAGAGTGCTTAAAATGGTGTTGTGCTAATCAGCCATCTCTCTCAATCAGCGTCCAGATTCTGAGTATGTCACCTCATACACGACGTGTTCCTTTCCTCTGACTGGTAGCGTACAGTCGTTGTTCCGACAATCTTGGAGACAGATCTAGTGAGTTCTCTGCGCTAATGCCTGCCATTCCCATTAACCAACTGTGCTCCCATGTAGAGGTGAGTGAGATTCTCGACGATCTTCTTGGTTTAACATAATGACTGCCACAGCTGTAAGTTTGTTGTGAACTCGTGACCCTCCGTGGCTGATGACAAACTGCATTTGTCAGGTCTGATTGTGTACCTTGCACTAAGTTGGACGAGTTTAGTCGTAAATGCAATACTGGGTGGTGAGTTACACAGCTGCAATCCCTCGGTGGTATTTACCTGACTGAAAACATTTCACAAGTCATCATGATCGCTCGGTTAAATGCCATGTATCAACGATCCAGAAAAGTGTTAATAACTCTTATTGCCGTCTTCCTGGCTGTCTACATCGCCGTCGGACTGCTCACCGCAATAAGAGAAAGGTACATGTCGTTGGGTAAGCTTAATTTTGGAAGAACGATACCAGGCTCATTAATGAATCCCAGATGAGCTCATACTTTCTGGCACCTATCATTGTGCTTTTGACAAGGTAGGCGACGTACTTCTGTTCAAAATTGCTTGGATACTCGGTATTGTATGGGAGGTCGTCGCACTATGTTTTGCAGTCTGGATTGCTGTAAAGCACTTCCGTGAATTGCGACGATACTCGGCAGGAGGCATTGTCGGGGACTGCTTTGTGGTTTTAATGAAAACTCATCTTGTTTACTTTGTGAGGTGAGCTCATAATGGCAATTTTTGGCTCTCTTTGTTCCCTGAAGGCTCGTGCATATTAGCTATGTTGCTGGGTCTTGCTGCCAGATTGGTTATTTATTCCCCATGATCGTAGTGGTATGTCTATTCGTTACTGACCTCTGCATGCAAGCATGGTTCATCATTTCGACAGGACCCATATCCCCTGGAATATCGTCTTTATTATGGTGTCTCTCAAATTTTCTTGTTTGCGCAATTGTTTGTGCTAGGACCACGTCTGATCCTTTGCGTTCGAGAGTATCACGCGGAGCTCATGGCCGACTCCGATTCAGTAATCGGCATGACTTCAATTGCTTTCCAGGAGCGCGTGCATTTGTCAACCAGCAGTAGTGTGTAGCGTGAGACATGCTCGTTGTGATTAACGGTTGTTGGGTAATCTGCAGTGAGAGGAGGGATTTTTGTTCGAGTTTCGTCGCCTTACTTATTATTTATCTGGTATCCCGAAATATGTTTGAAAGAGATTCAGAAGCACGTCTGTAAAGACTGATACATATCTTATCGCATTATTACTTGCACTAGCTGCGCACCCACGCCTGCAGCTCGGAGCGGCGAGCTGAAAGCGATTGGAAGGTCTCGCAAGCTCTAACTGAATATTAATATCGAATAAGTACCGGAAGGAGTAGAAAAAGTTGAAGTCAAATTTCATTTACTTTTTGTTGACCGAGTCTCACCAAGTGTTTCAAGTTGGACGAACAATCTTCCTTCCACTGGAGTCCATACTCAGTAGATAGTGATGAGGTTGAATTCATATGCTACGATCGACTAAGTTATCGATTGAAATATGGGATTTTCGGTACCTAGTACGCAGTGAATTGGTAGACAAATCCGTAAGGTAATACACGAAAATTCGACTACTGTATGTAAACCGACGATTTAAGGTTCAGCCACCTCGGCTACTTCCGAGTTGAGCTCGGCGTTACACAACTAAGTCCAACATGAAAAGCACACCCTGTTATAATCGTCGACTATTTTGCCTCCATATATACGCAGCCTTGCACAATGCACAGCGCAGAAAGGTCTGGGCACTGATCTGTTGCTTCGAGGCTCGCAGTGCGGAGACGGCGAAGCGTCAAGGCCATTGGGACGCTTGAACAGGTGTGATTTTGATCGAGTATGTTGACTATCGTAGTACAACAAGGGGTAGGGCGGGAGGGACAGTCGTGATTTATGGCTAGTGTATTCATTGTCTTAAACTCCCCACGCGGGTAAGACCATCTATTCCGAAGCAAGAGATGTACACTCAAAATTGGATCCCTAGCCTTGCGTTAACCCCAGCTTTTCAACTGCGGGAATGTTTAATCATATGTATCTATTTCGTGGACAACGTCGAGCTCACGTTCCCCTCACAACTGTCGGATACAGAACTGATCAAGACAAAATACGATAACACCTACACGTAATCTGATTCAATAGAGAAGCTCCACCCCGCCCCATTCCAACACCCTGAACAAAGTCACGTCACCGGCTCTTGCAGGATCGACTCCGACTACATCCACCCACCAAGCAACGTCTTTCTCTGCTTGCATTTGTGCATTAGTCCAATTTCCTAGGTGCTCCTTACAGATACCTTTGAACAACATGCATACGCGAGTCACGACGTCAGGCTGCGGAGAAATGGTCAAAGAAGCGGCGCGTTCGTATGCCGCTTGAGGGACAAATCTGAGGGCGATGTATTCGTGCTTGAGGATGGGTGGTAGCCAGTAGCTACCACGGCAGTTTTAGTGACGCGTTCATGATTTGACAGCCTGAGGTAGCGCATGTGTACGCACGTTATGAATGATGTTCTGGCTTCAGTGTGAAGTCCCAAACCCTTGAGCGATTTATCGAGGTAAACAGTGACTTTGTCCACTGGAATGACGACTGAATCCATATCATCGAGACTGCTGGATATTGGATTGAATGTATCCACTGGTAGCGGTTTGGATGCTGGTGACCGGGGAAATGCTTCCACATTTATCCTGCGAAGAGAAATACGAAGTTGGGAGAGTGATTTATGTATCATCAGGGGACTTACTCCGCCTCCCAGAACAAGTACGACACATCTAAACCAGAACCATGTTCAGTCAGACTCCCATCTTGATGGGTGCGGACATTCCATTCTAGGTGCTGTCCATGGTCTTCCGTGGTAACAATGGGATAGATGACAGATAGGCTCCACTCCTGAATGAGGGAGAGCTTGACAGAAACATCGATATCGGAGGGCGAGTATAGATAGATGACTGGCTTTTTAACAAGCCAAGACACACGAAGTTTGATGGAGTCACCATCCTTGATGTTGTACGATCCGATACTCCGGTCCTTGAGCATCATTCTCCTACCCCAAACTGCTATGAAATCAGTAGTACAATGTCCCAATATAGTATGACTAGCATCAGCAACGAGTTTGTCCACCCGCATTTCCCTCGAAATTTGAGCAGTGTAAATCTCGCCAGATGGAAAAACAATTTTGATTGTGACTTTCTCATCGTCCCTATTATGTGGTCTCAACTTCAGTACTGAAAACACTTGTAGAATATTGGGGGTGCGTACGAGCTGTCCTGTCTGTTAATCTGACTTGGCGCCGATTGATTGTCAGGCAATGAAATAGCCTGAGCATCAAGCGGCAGTGGGACAGGCAATGCCATTTCCGCACGTCGAGTCACCTTAACGACGTTGAGCAAGTCAATGACATCGTCCCATATTTCAGCAGTGATGTCCACATAATGGCCATTGCAAACATCGAGTTGATTGGTCTGCAACGTGACCACGTCTCTCGGAATGCTTGGGAAATGTTTGCAGGCGGAGTCAAGCATGAGCTTATAATGTCTATGAGCCATTAAAGAATCAAATAGTTGTTCCGCTCACATTATACGACTTTTGCCGTTTAACCATGACCCGTTTTTGACCATGTTTCAGACCAAGACGTCGCGGGATTTGTTTTTCTTCAGTCTGAGTCTTCTTGCTAGAAGCAGACATTCAGAGGTACGAAGTTTGAAGCTTTCAAAGGTAAGTGCAAGTAGAGGGTGACGACGCTGTCTGTGAGCTATGGCATGCTGGTACTCGATCCCGAGCAGGCGACTCGGTGGTTATTGCATCCACCACGTCATGCTAGGTCGTACTATGTTGCTGCGCGTTTTTTGCTGTTGGTCTGGGGCGCATCTCTCTCTTGCGCATACGTGCATGAGTAGTATTGGGCCACGTACGATCGCTCCAATCACTCCGTTTGGCCGAATTACAAACACCTTCGTCTGGCCGGGTTCCACGAGATAAGCCGAATACGCATAGCCCTCCTGATCAGCAAGAACGAGGTCAGCATGGGATATAACGGGCGTCGCTGGTGCAGATGAAGGCAAATCTTTGAACGACTGCCAATCGCACAATGCTTATGTCGTAAGCCCACAGCGCGCCCAAGGCCGGGGTAGGCGTCTGCATGACTCGGAGCGAACGCAAGCACAACACCAATGCCTGTACACACCAAAAAGCGTTTTCAGGTCAGACTCCGATCCGCGCGTCACCTGCAGCATACCGGGCACTTCAGGCGCCCTGTCCTCAGCTTCCAGTTGTCCTCATCAACACGTAGGCATGGATAGGTCTCCCCCGACTGGAGTCGCAAATTCATCGAGGACAATACTGCGGCAGTTGATACCGAGCATGAAAATGATGGGACTTTGTTGGACCGACACGCATCCAGACATTATTGATTGGTTGAGAATCGAGCATCCCGGAATGACGGGGAGACGCTCAGCGCTATATCTCGAGAAGAGACCTGTCGGCGAGTCCTTTATCAACGAGCGCAAGATTTCATCCTAGATTGATCTGGTATGCAGCCCAGTCGCGGCATCTTGTACACTTGAGTTGAGTCCCTGTCCCTGTTCATAGAGAATTGAGCAAGTAACACCATTTGATGAGAGCACGCATACCTGACCACCGGTTGGACTGTGGACACTTGACACGTGTCAGCAACGTCGCAGAGATAGACATACCAGCTGAGCAGCATCTACGACAACATCCATCAGCACAGCTACACCTGCCTGAAATGGAACCACATACCGCCCGCAACATGTAAACACTCGACCATCGCTAAACTGTTTCACCATGCGGATATTGGCCCTAAAGCAAACTGATAAAAACACATCAATGTACAAACTTGAAAACGCACCTGAACTCGTTCGCCCAGACCAGGTCGTTGAAAGTAACCTCCGTGGGCATCAAGGATACAATGATATGACACTAAACACGACTCGGAGTGGAGTGGGCGCTTCCACGGCTCGGCGGAGACTCCGTTCGACGAGACTGTCTTGCCGTGGATCACACGACGCAGAGGACGGTATGCGCTCAGTTTCTGGGGGTGAGTGGTCAGGACTCAGGAGTCCCAGCGGATCTGGCGCCTTGAAAATTTTAATAGAAGCAACGACCGACTTCGTCCTTCTTTAGGTCCCTTGCGAAGACCGAGTACTGAGTAGCGCCTGAGAAGAGTGCGCACTGCGGGCGAAAGGTGGAAGTTATTTGCAGCGTCCATCACTTATCAGATGTGACCTCAGTGTACAGCTCATAGGTATATAAATCGATCACTGAAACACTGCATGTCGAACTTATCTGCTCAATTAGTAAAATCAGTTCTCGTAGATCAAACCTGCCCCTCTGACCTTAATAGGGGCGCAAAATATATGCCTTGGCACCTCCGGTAATGAAAGAGACCACTAATAGCGGTGTTCAGGGGATTTAAAGCACCCAGCTTTGACCTGATAGAATCTAGAAATCAGACACAGATATTCCCGTGTTCAGGTGAATCGCCAGGGGAAGATTCGTGATAGTCCCAGTACCATGCACGAAGAATATCGAACTTTATGTGATTCGAGCCCGTGAGCGACAATTATGCGCATCATAAATAAAAATACAAGAATAAGGATCATTGTAGCCAATGATTTTAAGGCGCATAGTCTGGATTCTTGCATTCCGATCAGTATCAGTGGTCATCAGCGCCTGGCGACCCCCAACTGATGAGGCGAGTTGCTCCGCCATGCCACGATTGTACCCTGCGGCTAGCTAGTGTGGACATCGTAGAACCACGAGTGCCAACGAAGCCGATTCCATTCGACTGAATGATAGCGTCGATGAACACCGGATGCCTGGTAACAGTCACAACTTCTAGCATCCGAATGAAAATATGACGTATAATCGGCTCACCATTTACCATAGATCTCCTCTGTCCGTTCTGCCGCATAATCTACCCACGTCCAGCCCAACGCCCTAACCTCTGACCACCATTCCGGGTCACTTTCGTCACTCGTCATGATGATATGTGTGACCTGGATCCCTTTTAGTGTGCGAAGCTCCTCCTGCACCTCTGACACCCTGCGCGCAATGACAGGCAACGAGGCGAAGCACTGATCCACAGGAACCTCCTCGCATTGCTCGCGGAAGTCACCATGCCGTATGTGGATGGTTATATACTATCCAAAGTTAGATCTGTAGAGTAACCTGTACCCGAAACTTCCACTCACGGGGGGTGTTGGTTCATTTAGTGACACGTTCATAGCGCGCCGGGCATGCGCATCGGCAAGCATTTCCATGCTTGCAGTCCATCGCATGTGTTGGCCTACAAATCTCCATGCAGGAGAATAGTCTAATTCCCACTCCCATGTATGATGGGCGCTTATGTAATAAAGGAAATCGAAGCATAATAGGTGATCATCCGGGGGAAGGGAAACTTGATGCTGAGGGGAAGGATGATTCGTTGGTGATAACGCCAGGCTGCTCGCGCGAGCCTCTGGAAACCCAAGTGATGCAAGGGACCAAAAGGATGCATGATTGTGTTGTTTGCTAAGAGATGTCAGCTCGACCCAAGCTGGGGTTCGCGTCCACGAGACATCTGTGATGGTCATGCATTTAATTACCGAAGAGGGATGTTCGAAGTTGTCTCACCGAGCTTGAGCAAGTTTAGGGAGGGACTTTTCCGTGGTTCAGGTATCTCGATGTGCTGTTGAACGGTTTCCCAGACACTCCAACAACCAAGATCGTCGAGGACCTGACTTTCCGGGTCCTTTACTTCGTGCCATTGGAGCAAGTGGATCCCTATGGATTGGCTGAGTCGAGGGACATCAATCACTTCCCCAAAAACAAACGGAGGTGCACTAGGATCGATATGATTAGAGAGGAACTTTGGGATTATGGGTATACGGTCTGTTATGAGTGCTAGGTAAATCAAATTGCCCTAGTTTTGTGAGGAACTGGGACAACGTCAGAAGTGGATCGTTGACTTACATAGGTTATCACGTCATTCGCTAACAAATAATTGTGATCAGTGGTTGAAGTGGTGGTTGATTAGAGTTGACGTACTCCATCCCGCTGAAGTCCACGATGTAATGTACTTCGTGTCGTTGCGAAGGTTATCTGAGACCAATATTATTGTGAGGTCCAAGTCTTGGGCGTTTTCACTGAATACTGACCTCGAAAGCGTTGGGTGGGTGGGCCTTGGACATACAACTGCGAGTTGAAGATAGTAGAATGCGTAGGAGCATCTTGTATGTCCAGTATATAGCTCGAGGGTTTGAGCAGGAGAGTTACAAAGCCAAGCAAAAAGGCACCCGTCAGAGCTGCGCAGATCGTCCTGAGAGACTGCTTTCTGCCTTTGGCCAAGAACATGGGAATACTTCAATGAGATCTCTGGGTGGTCGTGTGTGTCCTATCTCGGGTTCTCTCCTAGCAGGCTCTCGTCTCAGGTTAGGGTGGGAGCCTCGAAGATACCCAATCAAAATATTTGTATGCGGATCATGGTGGAGGTACGTTGCGGCAATTACCACAGGTCCAGAACCCGAGCAGTTGCCGTTTTAGGAAGTACTGTCAACTATCAAAGTTTTGTAACTGAGCGCTGAGCGGCGTCTTTAAGATACATGAAAGTCGATTACTACCTCGCCACTGATACTTGACAGGATCATTTCGGCCACGCACGGTAACCTGCCATTCGAGTCTCGACTGCCAGTATTATGATTCCATGCTGTTTTTTCAGCTTTGACATTTTTCACAAACACCGCAACTCTCCTGTGCACATTCACACGTGTTCCATCGCGGGGAGAAATCCCCAGCGATCAAGTGGTTGCAGACCGAGGTGGCTGTAGAGCGGGGGAGGATGACGTTGGACTCAGCAAAAGCGACCAGTCACTGGAAACCCTGACGAGCAACTGTCATAGGATACTTGGAGTTATCTCGTGTTGATATTTGTCATTCATGTGCATGATCATTCGTTTGATGATGATTTCACTGAGGGCACATACACCAAGTATGCGCAGTTTATTTGGCAGTGATGACATAATATGTTTACTGCAGCCGGATTTACTTATAACTTGATTTGAAACGATAAGCATCAACAGCTTGGATGGTACAAGTGACCCAGCCAACTTTCCCGCCCACCCTCATCGATCTCAGCAGAAATGCATCAGTCATATCATCATCCTCAGAAACTGACACCCCATCTGAATTGCCAAAGTCTCCCCGTCCACGACCGGCCCGTACTTTCTCTTCCCCACGTTCCCAAAGCCCACAGTCAAGAACTGCTACTCCCTCGAGACCTCCAACTTATCTCACTCGTGAACTCGGAGTATCCACTCATACTCATTCAGAGCTTGCACAAGCCCAACAGCAAACCAAGGAGAGGAGCAAGAGTAGGAAGAGGTCCCGAGAGGCAAGTAGGGCGAGGAGTGCGAATGGCAGGGGAGCACAAGAATTTTCTTTTCGAGACATCCTGGGGGAAGGATCTTATTCGACAGTCTGTGAATCGCTTGTAACCCACACCGCCTACTCATGCAACCTCAGGTAATGCGTGCTCAATATATCCGGACTGGCCAGGAATACGCTATCAAGATCCTTGATAAGAACCATCTCATTCGAAAGGACAAGATGCTTGTGGCCCTCGCAGAGAAGAACGTCCTCGTCAAACTCGGTGCTGCTCACCCCGGTATCATACACCTACACTGGACATTTCAGGACGAGTGGAGCCTATGTCAGTACCACGTTCCTCTCTATATCCTGTGTGTGTCCATCCGATCCCGGTCACTATTTCTCTTTGAAAGCCTGTGCTTCACACTGCCACGCCTGCTTTAGTGATCGGGTCCATGGACCACACGTATATCCGCTTTTCTCATGATCCCACGTCGTTAATGTCCTACCAGTCTTCGTCCTTGACTTGGCCCCAAATGGCGAAATGCAATCTCGTATATCACGCCTAGGCTCCCTAAGCCTAGCCTCTTCAAGATATTACGCAGCGCAGATCGTCGATGCACTAGAGTATATGCATGGGAAAGACGTCATACATAGGTCCGTCACTCCATCAGAGGCCGCCTGAAAATGGATACAGGCTGACGTCACTTTCAGAGACCTCAAACCCGAAAACCTCCTTCTAGATGCCCAGTTTCGAATAAAGATTACTGATTTTGGTACCGGAAAGATATTAGACAACGGAGGTTAGCTAATTCCTTCCGTGTGTACGCGTTTCTCACAAGTCCCGAAGCGGAGAGAGCCAACACATTTGTGGGCACTGCCCAATACGTCGCCCCAGAGTTGCTAGAGAACAACGAGACAAGTAAGAGGTGCGTATATCTATATCTTGGTTCCTCGAGTGTCATTACATTCATACTTTCATCCGCTGTCACATCTCACCAAGGTACTGATCCTCCTTACAGCTCGGATATCTGGGCACTCGGCTGTATAATCTATCAAATGATCTCCGGCCGATTCGCATTCCAAGGCCTCAGCGAATACCTCACCTGGCAAAAGATCAAGTCTCTCGACTACACCTTCCCAGATGGGTTCGACGAAGACGCCAAGGACCTCGTACAGCGTCTCTTCGTACGTGATCCGACACAGCGGCTCGGCGCCGGCGGTCCAGACTCTGCTCACTCATACGCGGCACTCCGTGCGCATCCGTTTTTCGCGTCCGTGGCGTGGGAGACGCTATGGACTGACCCTGCACCTCCCTTGGAGGCGGGGCTGGTGAAGAAGGTGCCTGCGGCAGATGAAGTGGAGAGAGGACAGTGGGATGACGTGGGAGATATGTGGGATCGATTAGTGGGTGGGAATGCTGACGTGGGTAGCGGGAGTGGGGAGGGCGAGGTAAGTGGGGATGGTGTGGAATGGGCAAGGGACAGTGAGGGGACGAAGTTGCATTCATTCAAGACACGGCATGCAGGTAGGTATGCGGAAGAAGGCCCGATGGGAGAGATGCCGGATTATCTTGTGTGGCAGTCAAGGACTAGTGAAGGGAGGGTGATGCCGGGGCTGGAAGAAGATCTAGAGGAGACGCAGACGGTGGTTGGCGAGCACGAGCACAACACTGCATTACCGGACATAGAGACCTCTCCACCCCCAATACCCCAGGCCGGAGCGGAACCTCTATCACCATCGGAAGTCTCTCCTGTTCCTACTGAGATCATTCCCCCAGCTATATCCATCCACGTCCCTGGAGTGAACGGACCAGGCTCAGGCTCTAGCTCTTCAGACGGGAGCCCCGTCGAAGGGGTGGCAGCAGATCTCGACGTCAAGTTGAGGATGGCAGAGGTGAAGCTGAAACCAAGCCTATCGCGTGGACGGAATCGCGCCCAGACTCCGGTACAGGGTAACGGACCATGTTCGAATGCAGATTGGTGTGTCAAGTTCTCGAGACAATCCTAATCGTCTATTTATTTGCTTCTCTTTTGTGGCGATAGGTCAAGCCTTCTCTTACCGTCCGAATGCGTCCTCTTCTATACGCGCGTCGAGGCTCGGTCACCGAAGCGTCGTGGTAGCAAGCTACGTCTCCCGATCAGCGCGAGCCTCACGAAGACGAAGACGCGGCAGCTGGTACTTACGACTATGCGGCTCTTATGCGTGAAGCAGAAGGAGGGTGGCCAAGTGAGCTTGAAGAGTGAAGTCGGGTTGGGGGTGGGGGACAAGGGCAAGGAGCGCGAGAAGCAGAGGGAGAAGGAGAAGGAGCGGGATTCAAATAAGGACTGCAGAAATGTGATCGAGAGCGCAGAGCCGAAAGGCGAGCGAGAGTTTGTTATTTTGACTGTCAGTCCTTTCGCTCCTGTTCTACGTGTTTCACACCACTGATCCTCTGCATACCACGCAGTCTAATAGATCACAGACATACGCTGCAGAGACGAGCGCTATGTCCGCGATGTGGGTGGAGAAGATCAATGAGGCTCTCGTTCGGGGAAATGCGCATCTCCAGACACGGACTCAGGCATGACGAGGACCGATTCAGGCTGGTTAAGGTGATATCCAATGTAATGCGCCGTCTTCATGTGACCTTGGGGTTTTTATGCGACCTGGGCGAATTCACGCGCGACTCGGGGTAACGAATGTATGTAGTAATTGGTATTGGTATTGATATTGGTATTTGGTATGCGCGTGCGCACATGTACAGTTTGTATTACTTGTAGGAACGTTTGTTGAATTTTGGGATTTGGGATTGGTATTGGTCTATAGCGGTATTTTTGTACTGATGGTGCTGTTGTATTTCCTGGGATGGATCTGCAGGGGTCTGGCCAGCTTGGTCTGTACTAATATATCCTCGATGGTTGTGTACGACGAACTTGTCACGACGACAAATCAAACTATAATGCCGTGCCATGTCACAGTGCTAACTTGGAGGAGCCAGTACTTGACGCCATGGAAATTTCCGTCAACCAAATGATCCTCTGAGAATTCAGAATTCCTTGCTACTAAAGTACTTATATTAATATTACAGTCATTTATATATAGATAGGGTCGTTGCAGCCGTACGTAAGTTAACGTTAACCTACATACCATCAAGCAGAGGAGAGTCTGTGATAATACATCATCATGACGACCATTCACTACAACTGATTCACTCGCCGTCTCATCCACAGCCTTTCCGCAGTCTCTGCGTTCTCGGTTCTTGATCCTTAGCTGGTGTGGTTGTCCAGCTTTGGATTTGCTCGACGGTCGTGTTTAGCCTGGTCAGCCTGATTGAGAGGTGTGACGACAAACCACACGCACGATGTCCTCCTCGAGGACATTTCTTGAGAGTCTGGTGACTGAGGTGAATCTGAACATGCTTCTCACGCTATACTACGCCCTTCATCCGTTAGCGACCAAATGTCGACCGTGAGTCCGCCGTGACCAGCAAAAGCCTCCCAAGAACACAGACTAGGTCATAATAATAACCGTGCGTCCAATTCCATTCAATATATCCCCTCTCAGCACTGACTCTGGCTGTGCAAACTGATACCTGTCACCACTGCACCAACCCCACAATGCAGATCAAAGATTCGACGCTCATAATGTTTAGCGCCCTTATGATATGATACCCCGATGACCGAGGCAGAATGCGAGAAGGTGCGCATGAAGCGACGGACTGCCTGAGGACGAGGAGCAGGAGATTAAAAATTGAGATATGTGCTCGCATTTGGGTAGAGTTTTCTGTTAGCTTCGCCTCCCCCTCTTTCAGGTTTTGACGGAACCTGGGAAGGCCCGTGATACTCCCCGGGCCTGTGTCGGTAAGGCAGGGAGAGTGGAAACGAGGCACTTTCCATGATCACTTCATTATCAGAATGACAGTATTAAATTGATGGACTGGTGGATGTGCAGCAAAACCCCTTGAGAATGGCATCTGGACTGGGAAAACAGACAGTTCTAAAAGTTCCATCTTTTGCGGTGTTCAATCTTCCCTCGATCTTTTTTGGTCATCCAAGCGCTGGAGGGTGGTATATCTAGCACAAATATCATCGTCGTACGTCCATCAAGTTCGCCGCACCCTCACATCTATCCTCTAACAGGATGACCATAGTCTCAGACGACCCTAGTTGGTGGCTGTGGATCACTTCGTGGCGCATTTCCAGCTATTTTGTAGGTTCGTGGCAGTCGGATGTTGACGCTGATATCCCGATTTAACCTTGACTGCGATTTCGCAGTTGCCGCCTCTGTTGGAGTGACGTATGATTGGGGTGAGCATGATAATTTTGCAGAAGCACTGATAATCAACAAATATTTCTAGCACTTACATGTGGACAAGAGGTACGTTATTGCCATGACCGGAACAGCCATCTCGCTAAGAAAGGTTTATAGGTCGAATTGGTCTGGGTGAGCAGACTTCCACGTCGGACTTGGAAGAGCAACATTGATTTGTGACAGAGGCAACGTTGGTCCCTGATGACTGCTATGTATCTGAGTGTACGTGGGTTGCGTCATAGGTGTGGTTGGGGATCCTGCTTACTCTTGAGAATATTCTAGGTGCGCTATCTTGGAATAATATTTGCTTTGTATGTTTGGAAGGTTCGGCGCTGTTGTTGTGCTAACGAACCATATATCACAATCAGCTTGAACATACTAAGTATGTCTTCTCAGATTCAATATCTTTGCTTCTGCTGACCTGCGGCATACTACAGTCAATGTTCCGACGATCGTGTTGACAGATGCAGTGAGTCTTCTATACCTATGCCTGCTATTCCCCTCCGATCAACTGCGGCGTCTTGTAGGGGTGAGTGTAATTTTCGACCAACTTCTTGGTTCACTATAATGACTGCCATAGGTGTGAGTCTGTTTCCAGTGTGTGATTCAACTGATCACTAACTGGATTCATCAGGCTGGATTCTGTATATCACAGCGAATTGGATGTATGTTGTGGTATCTCCAATGCTGCGGGGTGAGTTTCGCAGTTGCAAAACTCAGTAATATTGAAACTGAAACATGTTGCAAGTCATCATGATCGTTCGGTTATATGCCATGTATCAACGATCCAGAAAGATGCTGATATTTCTCGTTGTCATCTTCCTGGCCCACACCATTCTCGACGTAGTGATCTCCATAATGACAACAAAATATACTTCAGGAGGTACGCTTAATTTTGGATCAACAAAATGTGCATGGGGCTCATTGATGAATACTAGAGGAACTCATTCTCTCTGGCAACTATATCTGTGCCACTGCATATGCAGGAAATATCATACCTATAAGTTCCATTACTTGGATATCCGCCACTGTGTGGGAGGTCCTCGTACTGTTTCTTGCAGTCTGGATTTCTGTAAAACACTTCCGTGAGCTGCGACAACATTCGACAGGAGGAGTCATCGAGGACTGTTTCACGGTATTGCTGAAATCCCACGTGTTTTACTTTGTCAGGTGAGCTCAAGATACGAATATTGTTTCCTTTTTTCCGCTGAAGGATCGAACGTGCTAGCTTTGTTGTCGTTTCTTGCTTCAACCTCATGGTTTTGTCCCCAGCGATTACGGTGGTATGCGGATTTGTCTGACCTCTGCATACAACCGCAACTCATTATTTCTGTAGAACCCAGATACCCTCGGGCTTGATTTTTATTATGGTATACTCCAAGTTATGATGGTCGTGCAGATGTTTGTGCTGGGACCACGCCTGATCCTTGGCGTTCGAGAATTTACCGCTAAGCTCGTGACCGACTCCGACGCAGCAACTCCCATGACCTCAATCGCTTTCCAGGAGCGCGTGCATATATCGACTGGCAATGGTGTGTAGCACGGGAGACGCTTGATGAAGTTAACGGTTGGTCCGCAGGGAGCAGGAGAATTTGGTTTTTCATTTTATTTTCAGTGTCGTTGTTTAGTTATTTGGTCGAGCGCGGTGGATTTCAAGTATGTCTGGACAAAGTCTTCGTTGTAACATGTAATTTTATAAAGGGATCGTACTGGACAAATTGTTTCTTGGTTTTTCACTTTGCGAAACTTGACTTGAGCTTAGATGTTGGAACATATGTCTTCCGCGTTTTGATTTTGATTTTGATGTGTTGAGCTTGACCCAGACTCGGCAAGTGCCGGCAGATCAAAGTCCAGGGACCAGCGTCTACATCGCCGGTACGCTCAATAACTATGTCACCACGCATGTTATGATGTTCCCCGCATCCACCCAACGCCAAGCCCCGAGCACACTATGCGCTCACCCCCAGAACGCACGGTCAATTTCTGGCACAATGGTTAGTGAGTTTTTATGTTCGTTTGGTTGTCTTTCTTGTCCGTCGGCGGTGCGGTGCGGCGAACCATATATCCCTGGTCCAACACACTTCTTGGAGGTGACTTGGATCAGAGGCCATCAGGCTGTGAGGGCACACCTCTTGGAGGTGACCCCTAGCATTCAAGCCTGATGGGTTTGTTCATTTTGTTTTATGTATATGCTACTGACAATCTTTCACCTCTGCTTGTTCCTAGACCGAGTTCTTCCCCTATGATGCT
>MU179348.1:156054-175556 GCA_016767475.1 Suillus weaverae | reverse complement strand
GACAGAGGCAACGTTGGTCCCTGATGACTGCTATGTATCTGAGTGTACGTGGGTTGCGTCATAGGTGTGGTTGGGGATCCTGCTTACTCTTGAGAATATTCTAGGTGCGCTATCTTGGAATAATATTTGCTTTGTATGTTTGGAAGGTTCGGCGCTGTTGTTGTGCTAACGAACCATATATCACAATCAGCTTGAACATACTAAGTATGTCTTCTCAGATTCAATATCTTTGCTTCTGCTGACCTGCGGCATACTACAGTCAATGTTCCGACGATCGTGTTGACAGATGCAGTGAGTCTTCTATACCTATGCCTGCTATTCCCCTCCGATCAACTGCGGCGTCTTGTAGGGGTGAGTGTAATTTTCGACCAACTTCTTGGTTCACTATAATGACTGCCATAGGTGTGAGTCTGTTTCCAGTGTGTGATTCAACTGATCACTAACTGGATTCATCAGGCTGGATTCTGTATATCACAGCGAATTGGATGTATGTTGTGGTATCTCCAATGCTGCGGAGTGAGTTTCGCAGTTGCAAAACTCAGTAATATTGAAACTGAAACATGTTGCAAGTCATCATGATCGTTCGGTTATATGCCATGTATCAACGATCCAGAAAGATGCTGATATTTCTCGTTGTCATCTTCCTGGCCCACACCATTCTCGACGTAGTGATCTCCATAATGACAACGAAATATACTTCAGGAGGTACGCTTAATTTTGGATCAACAAAATGTGCATGGGGCTCATTGATGAATACTAGAGGAACTCATTCTCTCTGGCAACTATATCTGTGCCACTGCATATGCAGGAAATATCATACCTATAAGTTCCATTACTTGGATATCCGCCACTGTGTGGGAGGTCCTCGTACTGTTTCTTGCAGTCTGGATTTCTGTAAAACACTTCCGTGAGCTGCGACAACATTCGACAGGAGGAGTCATCGAGGACTGTTTCACGGTATTGCTGAAATCCCACGTGTTTTACTTTGTCAGGTGAGCTCAAGATACGAATATTGTTTCCTTTTTTCCGCTGAAGGATCGAACGTGCTAGCTTTGTTGTCGTTTCTTGCTTCAACCTCATGGTTTTGTCCCCAGCGATTACGGTGGTATGCGGATTTGTCTGACCTCTGCATACAACCGCAACTCATTATTTCTGTAGAACCCAGATACCCTCGGGCTTGATTTTTATTATGGTATACTCCAAGTTATGATGGTCGTGCAGATGTTTGTGCTGGGACCACGCCTGATCCTTGGCGTTCGAGAATTTACCGCTAAGCTCGTGACCGACTCCGACGCAGCAACTGCCATGACCTCAATCGCTTTCCAGGAGCGCGTGCATATATCGACTGGCAATGGTGTGTAGCACGGGAGACGCTTGATGAAGTTAACGGTTGGTCCGCAGGGAGTAGGAGAATTTGGTTTTTCATTTTATTTTCAGTGTCGTTGTTTAGTTATTTGGTCGAGCGCGGTGGATTTCAAGTATGTCTGGACAAAGTCTTCGTTGTAACATGTAATTTTATAAAGGGATCGTACTGGACAAATTGTTTCTTGGTTTTTCACTTTGCGAAACTTGACTTGAGCTTAGATGTTGGAACATATGTCTTCCGCGTTTTGATTTTGATTTTGATGTGTTGAGCTTGACCCAGACTCGGCAAGTGCCGGCAGATCAAAGTCCAGGGACCAGCGTCTACATCGCCGGTACGCTCAATAACTATGTCACCACGCATGTTATGATGTTCCCCGCATCCACCCAACGCCAAGCCCCGAGCACACTATGCGCTCACCCCCAGAACGCACGGTCAATTTCTGGCACAATGGTTAGTGAGTTTTTATGTTCGTTTGGTTGTCTTTCTTGTCCGTCGGCGGTGCGGTGCGGCGAACCATATATCCCTGGTCCAACACACTTCTTGGAGGTGACTTGGATCAGAGGCCATCAGGCTGTGAGGGCACACCTCTTGGAGGTGACCCCTAGCATTCAAGCCTGATGGGTTTGTTCATTTTGTTTTATGTATATGCTACTGACAATCTTTCACCTCTGCTTGTTCCTAGACAGAGTTCTTCCCCTATGATGCTTGGTTTGGCCATCCCACTCCGAAGCTTAGTGGTGGAGTGAGCGGAACCTCTGTCACTATCGGAAGTTTCTTCTGTCCCTACTGAGATCATTCCCCTAGTTATATCCATCCACGTCCCTGGAGTGAACGGACCAGGCTTAGGTTCTTGCTCTTCAGACGGGATCCCCGTGTCGATCGTCTATTTATTTACTTTTCTTTTGTGGCGATAGGTCAAGCCTTCTCTTACCGTCCGAATGCGTCCTCTTCTATACGCGCGTCGAGGCTCGGTCACCGAAGCGTCGTGGTAGTAAGCTACGTCTCCCGATTAGCGCGAGCCTCACAAAGATGAAGATGCGGCGGCTGGTGCTTACGACTATACGGCTCTTATGCGTGAAGCAGAAGGATGGTGGCCAAGTGAGCTTGAAGAGTGAGGTCAGGTTGGGGATGGGGGACAAGGGCAAGGAACGCGATAAGCCGAGGGAGAAGGAGAAGGAGCGGGATGCAAATAAGGACTGCAGAAATGTGATCGAGAGCGCAGAGCCGAAAGGCGCGCGAGAGTTTGTTATTTTGACTGTCAATCCTTTCACCTCTGTTCTACGTGTTTCACACCGCTGATCCTCTGCATACCACGCAGTCTAATAGGTCATAGACATACGCTGCAGAGACGAGCGCTATGTCTACGATGTGGGTGGAGAAGATCACTGAGGCTCTCGTTCGGGGGGGTGGACATCTCCAGACACGGACTCAGGCATGACGAGGACCGACTCAGGCTGGTTAAGGTGATATCCAAATGTAATGCGCCGTCTTCATGTGACCTTGGGGTTTTTATGCTTTCCATCTCGACCTGGGCGAATTTACGCGCGACTCGGGGTAACGAATGTGTGTAGTAATCGGTATTGATATTGATATTGGCATTTGGTGCGTGTGCGCGCACATGTACAGTTTGTATCACTTATAGGAACGTTCGTTGGATTTTGGGATTTGGGATTGGGTCATCGGTATCGGTATCGTTGTACTGTTGTATTTCCTGAGTCTGGCTTGAATGTGGTGCGTGGTTGGTCCGTGTACCACTTGAAACTTATATCCTCGATTACTGTGTACGACGAACTTGTTGCCTCGTGATATTGACAACAATTCAATCTTTGGGATTCATGGATATCCCGTGTGGTGTGCAGCAGTACTAGTGCTGACTCGGAAATTTAGAAGAGTCACTGCCTTGACCTGCAGCCGTAAGTTGCTTATCGATGCTGTTACTTGCTGTACGTACATGGTAACCATCAACCAATGATAGTATCGATAGAGTCTAGATTACACCATCATGACGACCATTCACTATAACCGACCATGTCCACCTCGCCGTCTCATCCAGCCTTTCCGCACTGGTCCGATCCGCGTTCTCGGCTCTCGATCTTTGGCCAGTGTAGTAGACTATAGGCCAGCTTTGGATTTGCCTGACGGTCGTGTTTAGCACGGTGTCAGACTCAGAGGTGTGACGACAAACCACATGCACGATGTCCTCCTCGAGGACATTTCTTGAGAGTCTGGTGACTGAGGTGTATTTTAATATGCTTCTCACGCTATGCGACATTTTGGCTATCCTTCTTCATCCGTTAGCGGCAAAATGTCGACCATGAGTTCGCTGTGACCAGTAAAAAGCCTGCCAAGAATACAGACTAGGCCATAATAATACCGTGCGTCCAATTCCATTCAATATATCCCCTCTCAGCACTGACTCTGGCTGTGCAAACTGATGCCTGTCACCACTGCACCAGCTCCACAATGCAAAGCGAAGATTCCACGCTCACAATTGTTGGCATCCTTATGATACGATGGCCCGATATCCGAGGCAGAGTGCGAGAAGGTGCGCGGAAGCGACAAATTGCCTGAGGACGAGGAGCAGGTCAAACATTGAGATATGTGCTCGCACCCGGGTAGGACGCGAGTTTTCTGTTTGCTTCGTGTAGATCTCCCCTATTTCATGTTTTGATGGGACCTGGGAAGATCTGTCATGCTCCCCGAGCCTGTGCTGGTAAGGCAGGGAGAGTGGAGATGATGGGCCTTTCGACGATCCCATCATGATCAGAATGACAGTATTGGATTGATGGACTGATGCACGTGTAGCATATCCTCTTGAGAATGGCATTTGAACCGGGAAAATAGACTTCTAAAAAATTTTCCATCTTTTGCAGTGTTCAACCATCCCTCGATCTCTTTTGGGTGATCCAGGCGCTGGATGGTAGTATATCTAGCACGAATGTCATCGTCGTATGTCCACCAGGTTCGCCGTACCCTCGCATCCATCCTCTAACAGTATGACCCTAGTCTCAGACGACCCTGGTTGGTGGCTGTGGATCGCTTCGTGGCGCATTTCCAGCTATTTTGTAGGTTCGTGGCAGTCGGATGTTGACGCTGATATCCTGATTTAACCTCGACTATGATTTCGTAGTTGCCGCCTCTGTTGGAGTGACGTATGATTGGGGTGAGCATGATAATATTGAAGAAGTATTGATAACCTACAAATATCTCTAGCACTTACATTTGGACAAGAGGTATGTTGATGCTATGAACGGAACAGCCATCTCGCTAAGAAAGGTTTATAGGTCGAACTGGTCTGGGTGAGCAGACTTCCACGTCAGACTTGGAAGAACAACATTGATTTGCGACAGAGGCAACGTTGGTCCCTGATGACCGTTCTCTATCTGAGTGTACGTAGGTTGCGTCATAGGTGTGGTTGGCAACTCCTGCTTACTCTTGAGAATATTCTAGGTGCGCTATCTTGGAGTATTATTTGCTGTGTATGTTTGAAAGGCTCGGCGTTGTTATTGTGCTAACGAACCGTATATCACAATCAGCTTGAACATACTGAGTACATCTTCTCATATCCAATGTCTTTGCTTCTGCTGATCTGCGACATACAGTCAATGTTCCGACGATCTTGTTGACAGACGCAGTGAGTCTTCTGTACCTACGCCTGCTATTCCCCTCTGATCAACTGCGGTGCCCTGTAGGGGTGAGTGTAATTTTTGACCAGCTTCTTGGTTCACTATAATGACTGTCATAGATGTGAGTTTGTTTGGGGTGTGATCCACCCAAGGCTGATCACTAACTGGATTCGTCAGGCTGGATTCTGTATATCACAGTGAATTGGATGTATGTTGTGGTATTTCCAATGCTGCGGGGTGAGCTCTACAGTGCAAGCTCTCATTGATGTTGACTCTGAATCATGTTGCAAGTCATCATGATCACTCGGCTATATGCAATGTATCAGCAATCCAGAAAGATGCTGATATTTCTCGTTGTTATCTTCCTGGCTGACACCATTTTCAACGTAGTGGTCTCCGTAATGTCAACGAGGCATACTTCAGGGGGTACGCTTAATTTTGGATGAACAAAAATGTGCATGGGGCTCATTGATGAATACTAGAGGAACTCATTCTCTCTGGCAACTATATCTGTGCCACTGCATATGCAGGAAATATCATACTTCTGGATTCCATTACTTGAATGCTCGGCACTGCGTGGGAGATCCTCGTGCTGTTTCTCGCAGTCTGGGTCGCTGTAAAACACTTCCGTGAGCTGCGACAGCATTCCACAGGAGGGGTCATCGAGGATTGTATCACGGTATTGATAAAATCCCACGTGTTTTACTTTTTGAGGTGAGCTCAAGATATGAATATGGTTCCCTGTTTCCGCTAAAGGATCGAACATGCTAGCTTTGTTGCCGTTTCTTGCTTCAACCTTATGATTTTGTCTCCAACGATCTCAGTGGTATGCGGATTTGTCTGACCTCTGCATCCGACCGCAACTCATTATTTCTATAGAACCCAAATGTTATCGGATTTGATTTTTATTATGGTACACTCCAAGTTTTGACGGTCGTGCAGATGTTTGTGCTGGGACCACGCCTGATCCTTGGTATTCGAGACTATACCGCTAAGCTCGTGACCAACTCCGATGCAGCAACTGCCATGACCTCAATTGCTTTCCAGGAGCGCGTGCATATATCGACTGGCAGTGGTGTGTAGCACGGGGAGATGCTTGATGAAGTTAACGGTTGCTCGGTGCGCTGCAAGCAGGAGAATTTGGGTTTTATTCATTCCAGTTTCGTCGTGGTGCTTATTTAGTTATTTGATGTTGCGCAGTGGATTTCAAGGAGACATAGGTCTGGGCAAAGTCTTCATTGTAATGTGTATTCATGTATGCCACTCACTCTCCTCGAAGAATAGAAAGTGATCCGTCCAGTGGTAGCTTGATACTTTGAAGATGATCGAGCTCCTCACCAAGTATGATAGCGACAGATGTCACGGACGGTGGGATGCTTTGGTGGGCCCCGTCGTTCTTCATCCGAGACAGAAAATTTATTGATTGACACTCATGATGGAGATAAAATGGGTTAGGAACAAAAGGCAGAGAAAGTTGTTGTATCGCGAAAGATCGCTTGAAAGTTGCAAGGCTCGCTTGGGTTCCCAGCGGTTCAATGATTGGGTCCATGTATTTAATAGTAGATAACGTTCCCGGAATACTCGCAGTGATCCGGCTGTGGTGAGACATTAGTAGAATTGACAGCCGTGTTGCGTTGCTACCGGCGCTGGAAGCAAGGGTGTGAACACCTTTGGGGTGTGTTGTCGCACAAGTGTTGGATAAAATGCGGCTTGGACTCCAGTGGAAACGCCCCCCCCCCCGTCACAGATTTAGTATCGGTTTGAGATGCAAGAAGAGATAAATTCAGCTACATCTGATGCACACGCAGATCTTGGGAGTCCGTCAACGGCATAAAGAAGTAATGATATTGCAGTAAACTATGTGGATGCGTTCGGGCAAGTTACAAGGTGATGTGCTTGAGTAGCTGCTCACACCGATATTCATGCGGCCATCCATGATACATACCATTCGAGCGCCGGGAAGAATTGTACTATCAAAATTAGACGCGAGGAGATATATTCCGGAAGCTGCGGAGACAAGAGTCGGACGAATATGTACTAGTGCAGGGATGGTATGTGACTCGGGTATGGCAATAGGGAGTATTAACGGTGATGGAGGTGTGGAAGCGAATTGGCCTCGTGTCCTGGAAACATGTCAATGAGACAGGTAAATGCGGTGTCACAGCATAAGATCCACAATACACGCACCTCTGCAACTTGGAGAAAGGCACCCACGACTCCTCCAGTCCGCCTCCATTCAAATGTCGGAGCTCATCCCAAGTACCACACGCCTGCTGGAATTTAAAGGTCATGAAGAACGCGTGAAAGCAGTCGCAGTTTTTCCCGATAGACGACGAATGGTTACGGGCTCGTATGACAAGACCCTTCGGTTGTGGGACTTGGAGACAGGTGTTATGCTGAAGATGATGGAGGGGCATCGCAGGGCGGTGCTGACAATGGCGTTATCACGAGATGGAAAATTGATTGCAAGCGGTGATGACGAAGGAGTGCTCATCACTTGGAACGGAGAAACTGGAGAATCCCTTACCCAAGCCATGCAAGCCCACCCCCGTCCGCTCACCTCGCTGGACTTTTCTCCCGATGGAACAGTACTGGCGAGTGGTTCATGGGACTTTACGACGAAGTTTTGGAGCACAGAAACCTGGGAGCAGCAAGGAAATGCAATCGAGGGCGACGGTAGTTATGTTCACTGCATTCGGTATTCGCCGTCTGGTGAACTTCTTGCCATCGCAACATCGGACAACATCGAAATTTATAATTCAAGCACGAGAGAACGTGTCGCATCCTTCAAGGCTCACAGGGAATGGAACTACTTACTCACGTGGACGCCCGATGGCACTCGCCTTCTTTCAGGAGGCCTCGATGCCGCTGTACACGAGTGGGATGCATTGACTTGGGAGGAGGTCGATTATCCAGGCTGGAGCGGCGATACATACTATACAGGTATCACTGCCGCCCTCGCTGTTGATCTTTCTGGTACACTCGTTGCTTCCGGTGCAAATGCCGACATCCGTCTCTGGCGGCTCTCAGATCGACAGACCGTTGCCATCTTCCGGGAACCAGCGGCATCTGTCGCTTTCTCCATGGACGGCGAACACATCCTCATTGGAGGTTATTACAGTCACATGATCTCAAAGTGGGCAGTGGTACCCAAAGACACTTTGCAAGATAGTACTTATATGAATGGAGCCATTTTTTTATTTGTTATTTTTCTCTCTCTTCTTTTATTTGGCTACTCTCCCATTAATACCCTGCCACTTCGACGTCATCTCATCCTGCGCAAGGGCCCTTTGCCAAAGGACCCTCCAGACAATAAGGTTAAAAGCGACGTAAGTTGGCGTCGACTTCCCCCTTCATCTTATTCCACATTAACCCTCAAATTTATAACAAGGCTCATGTGTCTGATTCCAAGGTATGTATCAATCGTTGACTGTGATAACGCAATTCGAGCATGCTTCATGCTTCAGGTGCTCTCTATCAACGTGACCGCCCGCAATGCATGCATCGCGGGGGATCTGTCTGCTGCCGAACAGCTATTTACACGAGATATCAATATCGATTCCAACAACTACGCCTCGTATGCCAACCGCTCATTCGTTATAGCACGAAAACACGAGTGGGACCATGCGCTTCAGGATGCAATCAAGGTGAGATGGATCGACCCATCATGACCCAATTACGAAAGGCCAACATTCCTCCGTAACATAGTCCATTAGTATTCAGCCCTCATTGACGGGCTATATCTCCAAGGGCATAGCCCTATACGGAAAAGGACACGTCCGGGACGCGAGAACTGCATTCGACCTCGCGTCCACGTTCGCGAACGAAGATACAAAGATTATGCTTCTCTTGATCAAGGCAATATTGGATTTCCTCTCACATAATCCGTAATTCAACTCGTGCTTTTCAGGCCATCGCTATTTTCAATGTAGACCAACACGAAGAATCAATCATATTTGTTCAAGAGCTTGCTGCAGCGTGTTCGAATCACGACACTCTTGCGTGTCGCGTCGTGGAAGTGAGTATCAGGTCCTTGATCACACCGACGTTCGTGCGTTGATGCTGATTGCACATCAGGCATATCTGCGTGTTCAACTCGGTATCAATGCCGTGAATGACGCCCGTTGCAACCACGCTGCTGACCACTTCACTGCTGCTGTCAAGTCCGGCGGTCTCTCACCTACATCGGCCATTCATCCTGTATGCGAGGACTTTGTGGTGGTACGTTGACATAACGCGTTTGTCATGTCGAACTCCATGCTTTGCGCAGCTCTTCGGATGGGACTTGAAGTCCCTGTGGAAAAATGCACATCAGAAACGATGCGATGCGCTCCGTCAGGCAGGCAGGCTTGTAGAGGCCCTGAATTCATACCGAGACATGATGAATAAGATTGACAACAATACAATGGCCAGCTGCCTTGACTGGTCCAATGGCATGTCTGGAGTTCATAATGTCATGCAGGCTGCAATCCTCACACGCATCTCACTCAGCTTTTAAGGAAGAATGCAGCGCGCTCTGCCTTGCCGATGGAAATGCTGCCTTCGCTGCAGGCAATTATGATAGCGCTATTAACCTATACTCGGCGGTGATCAACGTAAATTCTCCATCCGATGCCGTCTTCGCAAATCGTAGTAAGGCAAAGTTGGGGAAAATGCTGTGGACGGAAGCACTTCTCGATGCGCAGAAGGTGCGATGACACCTACTCAGGACGTTCCGTAACCAAATGCTGCTGACTTTGGTATACAAAGGTCATCCAACTCAACCCTTCGTCTCATATTGGATACGAGTTGAAGCTCGCAGCGCTTCAAGGCGCACAACGCTATGATGAAGCTATTGCGGCCTTCCGAATTATGTTCGCCAAACTGGAAAGTGCTCATGACGTGGAAATACAAAGTAAGCCCTCGGTGACACAATTATTCAGATGCTCAACCCCTCCCTCAGATCTTCGCAAGCAGTATGCTAGTCCCTCTGAATCAGAAGGTGATATCCAAAGAGCCATTAACGAACAACTCGATACCGCCCCGCTTCGTCTACTCAACACTGCCACTGGGCTCTTATGTGACCGAGCAGCGCAGATAAGCGCCTTCAAAACGAGTACAGATCACAATGAGCTTTGGCTATCATTGTCTATGAAGCGCACAGACCTCCGAATAGAACACATCACGGAAGTGGTGGCGATTTACTTCCGTTGTGTCATGTTATCCCATAGATGGGAAGGGGAGGAGCCGTTGCTGCGGCACATCCAGGACAAGACTGTGTACAGGCTGAATTCGCCCGGTGGCATCGTAAAGTTGCAGAAGTTCTGCGAAATTGCTCGTGACGCGGGTTACCGCTGGGCATGGAGCGATACATGCTGCATCGACAAGAGCAGCAACGTCGAGTTGCAACAATCGCTCAACTCCATGTTTGTCTGGTACCAACACTCAGCGCTTACGATTGTCTACCTTTCGGATGTTCCGCCTTCATCCAAGTCTGGCGCTCTAGAGATGAGTGAGTGGAACAGACGAGGATGGACCTTTCAGGAACTCCTTGCTTCCAAAGTCCTCATCTTTTATCAGAAGGATTGGACGCCATATCTCAATGATCGCTCTCATAACCACAAAAAGTCCACTGCAATGATGGAGGAGTTGGAGGTTGCGACCGGCATTGATCGACAGGCCCTCGTCGACTTCTCCCCAGGGATGAGCGGCGCACGAGAGAGACTTCAATGGGCGTCAAATCGTGTTACGACGGTTCAGGAAGACATCGCATATTCGTTGTTTGGCGTCTTCGACGTCCGTCTGCCTGTGGATTATGGCGAGAAGAAGGCAAACGCGCTCGGGCGTCTCCTGCAGGAGATTGTTGCTCGGTCTGGCGACATTACTGCCCTCGACTGGGTCGGACAATCATCTGAGTTCAATAGTTGTCTTCCTGCTGACATTACCTCATATGCGGCCCCGCCATGCGCCCTGCCATCTTTGTTTGAAGATGAGATCCAGACAGAGATATCTTCGCTGCGAAAAAATACCGTGGCTGTGGATTTGGCTTCGAAACTCTATGCCCAGCTGAAGAGCATGAGTGCCCCTCGCTTCGCAAACCGCAGACTGCATCTGCCTTGCATCTCATTCCGTGTCACGGAAGTAAAACAGAGGCCTGGTCCAGCCAAGGAGGCTCGTTTCATATATGGAGTCAAAGCAGATGGGCTTCAAGACTTGCTGATCACCACTAATGAGACACTAATTCGGTTCTCACGGGCAAGGCCCACTCGACAAACGTTCTTTCTTGTCCGTCCATGGGATCGTCGCCTTCTTGAGCAGCTTGACTTTGCAGACGATGCGAGGAGCGTAGGGGATTTGTCCGAGTCCAGGTCTCAGTCAGACGGCTCTGACGAGTTTCCCGGCGGTCCGCATGTAGAAGAGGATCGTCACTCACGAGCGTTACGAATGATGGTTCACCTGGGTCAGCCTTTCGGTGCATTTTTGCTAGCGCAGCAGCGTGTCGGAGAATACAAGAGAATCGCGTCGGACCATAACATCATTGCACAACTCAAAGTCATAGCCTCCGTTGACAATATGGGCGTCAGTTCCTTAGAAATACTATAGTTGTATTTAAAGACTAAGCCTCTCCGAGATATACTCGTCTGAACCTAACTTAATGATGGTGAGCACAAATCAAACGCGTCGATCACGTGCTGGACGCAACAACTCTATTGTGCGCTTTATGATAATATTAAACTTTATGGATCAAAACCCCCGTACCCCAAACCTACGCGTATCGGCGTATCGTGGCAACGTATGTATCTTCTAGGATTGACCTTCAAGTTGGACGTCAGTTGCCATTTGATAACATCATTCCACTATGCTCATCAGAAGATCACAGCTGATATGAATCCTCCGAATTCCTCGTTATATAGCATTGCTGGTATGATATATCTTAATCAATACATATCACACAACGGCCGCTTCAACTAATAAACGACCACCTAACCAGGGGGAAGTAAACTAGCGTCCACGACACCAATCTCGTCCGCCGCATCATCAGAATCATCTGAGGAATGCGTGATGGGTGTCCGCGGCATTGCCATAAGACCTACAGACAATTAACTTGACTCGCACGGACATGAAAACAAGACTTACCAGTCCGAGCTGATTCCAAAATTCCGAATGGTTTGAGCAAACTCAAAAACGCGACAACGCGGTTCGTTTTTGCAGTGAGCTCAACGATGACGCTGTTCTCGCTCACATCAACGATCTTTGCTCCGAATTGGTCGGATAAGACGGAGATGGATTGGAGGTGCTGGTGTTTAAGGCGGAGGGCCTCGGAGGGCGTCAATGGGGGTGGATTATGTGGCTCTGTGTGAGAGTTAGGGTGGGCACCACGCTCGAAATTGTGGGCGAGCGTGGTTTCTTTTTCGAGTTTGGTCTCGCGATGAGGTGGATGGGGACCCCGCCTCGGTTCATGCGAGGGTCCACCCACAAGTTGGTCCTCCAAGTACTCGGGACCAAGGATGGACACTTTTACGAGGAGCAATTCACGTGTAATAACACGGGTATCTGTATAATCGAGAACAGCCCATACAGGCACCTATTTTGCAATGAGACAGACAAAATAGAATGCTGTAAAAGACAACTTACGAGGTCCTCTAGCTGTCTCCTTGCCTGCTCCACAACTCCATCCTGTCCACTAAGGACGATGGACATTCGACTTAAGTCTCGAATTTCAGTCCGACACACCACCAGAGAGTCAATGTTGAACCCACGTCCAGCAAGGATACCAGACACGCGGGATAACACACCAGGTTCGTTTTGCACCAGGCAGTTAAATATATGTCTATGTTAGACTCCGTTAGCAAGTTGCAAAAACTTGGTTTGCGAATAAAATACACTTTTTAAAGGGCTGCAGACTCGGAGGAGGGGTGTTATAGAGGATGTTCGTCACAGCCTCTTCTGCACTTCGAGATCTTGGAAGGTCCGTAGCAGGAAGAGGTGGTGGGCGTATCCGTTGTGCTGTTTTGTAGTCGAGCGCAGAAGTCGAGTCATCGATGGACCGTGGTGGTTTTGGTGCATCTTCAGGAATGCAAAGGCGCGTGGAAGTCGAGAAAAGCCGCGAATTCGCTACACGGGACGCGTAGCGCGACCGGAATGCAAACATTGCTTCTTGGTGGCCAGAAGAACAGCTTGCTGGCAAACTGACTCACTCATAAAATTTGCTTAGTAATACTTATGCTGGAGCTCTCGGAGCAGGCAAGCAACTTTGTAATTGTCAACACGAAATATTTCTACCAAATAGGGTGGCCCAGCCCCTGGGGGAATTGTATATGAAAGTTCAAATATGCAACAAAGTGCGTGGTATAAACTTGAAAAGCTGTAATTAGTATGCAAGGGAGTGATAGTGTAGATGAAGCACCACGCAAAGTTGGTTGATCAATAACGAAAGTGCGTCACGGTTTGCCACGACAAATTTTTTCGTGCTTTAACTTCCCGTCTTTTCGCGTGAGGCTTTTGTCGCAGTACGAGCATTGGAAACGTGTCTTGACGTGAAGCGTGACTATGTGACGAGGAATGCTCGCTGCTTGCATGCAATGCTTGCATCCAGGCCACAGACAACTGATGACTTCAAGACGCTTCGCACGCAGCGCGTGGACGCTGCGCAAGTGCGTCGTGATGAAGGTTTCGTTGCACGGGATCAGTGCGTTACAGCATGTGCCATCACTTGATAGCAGCGGGCAGCGGAACATATCGTCCGATCCCCTATCCTCACAATGCAGGTCTTGACCGTCAACAAAAAGAGGCACATGTGATTCTGGGAGTACTGAGGGGGATGTGGGGCCCAGGACGAACGGCGTGCACAGTGGATGAGCATCAACTGGCGTTGTCGTCCACCCGATTTGGGTGGATTCATACATGGGGTTGTCGGACATGGGGTATTCACGACCCGCCAGCGGCGAATAGTTGTACTGCCAATGATCGGGTGCTAACGGCGAGTTGTCTGGAAAGTTTTCCGAAGAATGGTGGGACAAGGTTTCCCAAGCCCTGATGTCGATCAGGGGCGGCCCATTGAAATATTCCTGCGAACCTGCATGACTGTGCGCCATGTTCCTGGAACACACATGAGGGTCAAGGCCATCGACTCGCGAGCAACACGTACATCGGCGGAGAATAATCAAACCCCCGAGGTGGAGTTTGTGATTCACCCATGCCAGTGAACCGCCCATCGTAAAAACTGCACACAGTATGAGGACTAGTACTCGTTGGTAGAAATGATACCCCCTCACCTAACATCAATGTGTGTATCCTGCTCCCAGAGGTATGACGGCGAAGACCGGGGTAATTGAGGCAATGTATCCATATCTGAGACAAAGGCAGTGGAGGCTTCCTGAATATGGCGGTATTTGGAAGTCGGTCATGTTTTTATACCACTGAAGGCTACCAATCGGCGACTTTCTCCTGAGGAAACTGAGTTAGAAAAGCGGCAGCTAGTCCAAAACGTTCTACGAAACCCACATATCCGAACATACAAAAAGTCGGTGCCGTACAGCGCTAGAGGGGCCAATGAGAATGGCTGCCAACCAGCCAGGTGGCGATGGAATGAGATGCGGGTATTACAAGATGTGGTACATATGTGTACGCGTAGGCCTTCACGCGGCAGAGTATGTCATAGAAGAACTTCGTCGGGCTACATGACCGTAGCGAGAAATCAGCGAAATTCGTAACTGGGAGGAAAGGGACACATACTTACTACGGACATGTGGGAATGTATTTCGGCAACACTGAGTGAAGGAACATGATGCATAACTTCTCGCTTCTTGACGACCTCGAAGTTTTTTTCGATCTGGAGAGTGACTACTAGTTAGGATTATAGCGCTTGTTAGGCTCGAGTCATCCCTGGGCCGCCGGTATCAGCCTTGAATGCCGTGTCTACGATACTCTGGGCCAGAGTCCAGACGCTCATTAGCATTCAACTTCCAACAACGTAAAGTCGGTATCGTATCGGGACCCACACTGTGGGTGACCAAGTTCGTTTTCATATCCAGGATCCGAGCGTACGAAGATGTAGGCCATGCACCAAGAAAACCGAGGAGTGTACGACTGTTACGATAGCTTTGACAATAGTGGCGGCGCCCTTCCCATACAAATTGATCGTGAGTTACGGTGAGTATTGCGTGAGTAGGTTGAAAGATTAACATTCACTGGCTCCAGGCCAGACCCTGATCGAAGCCCAATTGCGATCTACTGGGATCTTGTCGCCGCTCGTTGACACGTTGCAGACTCGGAAGTGGCCGGGAAATGAAATTTTCAAATGCCTGTGAGTACAACGATGATAAGTTTGTCGACGGCGACTTTGAGTGTATGCTCTCACCGTGTCTGTCCTGGCAGAAACTTCGACACGTCTCGGCGCATGCACGACGATCTTCAACTCAAAAACTTCCAGTGCAAATGCGTCCGAGTCGAGGGTCTTGGGCTTGGGCTTGGACTTAGGCTTGGATCGCTCGTTCGCACACGACATAGTAACCGCTAGCAGTAAGGGCCACGATCTGGAGACCAACATTCTCGAAAGAGCTACATTCCCCCGTGTACTTTTCAGGGATAGTGCAGTAAACGTGCCGTTTGGATTACAGCCGAGTCCTAGTGATCGATACAGACCGTCGTACATGAGTCATTGCCAAGTTGGTATTCAGGAAACACCTAACAAGTCCCGGGGCGAGAGAATGACCGAGAAGCTGACATGTTTAAACGCCAAACATAAAACGCTATCAGGCATGCCGCACTGAAACAGTGAGGATGTAAAGATTTTGTGCTCACAGAATTTTTTTAAGCCTCATCCTGAAGCTGGGCTCTCAATCCAGGAAGAACTTGGCGAGGATCACGGTCGCGACAAAACATGTAAGTATCAGAATGGCTAGCTCGGAGATGATGAACGTTAATCTTGAATCTTGAACCTTCTGAACCGTCTCCTTGGAACACGTGAGCTACGATAAGATTTTACATGTACTCCGAGGACCGAGATCGATCAGTAGCCATCCGAGACTCCGAGTTGGTTGTTCAAGGCCTTGTACAATGTACAGGTATTCAACTGTGGGGAAATAACTAGAGCAAGATGAAGCGCGAGTAATGTATAGGTTGACAGGCTCCCGGGAGCGCGACATATCAAAAAGAGTCGTTGTCGATCGATCATATGTTACTTCGCACAAGAACATCAAGGAAATGAGCTGCAAAACCACCCTCCGTTCTCACTCCAGGCTGACACCGTGACCATGACCCATCTTCGATGTCGATATTTCGTGATAGAATTTTCGAGTCTTCTGATATTGACGTCTCAGAAGACTCTGTTAACGCCCGGAAGACCTCGAAAATTCTCATCGCAGCTCTTCGGTCTCAGAACATAAATGCCGCGTGCCGAGGAACATCAACGCATCGTATCCGCTTTGCAATGCAGAATGTTCGATGGCAATCGATCTGGACTGCTTCGAAATATACATTTGGCGCTGCCAAGGAGCAGCAACGATCACTTTCCGCGAGGAACTATCACCCTGATTATAAAGAGACCGTGAAATAACACCGGCGTCACCTCACAAGGATTTCTTTTAAGGGAAGGGGCTGATCAGTGCTGCGCAGCTCGGGGGGGCCAAGACTTTACGATAGTCATATCTCAGAAGACTTACCTGTTTGGTAGACACGGCAGCAATGACTCTCCCACTATAGGTAGGCGTCAGTAGCAGCCCTTCTGAGCAACCTTCGTGTAAATTGTTTTTCCTGGGCGTACTTCTGTAGCAACTTGACTGTGACCAGAGGTTAATTTAGCAACGCAAAGTATTGGCTCTGCGCTATGTGCGACGGTTGCCACAAGTAAAGGCACAGTATGCAAAAATCGTGAGCAGGGATTATCAGGCGACGTAACATCAGTTGAAATAACCGTACCAATCCTAAACGAACCCACCACCACCATCTATCCAGCGACAGCCCTAACCCTCTGTTTAACCTCCTCCGTCCGCCCACTACCCCTCCCTTTCGCCCTCCCAAATACCACCACCTTCCCCGCCTCGCCCGCACGCCCAGCCCGACCAGCCCGATGCAAAAAATCAATCATATTCCTCGGCTCGTCAACAATAAACACATGCTTGATCGTCGGCGAAAAATCCAGCCCGCGGGAAAGAAGCGAGGTCGTAATAAGCACGTGAGGCACCTGAGCTGGGTCACACACACCCGGACCCGTCAGTACAGGCCCACCCGTCTTCAAAAACCCATCAAGATGGTGATTCGACCCTCGTTTGCGCGCTTCTGCACCACCAGTGAGTGCGACGCATTTGATGCCGCGGCCGTCGAGGAATGCAGCGAGTTGTTCAACTTTGCTGCGTTTGTTGCAGAAGACGAGGAGTTTGGAGAGTTTGATGGGGCCGGGACCGGTTGCGGTCTTGGAGTGCACGAGAGCATCTTCGGCCCATACACGACGGATGCGGCGCTCGATGTCTGCGTTCTTGTTCCCGCCTGTCCATGAGGTGTGTTCTGTGCGAAGGGTCGGTGGGAGGTGATGCAGCCGCGGGGATGCAAGACGAGTGAGGGATGGGTGGTAGTTTGAAAGATAGGTAGCAAGAGATGTGGGGATTGTTGCGCTGGTGAGAAGGAAATTGAACGGGTAGGAGATTGATTGGATGGTTGTGGTTGTCGCTTCTGAATCCGGAGTCGAGGAAAGGGCCGAAGAAGGAATTACTGGGACAGGCGAACCACGTGCAGTAGCAATATCAGCAAGAAGCATGCGAGTGGATTCTTGGAAGTCCGGATCTGCACAGTGTCAGTAAACGCGCGCATAGCCTGAGTCAAACACGCACCGAACAGGACGTCTGCCTCGTCTACAACCACCCACTGCACGTTCTCCAAGCCCATCTCGGGTTCATCAACCCAGAACTCTCGTGGTGGTTCTTTGCTCTCGTCTTCCTCCTTCACATCCTCGTGCTCTTCGGATTTTGCTTTACCTATCCTCATTGCTCGCTCTCTCGCCCGCTCCTCCCAGTTCCAACCTCTCCCACGCTCCATCTCAAGAAGTTTCATTGGCGTACCCACCAGTAGGTCTACCGGTCTTGACCCACGAGAAGATTTTGAGATGACGAACTCAGCGTCACTCGCAACACCAGCTTCCTCGAATTTTTCTTTCATTTTCGAAGCAGTTCCACTAGACCTGGCCGTACTAGGTGTATTCGCCTTGCTAGCGCACATGACACGCAACTTGATGACATGGGACAAGCTCTTCGCGAAGCTTGCAAGTTGACGAGTGAGTTCATGCGTAGGCGCAAGTACGAGCGCACGTGGATTCAAAGGCTTGCGAGATGAATGGTGGGCAACAGCATTGGACTGTTCGTGCTCCGTGCGTTTGAGATCCTGTAGTACCGGGAGGAGGTATGCTATCGACTTTCCCGACCCCGTCTCGCTGGCAAGAAGGAACTGCTTGTACTTCTCGCCTTCCACGTGTTCCTTGAACAGATGTTTCATCGACGACGCTTGAATGGCAGTTGGCCTTGCTTCCTTTCCTAGAGTCTCTTGTAAACTTTGCAACAGCCCAGGCAACAAGGGCGGAGAAGAGAACCGAGTGGGAAGGTCTTTGCTTGAGGAAGCAGCTGATGCAGATAGATCAAATTCCTCCTCTAAGGGATTGACTTGAGCCATGGGCGGTTGACGTGCTACAGCCTTGCGCCTGTCTACACGTTCTGAGTGAGCTTTAATAGCCCAATTCTTGATCTGAGTCTCAGCATCCGCATCGTCATTTGGTGCCCGGCGCTGTGGGATGGATCTTGATTCTGAAGTAGTCCTCCGCCTAGGTGGGCTCTCTCGTTGTTGCGGCGCGAGACCTTCATGCGGGACGGCATCACGCTTGAATTCTGGACGTGCTGGTGCTATCTCGAGTTTTCCCAGCCTCTTTGCCTTGCCTGTTGGCTGGAGCGATTTCGCAAGACGGGTGCGTGATGGAGAGGCTAGTAAAAGAAAGCAAATTCGTGTCCATGTTATGCAGGAGAATCGAAATTAAAGATAGCAAACTTACATGGCTTGCCATTCGGTTTTTTGGATTTCCTACGCAGTTGAGCCAACACGACAGACGAGGTGTGGAACTGAGAAGAGGTGATCTCTGAGCTCCCAGGACCAAGAAGCTGACGCAGGGCCAATAAGGACGCCATATGGCTGAAAAACAAGAGTTTGCCGAATTGCGAGAAAGCGTCAAAAAGAAAATATAACTGTCCAAAAGCGGATACTTAGCCCCTGTATGGCGGAAGCAAGCAAAACCACGACTCAGCACAAATTCAGAAGAACAATTTGAGATACTAGTGGGAATCAGAGTAGAGTTCTAAACTCGCTAGAGCGCTCGGTAAAACACCGGCTAAGCGCTCTAGCACAGCCAACAACGAGGAGTCAGCCGGCATGAAGTCGGAGTCTAAATAACCATGCCTGCTGTCCGCCAACGTGTCCGTCGTTCTGCAAGGCTTCAAGCAAACGGTCGTACTCACCCAAAGGCGATGGAGTTGCCCCCAAATCCACCCACATCC